>CM024247.1:40835157-40949982 GCA_013421045.1 Propylea japonica
GGTGATACCCTCAGGGGCTGGGATAGAATCTGTGATGGATTATGCGGTGGTAAACAAAATGAGGTCTGAGTATAGGGTATGGATATTGTTTGGGAATAAGGGTTGCTTTGTAGAAGTCTGCAACCTTGGAGTTTACGACGTGTATTCTATATAAATTCGAAAAGTATTAATTTATTCATCAATATTCGTTTAATCTCCGTCGAAGTAACACCCCTCTGATATAATTAACTTTCGAAAACATTTTTTCCAATGCTATATAACTTTTCTGAAATACGCTTTAATTTATGGCCATCAGACATTCTTCTTTTCTGACTTCATCTTGAACTGTGACAAAAAGCTTTCTTTCAATGATCTCTCCAGTTTTTGGATGTAGGGCATCATCGTGATTTTCGTGCTTTTTTCAATATAAATGATCGGATCTTTTTTTCATTATAAAGAAGAAACTATACCGTTAATAGTAGAAAAATAACATCAGGCAAATGACCACCACGACCATGCTTACAAGACCATATCCTTTTAATGAAATTCCATAGCCAAATCGCAAAGTGGCGGCTTTATGTTTTCGATAGCCTCACGATTCCATCTTTGAGGTCTTGAATCGACGCTGGGCTATTGGCGTAGACCTTCTCTTTCACGTGCCCGAAAGGAAGAAGTCGCAAATGTTAAATCTCAAGATCTCAGTGGCCAACTATGAAAACCACAGCAGAAAACTCTCTATACCAGAAGAAGTATTGTGATATTATAGGTTTTGAAGATTAGGCCCGAATACCTATCCATATCGAAGTCTCCTCCTTCATGAAACCAATTTTGTTTTGGTTTATCTAGTTCAAGTCAATTTGAGATCCTTGTCTACAAGGTGAATTTTCAGAAATCAATGGTCACTTTTATACAGGTACCCCTAATTTCTCCTTCAATTTGCAGGTTCGATTTCGAGTGAGCATAATCACAGGAAGAAAATTAATTCTCAAAGAACCTTTGACTTGTCGTGTCAGGTGGCAAGGAATTAGAGAAACCGTCAATTTTAGCCGCCACAACCGATTAGTCTGCCTCCTGTTCGTCTTGTGATTAGCAGTAATCAATCGATAAATGATTTTGATTGCATAGCATCGTGTTTGACTGAAGTTTGAGCTTTAAGGTTTCGTGTCCCATCTTATACCTACCGACAGAAAAGACTGGTTTCATCCTAATCTAAAGGGTTTTCCGAAAAGAGGTGTTATTTTGAATAGCCCGCTATTTCGGTAGATGTCACGTTTGAAGCTGTCAGTTTTTGACATTTGACGAGAACAAAATACGCCATTAAAAAAATGGAACGATACACGCTTTAAGAACGCATTTAAATTATTAAAATTCACTATAAAATGGTGAAAATTGGCAGAGACGGTTTGTAAAACTCGAAATTTCTGGGTCGTCGTGAAGCACCCTTGTCGGACCGCAATAAAGAAATTGGTGGAAAAATTCGAACTGTGGGACAGTTAGTGAATGTGAAGAATAAAACCAGTGCACGTCGCTCAAGAACAGCCGAGAATATTGCTGCTGTAGCCGAAATTGTTGAAGAAAACCCAGGTTTGTCTATTCCTCGTCGTTCTTTGGAATTAGCATTCCACAAACGTCGTAACACCGTATCTTTCATGAAGATTTGGGTCTTAATGCCTATACATTTCAGTAACATAAGAACTCAAGCCGGCTGGTAATAACAACGTCGTGTGTCTCTGCTGATTGGTCGTTCAAATGCATGAAAATGATCCGGAATGCCATCGAAAAATCATCTTCAATGATGAGGCCCATTTCCACTACGGTGGCTTCGTCAACAAGCAAAAATGTCGCATCTGGGGCTCGGAAAACCCAAGAGTTATTGTTGAAAAGCCTCTCTATCCCCAACGTGTGACTGTTTGGTGAGGTTTATGGTTCGGCGGGGTCATTGGACTTTACTTTTCGAAAAAATGGGGCTGGAGCAAATATTTGCGCATTTCAGCGAATAATATGTGGGACTATATTCATGGTACTATTACCGATTATACCTACACTTCATTGTATGTAAGAGGAACTTACATTGATCGAAGCTCCAGATTCTGGTACTTCAATACGACAAAGTAAAATTAATTTTTACAATGTCAAACCCAAATTTCAAAGCAAGTTTTAAATCACGTTAAGGCTCCATCACGTCTCTCCGTCATAACACACGACGTTATAAAACTGTAAGAAAGCCGTAATTCATAATGCGACACATGCATTTCATTACATAATACTCCCATAACTTTGATTCACGTAGCAACTCAGAATTCAGAGCCCCATGAATCTCGTACGCGGTCTGCAGTTGCCCCCACCCCCATCTGATTTATACAGAATAGGGTGGTCATAAAATTCACGTGGTTGCCAGCCATAACAGAACGCGACACGTTGAATAATTGTGGTAGAATTTTACGGACCATGTAAATTTGAGGGATACATTAGCCTGGAATTGCGGGTAGATTTCCAATAAAGATAGGGGATGAAACTCCAGTGTTAAGTGGAAGGGTTACAACGTTAAAGGGCCGATTGTTTCAGGGATGTATATGGCGTTGGAAACAGATGGGGTTGATTATTCTTTTAGAGCGAGAATCATTAACATCCTTCATGTGTTATTATATGACCAGTTCCGGTGTATGGTATGTTTTTCCCTGGGGTATGGGCTAAATGTTGTAATCAATTCTAGTGGAACATGTTATATGGTGGAGTAGAGCGTGGAAATTTATTAACCTGAGTTTTTCAAAAATGATTATATAATTTACCGAAAGGCATGCATAAATTCTGGAAATGCACTGATAAGGCGTTTTCGGATACTTACTCGGGTTAACTCGATCCTCAACCTTCGCGTTCGTTTACCTAACCCGAACATCTAATGTGTGTTGATCTGTCGTAACCCTACACGATAGTAGGGTCGTAGAGTCACCGCATGCGTACTGCAGTTCAATTTTGTATTTGAAAAAGGCTGGAATAAGTCTTCTACTCTTTTCTAGTAATTTCATATATTCTATTCCTAAAATCATGGAAAGAAAAGATAATTTGGCTTAGTATAAAATGTGTGAAAATAATGTGAAACAACTTCTTCATAATTTTGTATGAGATTCTTCTGCGTTTGCGAAAATAACTTCGAACATGCGAGGGCACACCAGAAATTATAAGAAAGATTGTACAGAATTCAATAAATCCAAGCAAAGACAAGACAATCAGTTAATAAGCTGGAACTGAAAAAATAAATCCATAAAGTATTTGGTTATGTTATTGATACGACTATCACTTCAAATCCTAAAAAAATGTGTTCGTAAACTTAGAACTCGAGTTTGTAAGTTTCCGAAAACGCCTATAGGTGTCATTTATGAATTCATTTTTCTTCATCAATATTTGTTCCGCTTGTTCTACTGAAAATAATTATCCAAATGTCTGTAATTTTCGAATTTTGAGTCGAAAATGGTTTCAAACGATAATGATCGACTTCTTGGTGACGTATCCGTGATCAAATTCAATTCTGTTGGTGAAAACGATTAAGTTCGGAAAGATTGTTCTAGAAAATTGGAATTTTCATGGAAAGTTCGGTTCCTGTATATATCGCAGACAGAACAAACCTGATCGAAATCAAATTTTGAGTTAGTCATGAGATGCGTATCTCATGAGTTACTTGAATGTAATATAAAATTTTGTGGTCATAGTATTGACAGTAACATAGAAAATTCGATCAGAATATTAAAGAAAAAAATTCTTATATTTCACTATCAAAATATCCAATTCGACTAAACTTTATTATGACGGCGAAGACTCTTACCTATTCTAAATATTTATGCGGAATTTCAAAAGAATCTCATTATCAGAAACAAATAAAATCTATTTCTGGAAATAATTCAGACTTTGTCAATTTAATTGAACTGAAATATTTGCATCAAATTGTTGATACCAGTTCAATGCAGTGCACAAAAATTTTGTCGAAGTTGCGTTAATACAACCATAGGAAAGTTTATCGTAATATCGAGAAAAAGTTATAATAATTCCTAGATAAAAACTTCGATTGAAATGAAATCGAGTTCGAGGATTTGAATTGGTGAAGTGAATGATCATAAAAATTTTCAGAAGATTTTGTATCGAAACAAAATGATTTTGATATTTTTCGTCATCGATTTTTTACATATTTCTCTTTTTAAAAAACTTCCAGAATATAATTTCGGTCGACTATGATGCATATATGAAACTTGTTCCGAATTTGCTCATGTAGAAACTGTTGTTGTATACAAAGCTCACAAATGAATATCCGGAAGATATCACAAAACCCCCACTTTTTCTTCATATTCTTCCCATAAATTCCCAACCAACATCGACTTCATGAAGATATATGTAGAAGACAACGTTGAAATCCCCAAATTCCCTCAGGGCTGTTCCCTCAGGTACACAGAATAAAATGAGATCACGCATGATATTTCATTCTTCTTTCAACAAACGCACGTTGTTCTGACAGCTTTTATCTACCACCCACCGTTACGTGAACAAAGGCAGGCCAACAACTGAAATCAAATGATAAAAACATCCCCTATTTCCTTCTGTTCATGATATTTTTCTGATAAAAGCCTACCGACAAAACCATTGATGTATCTACACCATTGTTATCTTTACAAAGTTCTGTGGAGCCTATAGACAGATTTTTTTTGAATGATAGTTGCATTTCAACACAGTTAAATGGAAAACTTGTTGAAAAAAGAAATTATTTTCCTTCTGTCTGTTTTTTTAAACTGTGTGGGATGCTAATCTCTGTCGCTTCTCGGAAAAAAAAACTGTAAATACCAACCTCAATCAACAATCGGAGCACATTTGTGGAAGTTTTTATTTCGACATTTGTATATTAAATTATTTACTATCAAAGAATAGTAACAACACCTACCATCAAAACACTGACCTATATAAAATATCCCCTCATATTGAAGAGGTTTCAATTTCAATATCATAAGATTTGAATTGCGATCAATGTTTGACAGTCACATGATTAGACGTACAGATCAAAAGTGGACAGATGAGAGTTTGTGAACTTGGAACATTACACGATAGAATAACTCGTTCTGATTGTAAAAATTAATAACACAAAGGTAGAAGTTAGAACTGGGGTCTTTATGGCTAGGTTGATCTTCCTGGAACTGCGACCATGTCGATATTTCGTTCTCTACCCTACCCATTCATGTAAAACCATAAGGAGGTCGTTGATAAAACTAACATCCTTCTTCGGAGCGTTGGCCGTTACCTCTTGCGTGTCCATGATCAATTTCCCCATATGAACTGATCTTAAGCCAGGCAGCTCTAGATACTTGCACACTAGTGTTCAGCTGTTTCGGCTTCTGATCCACAAAGCCTGCAAATGCAATAACCTGTTGTTGATTGAATAATTTGCAATTTCTGAAGAACCCTGAATAATATAAGAGATAATAAGAAGAGGTTCAACGCGTAACATAGCCATGAATTTACTAGAGTGTCAACTGACGTAACCCTGAGCGCAACGCGTCGTAAAATTTGCGAAATGCAAGAACGCTTCGGTCAATGCGACCAATGGTAAACATCTCGCTACTTCGTTCAATGTTCATG
The DNA here is from genome assembly GCA_013421045.1 of Propylea japonica. Lineage (NCBI taxonomy): Eukaryota > Metazoa > Arthropoda > Insecta > Coleoptera > Coccinellidae > Propylea > Propylea japonica. The sequence continues at coordinate 40,840,753 of CM024247.1, forward strand.
CTATGGAAGAAGGTTTTCGTATGGAACTATAAATGGCGTCTTTGGTATTGCTGTTCTAAGTTCCAAAGAATACCTTGTATCTTTCAGAGCTGTCATGAGCTGATGAGTCCTAATAAAGATGAAATGGCCATCCATATGTGCTCTGTTTGATACCACTTCCTTGCATTTTGTCTTGAACGAGGACGAGATTAGCTCAAAAGTATGAGTTTAATATTGGTTGATTTCAATGGATTTATATTATCCGCTGCTTTCACTATTTTGGTATTAATGGCGATGTTACGCGTTAAACCTCTTCTTATTACTCTATTATATTATGTTCAGCTTCTGAGATGAAAATTTCATACCAACACAGTGATTTTCAGGGTTCATTGTTCCCAACAACCTAAAAATAACCATATTGCCGGAATTATGCTGGCTCTCCTGGGACCGATTCAATCAACTAATGACATCATAAAATAATGGAATTAATTAGTTCACCTGCTCAACTGGACCCTCAACCGAAAGGAAACGTAACAACCAACCCTGCGTCGAGTTTCTGGAAACGTAATTAGCATATTTACCTTTACCACGGGGCTTTGTAAAACAACAGACAACCTGCGAATGCGGATGAACATAAAGCTTTCACCCCGACTGTAATGGAATAAAAAGCCTCAGGATAGATATAATTAATGCGTTCTTGTTGTTGATTTCTACTTGGGTTTATTAAAAACATATTATCGACTGAGAAAACATGGAGTACTGAAATGTTTTTAAAATAATGGGTGTAGTGTGGTTTGAATTTCAAGGCTCAAATAGAGGGGTGTTTCAATACAAGAGCGAAACATTTCAGTGTACAATGAAACATGGTTTCCTGCAGCGAAGTATGGAAATATTCCCTGGGGTGCGTTCACAAACTTACTCTGGGGCTAAAGACAGGGCGCCGTTCACGTACCTACAGTTTGAACTGAACAGTTTAAAACTGTCAGTTCAACTGGAACTGAGATGTGCACACATGTGCAGTTCAATGCTTCAGTATGTTTCATGATGGACTCAAGCAAGTCCGACGATAAGGCCGTCCTCGGTTTAATTTTTGCAATTTAACCAAGAATAAACAAGAGAAGGCTTAAACAGTGATGATGCACAAAAAAAATTATCTTTACACATAAATTCATTGAGAGAATTAGGAGAAGAACCATTAGATTTTCTGCATTAATTGCGCATGACTCAAATACTGTACCGAAAATTAGTATGTTGGTTCCTCCTTTAATTGATTGATTTAAAAGATACAGTCATGAGAACAGCAATATCTCCACATGAAAGATTAACAGCTACCCTGAGATTTTAGCCACAGGTTCCGATCTATAAATTTTGATAAAATCGACTATAACTTGGTTTTGTTTACGCGACATTGTGATGCGTACCCTTGCTCGACACGAACTCAACTTATAACTCCACAGTTGAACCCCCACACACCGTCAGTTAAGTTAAACCTTTCAGCTAAAAATATGAACAATTTTCAGTTTGCTGTCAGGTCTGAGGAGGATAAATCGTATTTAAAATGAACATTTCTGCTATATGTTAATGTGTGTGTACCTATGAATGAATTTCGAATGACCATTTCCGAAATACAATTGAGTGATATTTTCTGTAATGCAATTGATGATTTCTGAAATACAAGAATTTCAGTTCAAGTTCACTTAGGTTCATTATTATTATCATAAAAAGGGGTTTAACGCTTAACATCTCAAAATAGTGAAAGCAAAGAATAATATTAATCGATTAAAATCAACCAATACCACTTCCTTGCATTTTGTTCTGAACGAGGACGAGACTAGCTCCGAAGTATGAGTTAAATATTGGTTGATTTCAATCGATTAATATTATTCTCTGCTTTCATTATTTTGATATGTTATATGTTAAACCCTTCTTATGATAATAATAACAAACCTGAGTGAGCTTGAACTGAAATTCTGAACTGATAAATAAGGACTGATTTCTGGACAGAAGAGTTCCGAGTATCACCATATAATCATGAAACTAAAAACAATAAAAACTGTGTGTATCTGAGATATCTTTTCACGATTCTGCTCCACAAAGTGTGGCAGAATGAACAGCTTCACAACAAAATAGAATACAAATTATCGTTCGTTCTATACCAATCAACTTTTTCCTTTCAGGTGTCTTATCAACAATCGACAGACTGGAACTGATAATGCCAAAATACGCCATCAGAGGGGGTGACGTGATCCTGAAATGCGACCACAGCGTTCCGCCAGAACAACTGTACAAAGTGGAGTGGCAGAAGGGGGGTGAGAAGATATTCCAATACATTAAGGGAAGAAATCCACCCTTCAGGTATTTCGAGACACCAGGTGCAGTAATCAATGTAAGTGCTTCTTGACAAAACTGTTTTTGCTTGTTTTGAAACTCAATTAGCTCAAGAAATTCATGGTAAGGTGCTTCCGTTGCGGATACAAGTTGAGCAGGCAGTTTTATCTTTCGTTTGTCTTTTCAACATGGTACGAGTTCTCAGTTGCTATTGCATAGGGGCGTCTTCACTTTACCTTCTGGAAATTTGTTGATAGTTGGAAAATATTCGACTCTTTGTTGAGTGTGTGGGACATACTGCTGGGTTGCTCATGCTGAATTGCTTATTGGTCTTTTGTAATGTCCTTGTGTCAAGCTGAATCTGAGATTGAAAGTGCAGGGTAAATATTTGAATTTCGGTTACCAACAGATATCGACCAGATTTTGATGTCATTGTATTCATTGAGTCTTTCTGAACAACATTAGTGAAACCAATAGGTGGCAGTCCGTCTACGTTTAGAAAATATGGGCCTCCAAAATTCAAAAATGTTGCATCTTCATGTCAATTTTTTCACTATAAAAACACAAATTCACTGATTCAGTTCAGTCAGTAAATCACCTTCGAACATTCAAATAATTATTCGATTAGGTTTTTTCAGGTATATTCAATAATTAATGCAGAAACATGGAAATTCTAGGTCTACCATATATTCACAAATTCTAAGGAAAGCCTACCGTTCTTCATGGTAAGTTTGACACCACTGATCCATCCTTCGGCGAATGACATATCAAATGATGGCTTGAATTACGGAAATGCATCATATCATATTCACGCGGAAGAATCTGCAGCAGTGCCGAATCTACCATTGAAAACAGCGGTCTTTCCTTCTAAGTTGTAGATAGGGCTACCTCTAGAATTTCGATGTTTTTGCATTGATTATTGAATATACCTGAAATGAAACTAATCGAATAGGTATTTGAATGTTCGAAGGTGATATATGACTGAATTGGAGCAGTGATTTTGTGTTTCATAGTGCAAAAAGTGACATGAAGATGAACCATTTTTGGAAATTTTGAGAGCCTATATTTTCTAAACTAAGACAGACCACCACCTGTTGGTTTCACTAATGTTGTTCAGGAAAACTCAATGAATAAAATGACACCAAAATCTGGTGGATATCTGCTGGTCGACGGAATTCAAATATTTACCAACTTTGGGGTATTTTGATATTGAAGAAAAGAGAAAACAGATTAGCTTGCAGAAAGTGCATCAAGGGTATAACCTGCTAGACCTGATACTTTCTGTAGGTTTTGAAAAGGACCAATGTAGGGCACCGGGCCAGCAATGGAAGTTGAATAACAGAATAACCCTCTGGAGAAAACTCCTGGACTTACTCAGACATTGAAGGTTTGTCTCGACTTCGTAAAAACCATCTCATCTGGTACACAGATGAGTCCCTAAGGAAACGAGGAGCAGGCATAGGCATATGGTCCCAAATACAGGAAATCGGTGCCTTTGGAAAAGCCATAACAACGCTCCAAATTGACATTCTGGCCATAGAAAGATGTGCCCAAGTCTGTATGTCCAGACAGTACAAGGGAGCCAGAATTTGCATTGCCTCTGATTGTAAGATGGCACTGAGGCAGCTTATGGCCGTTGATTGTAGATCAAGGACCATTTGGAGCTGCAAACAGTCCCTTAAAAACACTGGCGGAGTACAACAAGCTAATTTTAGCTTGAGTACCTGCTCACCAGAACATTGAGGGAAATGAGAGAGCTGATGCCCTTGCAAAAAGAGGAGCCAAACACACCCTTTACCGGACCGTGCCCTCCTGTTGGGTATCACCTACACTGAATAGGGCAGACGTCGGCGTTGCGAAAAAAGGGAGAAACACTCTACTGGATAAACACATCCGGTCAAAGACAAGCAAAGAGACTAATCGAACCTTCCAAAGAGAAGGCTCAACAAGCTCTATCGCTGTCATAAAACGAGTTAAGGCTGCAAATTGGCCTTCTCAAAGAGCATTGTCCCGTGAGATATCACCTACACAAGATCGGTAAAGAAAATTTCGACTAACCTAACCTAACCTAACCAGACTTACTCTACTAGGTGGCGCGTTATTAACGCCAGCCGACATAAGAGCGAAGTCTCCTAAGGAAGTAAACAGCTTTGCTAAGGAGGTTAGATTCCTGTTAAATACGTAGTTTTAGTATGGTAACGCAAAAGACCTTATGGGTCGCAGTGCAGAAGGGTAACAACTTGCCGATGGACCACTATCTAATCTAATCTAATCTACTAGACATTAAATCCATGATGATTTCACGAGTTAATCTTCGAGTGATAGTAGGACTGACGGATTTTTGTTAATGAAGATCGATATTCTGAATGTTCATCCAAAATTTCGTAGCCATAGTTTCAACAGAACCATATAAAAAATTGAATTGAAATATTGAAAAAAGATTCTTTATATTTCCATAACGGAATATCCGATTCGAGTGAAATTTATTCTGTGAATCAAAACTGCTATACTGAATGTTCATGCAAAATTTCAAGATGATCTCATCATGAGAACCATAAAAATGATGTTTTTAATTATTTATTTTTACTTGTTTAAGTTTTTACTGATTTCCAGAATATAATTTCGATTGTTTTGAGATTCTGCATTTATATATTTGGTATCAATCTCAAATCCCATATAAAATTCTGAGGTAATAGTCTTATTGCTCCACCAAGAACGAGCGCTCAAAATCTCCTGCTTATGGCTTTTCCTAAAATTTTCGATAGGTGTTTCCCTATGCCACAAAAAAATCAAACATAAGAGAGGAACTTGAGGGCTGGGTAAATGGGTAGATACTCAGATCCCAAGTACACGTAGACCATTGGAAGCTTCTCAAAGGAATGAAAAAAAGTACGGTATCCGTACTACAAGAGATAACCATTACAAGAAGAAGGCAGAGAAAACAGGCAAAGTTCTATCGAAAAGAGAAAAATGGAGAAGTAAATAACTCAGAGATTAACATCCTTCGCAATCTTCATGCATCACTCCGTATAAGCACACGATAACATAACCAATCATCCCCACCACATCAATCAACCACCCTCAACCCCTTGTTCATATTCAATCCTACAAATCTCCCCTATTACAATCTGGTCGAAATTGTCGGGGACAGCGTACCGAAGGCAATATTATTTTTGCCCTGCGTTGCCGTTCCAGAAGGCATAATTCATACCACCGCACCTGTAGGAACAAGAACTCCTAGTTCTGCGTCCCTTCCATTAAATTAGCTTTGAGAAATTCGCATAAATTATGGCGACCTGACCGGCCTTTTATCGCCAGGACGTTGTACACTAATGAAAGAGCGTCTGGAATAATTGAAATTCGGTCAAAATGCCGAGACCACGCTTGTCTAGCTGTTCGATTGAATTAATTTGGCTATCGTATTGATTAAGATAGGTTGTATTGGTTGAATGGGAGATTCTCTATCTTATGCATTTGATATACTGATGAAAGGTAACGCTTTGCTCGCTACCTCCAATCCATGTTTGCTTTATTCATTTATTTACTAGCGACCCGTCTCGGCTTCGCACGGCAATTCGATCCAAGTAAAACTGTTAAATAAAGACAGTTGCATCAAAATTTTATCAGAAATTACCCAGGGTCCTATCTTTATATTAACCAAGTCTTATAAAAATCCGTTCAGACGTTAAGGCGTGAATGAGGTAAACTTTTAAAACAACGTTTAAAAATCACTAACTTAATTCGTTTTCTGTCTACTGCCTACGCCTTAAGTACGACCGCATGAATATTGATAGCCCATATCCTTTTCTGGGTTACTATCTATCACCTAACTAAATTTCATCAAATCCGTTCAGCCGTTTAGGCATGATAGAGCAAAACTCCCAGCAAAAACCATAAAAAAATCACTAACTCAATTCAGTTTTCTGCCTACTTCCTACCCTCTAAGTGCGATGACGTGATCATTCTGATCTTATATCCGTTTTTAGTTAACCATCTATTACCTTACTAAATTTCATCAAAATCTGTTCAGCCGTTTATACGTGAGAGAGCAAAAGTCCCAACAAAACGACTAAAAATCACTAACTCAATTTAGTTATCTGCCTACTGCCTACCCCTAAGAACGATGGCGTGATTATTTATAGCCTATGACCATTTCTAGGTTATCATCTATCACCTAACTAAATTTCGTCAAAATCCGTTCAGCCGTTTAGGCATGATAGAGCAAAACTCCCAGCAAAAACCATTAAAAACCACTAACTCAATTCAGTTTTCTGCCTACTTCCTACCCCCTAAGTACGATGACGTGATCATTTTGATGTATCCTTTTTTAGGTAACCATCTATTACTTTATTAATCTCATCAAAATCTGTTCAGCCGTTTAGACGTGAAAGAGCAAAAGTCCCAACAAAAACGGCTAAAATCACTAACTCAATTTAGTTATCTACCTACTTCTCACCCCTAAGAACGATGGCGTGATTATTTATAGCCTATGACCATTTCTAGGTTATCATCTGTCACCATATCAAATTTCATCAAATCCGTTCAGCCGTTTAGGCGTGAAAGACTAACAGACAGACAGACAGACAGAGTTACTTTCGCATTTATAATATTAATATGGATTCGGGTTGAAACATCCCAAAGACATTGTCCGATTCCCAATTGCCAATGCCTTTTTTTGTTGTAGTCTTCATCATTTGTCCTCCTTCACTCATTGATTTTCTTTTTTCCACTAATCCATGTCATTCTTGGTCTTCTTCTATCTTTTCCTGTTTCATGAGGTATCCATCCCATCACTTTCTTGGTAATCTAAAGGATACTTCGGGGTTTTTTAACATTTCACCATTTTTATGAGTATCGAGGAGTGAAAGCAAAATATCGATGATTTCCTCTACTCAACAAGAATTATAACTGCTACTTTTCAACCTTTGGGTGAACCTGAAGATTCTGTCTGAGGACCAACGTTTTTCATTATTCCTATATGAATTTTAGTTCAATTCTTTCCTGCTTTATGAAAACGTTCAGTTAAGGTCAATAATGTCTGAGAGATTTCTTAGTTTCATTTTATTATTAGGGCATTGTATATTTGGCTTGCTTGTACCTTCTGCACCGACAAACTTAGACAAATCTCTCTATAGCTACAAATCCAGTGTCGTTATTAGTTTGAAATTATTACGGAATATCTCAATCATTGATATCACTCAATTTTGCCGAAGACCTTAAGAATCGGAAATCTTTTTATGGGAATGTATTTCGTTTTCTCAATATTTCAATAAAATTTTCCTTGATTCTGTTTACACTATGGACACAAAATTTTGCATGAGGCTTGTTATCAGCATCTTGCATTTGGACGTAACATTTCATTCCGATTGGCTTCGTATTTTCTGAGATATTGAGGAACATACATTTTGAATGGCCATATTTTATGGAACACCCTGTACGATTTGGCTGGTTAACGAACTCAACTGAGCCATTTGGGACCCAAACTTATCCTGAAAATTTCAAGTCTCTAGGACAATCATTTCGAAAGTTATTGTGTGTGTTATCCTTTGAGACCATTTTCGGCTATATTTAAAAAATCACAGACATTTGGGCAAAATAATATAGCACTTGATTAAGTAGAATGAGCGCTCAAGAGAATTTTAAAACAAGGGAGATTCGGAAAGGAATACACTTCAACAAAATCTTTCGGATCTGCAGCTCTCCAAAAAATTTCTCGGGAAATTCAACACTAAGCTGTTCTCTTGTAGTATCCACAAAATCCTTCTTTGGTCCGCCATCTCTTCCATTAAATCAGGTGACTCCCGTAAATCACGGAAATCCTAGACAGCCTTTTATTGCATGAACGTTGTACACTAATGAAAGACCATAGCGTATAATTGAAAATTCAGTCAAAATGTCGAGACCAAGCCCGTCGACCTGTTTAATTAAATCAATTCAGCTATTATTACACTCGAAATAGGGGTTGCATTGTGTTTAGGGTAGTTGAGGACATTGATGCGATGAAATTGTGGATATCGGAAGGTATACAGGTAAAGAGGCATATGGTTTTCATTTGGTTGAAGAATCGATGATCGAATTGGTATATTGTCGATGATGAGGGTAGGTTGAAGCAGAAATTAAACCAATTCGAGAAGTAGCTCCCCTTAAGGGTGATTGTGATAGAATAATATAGTCTAATCATGGACAGAAACGTTCATTTGCCTTCAATAGCAAGAAATTTTCGAGTTTTAAAAAACGAAAACATATTATCCATCGAGAATCGATTATCGTTCCGCTTTTTTCATTTCTCATGAAAATCTCTATAGTAATACTTTGCATGCGCTTGTTACTTCGTTTTGAAATCCAGTAAGTCAATTTTGGATTTCTGGGGATGATTTGTCGCAGGAATTATCAGTAGTTGGTAGCTCTTGACGCTGGTGTGAATTAAACACTAATAATTGTACTTCGCTTGTTTATAGAAACTGGATCATGCGTAGACTGCATTTCGTAGTTAGTAAGTTTAAAGAGAAGTTACAGTTCACTGCGACATTGAGGTCTATTGTGCCCCCTTAAAGAGCTGTTCTGGCCAAACCCTTCCAGTTCCAGTGTTGATCTAATGAAATCTAATAACTACGAAGGCTTCAACGAGGCTAGTTCCTCACTCTCACAAATTTCTCGCTCAAGGCATTCTCTCCATAGGCTCGCAATGCCAAGACATTCCGTGACTAGATGAATGGGGGTTTCTTCCTCCTCCCCACAGAACCTAGACTCGTCAGGTCCGATAATTCTATCCTCAATAGGTGCATCCTGAGGCGAGAATGTCCTGTAAGCAGCCATTGAGGAGGTGTAATTGCTTCTTACCAAAATCCAGATATCTTTTGAATCCGCTGTCTCAAAGCTCCGAAGGAACTCAGTGGAATGATCCATCCCTGGGAGATTCCGCCAGAGTTTTTCTCTCTCAGCTTTTCCTTCTCCAGAAACTTCTTATAGTACATTTACTTTGTTTCCTTTGATCCCGAGTGGCCGGAACCTAGATTAAAAAGACGTTATTTTCTTGCCTACCTCATTGAGTTTTTTCTGCACTAGATCGTTCCAGTCGATGACGTTTTCTGTTTTGCTTGATCGTTCCAGAGGATGATAGGAGCTCAGTGCTTTGATAGCAGCTTGACTATCTGAGTGTATGACTATATCAACTTCTGATAGTTCTTTCTGGTTATATATAGATATCTTTCAATAGCTAAGATTTCTGCTTGAAAAACGCTCATACAGGAGCCTAGCGCCTGCTCCTGTAGAGGTTTTGGAACCATCTGTATACCATTTTACGGTATTTTATGTGAGGTTATAGTCGGTGTTTTCCCGTTTCCCATCCTCTCTTTTACTTAGCAATTTCCTGAAGTTTTTCTCAGTGCCTACTGTCTTGATCATAACATCACTAGGGAGGTTCGCAGATGAGATGTAATTATTCAGAGGGGACCACACTCTCTGATTCTTTATTGACAATCTACTAAACTCACCATAAAATATTTTGGGGCTCTTTTATTGCAAAAACTTTACGATCTTAGATGGGAAGTCCAAAATGAAGAGAACCTTCGACTTCGAATGTATAGGAAGATCAGAGAAATCGAGAATACCGTTCCAAAACCTGAAGTTGCACTCTGTGGAAAATAATGGCCCTCTTTATTTAGTTTGAAATTGTCGATTTGTTGCTTCTGGAACGTTTATTGATGTGTATCATAGTACAATAAAAAAATGTATAATTTTATCACTTTTCTGAAGAAGTCCTGCTGAAATTACATTAAAAAATCCATCCAATAGTGTTTCCATAACATGTATTTCACATTTGTCCACCTCTGACATCGCAATGCGGACATTATTCCAGCCATTTCAATGAACCCAACACGACGACGAAAACGTAACGCCATAAAATCTCTTATGACGCTCATTAACTGAGCTATCATTATTTCTCCATCCGGACTAAAGCAACAAAGGAATCGCCTTGATTTATTATCTCAGCAGCCAGAATTCAATTTGTGCCAGAAAAGCAGATTTCAGTCTCTCTCCTATCGGTAATTTTCTTGAATCGTCCGAAGTGTCCGCTGTGTATTTTATTGAGGGAATGCCCTATCCAGGACGACCGGGCTTGGGTCATTCCATTTTAATTCTAGCAATCGTGCGAATGTCCGTTTGGTCGAGGTCGGGACTTGAGTGACCCTCAGTTTCCTGAAAAAGATATATAAGCTTAATTGAATGTTGTCCGGAGTGACTCTGTTTGGAATTCAATGGTCTAAGTATGTATCTTTTTTTTTGAAGGAACTTTCATCGGGTTTTTAATCACTTCAGTAAGTCTTCTGTTTTGTTATCATTGAAAATGAGTAAGTATGAATTCGTTTTTCATTTATTTGCCTCCTTTATAAGACCTCTTATTCAACCTATCATAAGAGGCTTGTTTTCAATACAGGGTGAGGCAGCATTTCTTTGGGTATGTTGAAGACATTTCCGAAATCGATGAACGCAGTGTATTGACAATAATGGGGCGATTACATTAAGATATTTACAAGCTGCAACTGAGCGAATTTAGAAGCGAGTCAATTAGCTTGTGAGATTGTGATGATTATACACAAAACTGCCTACTCGCTGATCCACGCGAGGTTTATGTTTGTAATGTTTGTATCGTTGTCAAGGATCTAAGATAAATGTCAAATACGTTTTCAAATTTAAGAACCAGGAACCACTGAGTAGATGAAAACTTACAGATCGTTCAGTAGTAACTGTATTTACACACGGCTTGTGTTCATGCCAACAAGCCAAAACGCCAGCAATTTAGCGTGTAAAGTAGCCCAGCGTTCAACTTTAGTCGCAGTTTTTTTACAATCAGATTGTTGGCTTGTGAACACGATTACACTGAACGAATTTACAATCAGCTTCTGAATTCGCTCAGTAGCAGCTTGTAAAGTATCTCAATGTAATCAACCCATTACGACCATAATTTGCCAGATAACATATTTCAAACTATATAGTAACATAAACTTTAAATATTGTTTTTAATGAAGGAAGCATAAGTCTATCCCATTTTTACTTCAACCTTTGTCTCGATCTCGAAACCTGCATTTAACGAAGTTGAATATCCAGCACACATCAAATAATGAACGATAACTTATCCACTTCATCAGTAATTGAGCTTTATACGAGAACTAAGTCTCTTGTTATCGCTGAGAAACTTGAGCTTCCTCGTTACACTCACGCAAATTCCCTAATTTCAGAATAATCTGTGTCCCATAGCAATCCGATTATCAGATCTTATGAATGCTGTTGTATTGTAGTACATGCAGATTCTCCTGCAGGACTATTTTGTGTACTTAAGTTGTCTGCTAATACAGGATTATTGAATGCAGATGTCGCTGTAGTGACAATATTGAATCTGTTCTCGAAGTAATAATTAATCGGGTTCTACGTGTGAGGGGTTGCTACGCATACTGTAATGTAATATTTTAAGCTCTTTTAAGGGTAGTTGTGGAAGGGTTTTGAATGAATCATGCAATGTTTATGATGTTTCAGGAGGATAATTCCTCCAATATGGTTTTGGAGAAAGTTAATGCTTTGCTTGAGTGGGGTTGTTGCTTGTGAAATTCGTTATATGGTTTAATTGTTTCGTAAGTATTTTATTTGAACTAAAGGTGTGCTGAATTATGCCTGGATAGGACGGAAAAGCTCTGAAATAATGATTTAACCTGATCTATGTCCTGTAAAAAAAAGGAGACATTTGGAGGAATGATAGCTAGCGTATTCCCTACAAACAAGGGCACAAAAACTGGGTTGTACTTATACTATAACAAATTTAAGTGTCCATTTACCCTATCCAAAATGAGGAACCTACTGTCCTTGCAGAAATTAAAACCTAAATTTTCTTCTCAGTGGCGTTGATGCATTTTCATTTTTCCATATTCCATTTTTGATAAAAAAATCGTTTTCTAGGCATTTCAAATAAAAAAATAGAAATTTACACCGAGTTCCAAATTTTGGATATTTAATTATGGGCTTCATGCCTATCCAAAATTAGGCAACTTTCATCTGTTATGTTCTCTGGTTAAATTAGAATAGATCCTTGGCATAAATATGAGCTCATTGTGGAGGAATTTAATTTATGCTATACCAAATTAAAATATTTCACATCCACTACTTATCTATTTTTCATAGTTTACAGTTGGAGCAATAAAAAATTAGGTACAACCTGCAAACGTTAAATTTTAAGTTGCTATCTAGTGATGACATAGTTTACAGGAGAGAAGAATTAGATAAAAAAACGAATAGTTTTCTGCATTAAATTCCAGAAAAACTCCGGTAGAATTCGGGATGATTACCTCTTTTGAGGTCATCTTAAGAAAAACTAGCATTTATAAACTAAGGATGGTTTGTCCATCGCGAGCTCTAGCACTATCATAACTTTGATACATTTTGTGTAAAATTTTCAATTATCAACAACTAAAATCAAGGAATTTCTCAAGCTCTCTACCCCAAACCATAAAAAAATCCGATTACCACCCTCAAACCCCTAAACCTGACGCCGTCCCGTCAGACCTTCAACTTCGGAAAATGTTTAAATACCCTCCTAGCCCCACGGCATCGGAAAATGTTTCAGCAACGTGTTGCTTCTCCTGCGGAAAACTCACCAATCAATCAACTACCCCGTTGAGTTATTGATTGACCGTGGTGGATTGCGATTTTCCATTATGTAGAGGGTTAATTTCTTATGTCTATGGAAGGATTCTCCTACAGGGGGAGAATCTTCAGTCGCAAATGGATTCCGTGTAAATAATCAATTACGGGGTTGATGTTTAGGGGTTGAAGTGAGTGGACGAGATGATCTGGTTCAATATTGATGACGCTGGACGGTGTGTTGCGTGTTTGGGGTTGTTGTTTTTAGAAAAAGGGGTAGTTTAGTTTAGTTATGTAAGTTCAAAAAGTGGTTACAGTTCACTGCTACCTCAAGGTCTATTGTACCCCCTTACAGAGCTGTTCTGGCCACATCCTTCACAGTTCTCCTTTCAGTTCCAGAGATCTAATGAAATCTGATATCTGTGAAGGCTTCAACGGGCAAGTTCCATTACTATAGTCTGTCCAAATCCGAGAGGCCAAGCGTAAACAAACTAGAACGCGATTTGGTCGCTCTATTGGTCGAAAGTGGCGTTCCTGAAGCTTCGACCAATAAGAGCGACCAAATCGCGTTTCTAGTTGTTTACGCTTGGCCTCTCGGATTTGGATAGACTATAGGTAAATGAGGGTTCTTCCTCCTCCCCAAAGAACCTACAATGGTCAGTGTCCGATAACCTCATACTCAAAAAGGGCTTCTGAGGTGACAGTGTCCTTAAGAAGCCAGTGAGGAGGTGTAATTGCTTCTTACCAAGATCAAGATATCTTTTGGATCCCGCTGTCTCGAAGTTCCGAAGGAACTCAGTGAATGATCCTATCCTGGAGATTACGCCAGAGTTTTTCCCTCTCGGCTTTTCCTTCTCCAGAAAACTCCTTTTTATAGGTACATTTACTTATACCACAGAAGGGTTCTGGGCCACTGAGTGACATCGTGCGCCCTCTTTGGCAAGTGTATTGGCCTATTTTTTGGCCATCCTCAATGAGTTTGTTCCGGCACTCCTAGATCATTTCGAGTCAATGACATAGGAATCAGTGCTTTAATAGCAGCTTGACTATCTGGGTGTATGGTATATCGCCAATAGCTAAGATTTCCGCTTGAAAGACGCTCATACAGGAGCCTAGCGACAGTGCATACTTGGTACTTGGCCCGTATATGCCAGCGTCAGCTTCTGTAGAGGTTTGGGAACCATCTGTGTACCATTTTACGGTATTTTCTTTGAGGTTATGGTCGGTGTATGCCCGTTTCCATTCCTCTCTTTTACTTAGCAATAGAAATAGGGGTAGGTATATACAATATGGAAAATTTTACCCCGGAAAAAGGAGCATTTTCGGACAAAAGTTATATTGATTGACTGTGGTTTCCGATTTTCCATTATGTAGACGATTGATTCCTTAGGTTTACGTAAAGATTCTCTCAGAGAGGGGGAGAATCTTCAGTCGCAAATGGATTTTGTGTTAATAAGTCAATTACGGGGTTGATGTTCGGGGCTTGAAGTGAGTGGACGAGATGATCTGTTTGAATATTGATGACGCAGGACGGTGGTGTGTATTTTGGGTTTATTGTTGGGTATATTCAGGATGCGATGTTAAATACCCTTTATTTTGGGAAAAGAAGCATTTGCGGACAAACGTTATAAAACATGTCATACTTCCCCTAGAAGACTTAAGATTATATCTGAAGAAAGCTGTTTAAATTCCGTGACCAAACGTTGTTATCAATGCAATATCCTTTTGGCAGAAAAACTTAATTATCTGCTTCGAATATACCTGAACAATATCATATCGTTTTTTTTCATAGGAAAATAATTCTATTCTATTCTTACTTAAATCATTGTTTCGATATCGAAACCTTCATTCAACGGATTGAATATCCATCAAACATGAAATAATGAACCATAACTCATCCACTTTTTCTCCGCCAAAGAACGAGCTCTCGAAAGCACCTGCTCAGGACTTTCCTTGAATTTTTTCTACTTGCTTTTCTGTATGAAGCCAAAGACATGTAGGATGCCTCGTTTGCATTTTTCTCAACAAATACTGTGAAAGAAATTTGCCATATTGTATATTACACGGAAAATTTTGTGAAGCCTCACCTCGAAAGAATACTGCTCTCAAACAGCTTTAATAATTGGCTCAAAACCGAGACAAAGATTACAACAACAGCATATATTTCATTCACCTTCAATCTTAAGGCAGTCAAACAAAGACCTGATAGGTATCGTAGGTACAAAACAAACTGAAATACCCCGATAACAATATGTAGAAACCAGGAGTAATCCCTTCGCCAAAGACACCCTTTGTCTTATAGCATTCAATAAAGCACAGTTATTAGAGCCTCGAAAACCTACAACTCAACGCCTACTCGGCGAAAATGTCATTATATTCGGTCGGATTGTTTCTATAATTCAACGCCGAAGCTCTTCCTCGAGGCAGTCGAATGATATCCGTATGGCATAAAGATATTCCAATCAATAAACCCAACCTCGACTGCTCTGAAGCAACACGTAGGCTAGCTTGGGCCTCGTATCTGAGTTTTTGTGTGAATAATTAGATTCATGCCATCTATTTAGGTGAAGAAATCGTTTTTTTTATTTTTGACGTCAAGGAATATGTTTCATTGTTAGCTTCGCCCACAAGAAAATGTTTCCATCTTATTTGTTGCCAAGACGTCGTTGTCTTTCTATAACTTTCGATTTTTTTTTTCTGTTTCGAGACCACATGCTTTGTTCAAATTTTTTTTATATGACGTCATGGTAACTTTATGTTTGTCTGTGAACGACAATATTTGGACTTGCTGAGGAAAAACTGTTGTCAATTTCAATTAGGCCAGTTCAAAAACACGATACACTCGAAAGAAAACATCAGACATTTTAAAAAATCAAAATTTCAAACTAAGAAAAATTGGATAGAAAATAAAAGGTCCATTTTGAAAAGTGCTTATTGCACGGTGCTCCTGTAAACGAATTACTTTTCTAAGAGAGCTTAGTATCGCGAGCATTCCTCAAAAAATAGGGCTTAGTACTCGAGATTCCGGAGCACTTTTCAATAGGGCTTAGTGCTTTTGCTCGAAGCACTTTTATTCAGTGCTCGGCACAGCTCTGCCAGCGAGTTCTAGTTTTCGAAGATGACTAATTCTACATTTTCGTAGAGGAGTTTTTTCTTTATTCACCGAAAATTTGCCGCCCCTAAAATCGTGTCCGCCAAAGGCCATGGTCTATGTTGGACAAGGCGGCAATAGGGAACACACAACAGCAAATATATTACTTTCATTGTGGTTCTTGTTATGGACCGAATATATGAGGGTTGATAAACAGTTAGAAAAACTGTCACGACATAGCAGAACACAAATTATACCTTTATGCTGATAACTCCATTAGAAACCGATCGAATGATATGAAATCAGTGGCGTAACCAGACTCAAACTTATATTAGTTATAACCAACTATAGGTTATTAAAGACTGCGAGTAATGGTCAAGATATTTAATCTCGTGAGCGGAGCGTACGCGTTAATAAATAAAATAGGTGTAGATTAATGCCGAATTGACTACAAGATTTTTCCGTCGATTTCAATATGAATTGTGTATGAATGCATTCTTGATTGAAATGAATTTTTATTTTGCAAAGACATACACTGGACATCATATAATCAAGAGCTAACATAATACAATACATAAAACAAAAATTCCTTGCTGAGGTCAGTGCAAAATGAGATACCATACTATTTTTCCGTATTATACCAGAGTTCAGGAAAACCTCAGTAGAAAAAACCCTGTCTCACACGTTCCAACAAAAGTAAAACTTAAAAACTATTTGAATAGTGAAGGATTTCTTCTTGATTGAGTCCAACCGAGAACCCTCTCCAAATGTTTTCGGAATTCTGAATCTGAAACGAAAAAATCGAAGCAGAAAAACAGAAGAGAAAATATAACGATTTAAACTCTATTGAATCGATTCGGAATTAACAACCCAATTCAAAAACGATTCGGTAACTTCATATATAGCCCTTAAGCCATCCTGAAATTTAAATATGGGACATTTATTTATCAGATGTTCTATTTTCTCTCTTCTTCTCCGCATTCGCTACTAGGATTCTCAATTAAATTCCATTTGAAAAGCATGCTATTACAACGGCCATGACCTGTTCTAATACGATTGAAAAGAGGCCAAATTTTCCTTGAAAGATCAAATCCAGGAACTTTATTGGAGGGATCAGTTATTAAATCTTTGTTTTGAATATTACATGTGTTCCACTCGGATTGCCAAATTGCTTTATCGCTTTCATTCGAGGTCAGAAAATAATTGGACCAAAATGGTTTACGTGATTTTAATCGAGGAATCTTATTATCTGGAATATAGGAAAGTATTTGATATGAATTTGTAGAAGAATTGAATTTATTCCAAATTTTCAAAGTTAGGGCCTGCCTGCGGATATGTGGAGGAGCAATGTTTGAAAGAACTGGTAACCATGGTGTTGGTGTTGATTTTATTGTTCCAGTTACTATTCTTATGGAAAAGTTTAATTGTGCATCAATCTTATGTACATGAACACTGTTAAAACATACAGGGCAACAATATTCGGCAGTAGAGTACAATAGGCTAGAGCTGCCGTAGGAAGAGTTTGTAGGTTGTAGCATCAGCACCCCATGAAAAACCTGCAAGTTTTTTGAATAATATTATTTCTAGTATTCAATTTGAAATTCAGAGAAGAATCTTGTTTAAAGCCTAGATATTTAGGATTGAAATTATAAACATATAAATCTATGAAGATTTCCTCCTCGGTAAATCACCAAGATCTTGAAGGCCGACAAGATTTTGAGCTGAGATCACAACTGATCTTTCACCACCAACAGTAATGAAATATCCCAGTATATATGTCACTATTCAGATCCTTCATAAAAGAAGAATATAAACCCTCATTTCAACCCCCGAATACGCCTCTGTAAACATTAAGAAATAATAACGTTATCCGTTTCAAGTATGTCACTCTGTAGATACAAGCTCGGCCAGCTGATGTTCGTACAGCTGGTATTGATTATTTCATTTGCCGGTAAAATGGAGCTGAAATTACCAGTACGCCTTCTGTTCATAAAGGGGCATTCGTCCTGAAAATGTTTATAGGACACGAAGAATATTAAAATACACCGACACAGTTTTGGTGATAATGACTTCCGTTGTGACGTCAAGTTTCTATAACCAGGGTGGTTGTTATTTATTTTGATAGGGTGATTTTTGGAGCTTGGTTTTGATATTAGGACTTGATTAAAATTGAGGATTTGTGAAGACAGGAGGTCTTGTACTAATACTGGAGACTAAAGATGAAATTGAGAATCGATAGTCAAATGAAATGTGTCTCTTTTGATTTTTGAAATATGTGAAACTCTTCAAAAGAAAACATGGCACCGAAAATCATTTTCAAAATTTTAGGTACGGAGACTCGATAGTTATACTGATCAACAATTGCTAGGGATCACTTATGAACTTCTCTTCATTTGTATTTTTTTCAAGTTATCTCGTGTATATCTGTACATTATATGTTCTCTAAGGAAAAAGTAAGATGTTTTGAGTTGATTATATCAAAGTCTTCCTCACTTCATCGGCTCTTGTTCACAAAATCGATTATCTGTAGGCTGTCACAGTGGAGTGAAAAGCAATGTGGTATTTGTTATTAAATCTGATTTTTTCTCTCGTTCAAACACATAAGGTGACTAATTGAAGAAATGAGAACAATATCAGCTCATCAGTCATGCCGAGAAGACGTTTGGCTCCTGTGCAACTGGACCAAATCATACGGTGGATACAGGAAGGTTTGTTTCCCAGCGAGAAGTGTCACGGCGTTTGAATGTTTCGCAAAGTGTCGTGAGTCGGGCTTGGAATAGGTTCATCATCCAAAACGACTTCCAAGATCGTCTTTTGATCCTCAAAGCTAGGAGAAATCCCACTTACCGGCGTCGCGGCTCAATAGATCACTGAGAGTTGCAACAGGAGTTCTAATTTCGAACCAGACTGTAAGACGACGACTACATGTTCGTGGTTTGAGAGCACATAGGAGGGTACAACATCCCCGTTTGAATAGGGAACACCGGGTTCATGGACGGCAATGGGCTGAGGAGCACCGCAATTGGACACTTGAAGATTGAGCCGATGTTTATTTACGGATGAGTCTAGATTTCGTTTGGTCAACTCCGATGGACGTATTCTAGCTTGAAGGGAAAGAGGTCGAAGGTATGCAGAACAGTTTATGGTACGCACAACAGCTTTTGGCGGAGGTTCTATATGTGTATGGGGAGGCATTTGTTTGAACCAACGCACAGAGTTGGTTGTTCTACAGAACACCACCATGACCAGCCAGAGATATCACGATATGATTATTGAACCCATAATTGCTCCGTTTGCTGCTGCCGTGGGCGAGTATTTCATTTTAATTGACGATAATGCCCGTCCACGCCGTAGTCGTCTGGTTAATGAAGCGCTAGAAACTCATGATATTGATAGGATGGACTGGCCAGCTCGCTCTCCAGACATGAATTGCATCGAACATGTCTGGTCTGAGATGTCTAGACAATTGTCAACCTTAGAACAACCGATCAATAACCTGGAGGACCTTTCTAACGCTTACGGGATATTTGGACGAATTTGCCCCAAAATTTTATGAATCGTTTGATCGAAAGTAGGCCTCGTAGGGTAGAATGCTTGAGACGAGCTCGTGGGGGATCAACTAGGTACTAGCTTAACCGAAACTTCAGCCTTCTTGTGGTTTCATCATAAAATTTTCATCTTATTCAAACACAGAATTTTGAGTGTTCCTAATAAAGTCTTTTTTCTCTCCAACTTTCCATTTTTTCATTCTTTTCTCAAGTGAACCATATTATCAACTGAAAATATTCTGATATCTGACTAAATTTATAATCTTGGAGAGAATATTTCAGAAATAAATTTAGAATAAGTAAGTGATCCCTATCAATTGTTGGGCAGTATATTTCTGCCTTGAAAACACTCGTATAGGAGGCAATCGATCTTGGCCCGTACACTACGTCCTACGACGCCAGCCCAAATAGTCTTAGAAGCATCTGTATACCAATTTTGACGGTATATACTTCGAAGTTTTGGTTAGTGTATTCCTTTTTTTATTCTTCCTTCTCCCACAGCATCGAATGGAAGTCCTTCCTGATTCTCACTTTTTGATCACGAATTCATAAACTTGTTTAGAAGCATCGCACTTATAGGTCTAATCACTCGTGAAAAAAAAATGGCGTTCAAATCCAACAAACTTCACCATAAAAAAAACAAGAAACATCAGAAGACCCATTACTTTCATATCCATTTTCATTCAAAGCCCAGGCTGACAGGATAAATATTGCTTCTTTACGTATCGCAGCAGAGTTCGAGGTTCCCTTGTATATAAAAACACCCTAGAGATATTGACATTCTAGGCCTCGAACTCGAGGAGAATTGGACAGGGAAGTCCTTGTCGAACATCCTAAGAGGACAAAACTTGAAGGTATCCCCAGGGATAGGAAACTGGAAAGATAAGTTCGAGTTTGCTATCTGCATTCATAATTTCTTGTATACCTAACGTAACATGTTTACCTTTTTGCTTTCCTGCGAACGGTCGATCAGACCGAACATCCGATAAGTTTTCAGGAAAAGGTTTTCGCGTTTTCGATGTTGTCACGGAGATTAAACTCGCTGGATTCTATCAATAAATAATTGGTGTTATGCATATGTAATGATGTAGTTGAGAGAGGCATTTCAAAGCTACGTTGAGAAAGTCATTTCAAGAGCAACTACTAAAGGGTTTTCCAATAAGAGGTTGTTGGGGCGTTTCCATAGTTTCCCCAATTGCATGTATTTGTTTACCATTTTATAATATATTAATTCAGCTCACATATGACACCACTGTTTTTACATTTTATTCTCTCGACAGTTCAGTTCGAATTCGACGCCGCTTAGAACACGTTACAGAATTCCACTTAGCATTTTAGTTTTTCATACGTGAAAATTGCCGCATCATAGCATTTGTCCTTTGTGAGTTTAAATTATTTAATGATTGACCAAAGGCCGTACCAGAGGTGTTATTTTTAAAAGTCCGCTATTTCGGTAATTTTTTTGAAATTTGACAAGTAGAAACAAAGCTATTAATAAAAATGGAACGATACACGCTTCAAGAACTTATTGAAATCATTAAAATTCACTATGAAAACGGTAAAAATGTGGCAGAGACTGTTCGTAATACTCGAACATTTTTTGTCGTCGTGAAGCACCTTGTCGGACCGCAATGAAGAAATTGGTGGAAAAATTCGAGTTCTTGGTTAGTGATGTGAAGAATAAAACCTTTGCACGTTGCTCAAGAACAGCCGAGAATATTGCTGATGTAGCCTTACGAAGAAAACCCAGGTTTGTCCATTCATCATCGTTCTTTGGAATTAGGCATTCCACAAACGTCATTACACCGTATTTTGTTAATTTTTGGGTGTTAAGGCTTATAAAGTTCAGTTAACATAAGAACTCAAGCCGGCCGATCATCAACAACGGAAAAGTTTCCGAACCGTATTATCTCCCGAAGAGGTGATCACAATTGGCCACAGAGATCTTGTGATTTAACACCTTGCGACTTCTTCCTTTGGGGCCACGTGAAAGAGAAGGTCTACGCCAATAGCCCAGCGTCGATTTAAGACTTCAAAGATGGAATTCGTGAGGCTATCGAGCAGCCACTTTGCGACTTGGTTATGGAAAATTTTATTGAAAGGATATGGTCCTGTAAGCGTGGTCGTGGTGGTCATTTGCCTGATGTTATTTTCCACTATTAACGGCGTAGCTTCTTCTTTAGAATAAAAATCAACGATCATTTATATTGAAAAATGGCATTTTTTTTGAATATCAAAATAAAATCTCCTATTGGAAAACCCTTTTTGTTCGTAATTTTATAAAAATTCACTAATCGATTCGAGTCCTTTAAAATTCGAATATTTTGGTTTTTATTCTGAATTTTCATTAATATTAAATAAAATGTTTTAATTTATCTTGTTCAATCTGGAAGCACTCCCTTTCATTTCGATTTCATTATCTTCATACACGAGTTCCTCTTTTCTGTTCGAATCTGTTCTTTTGAATATGGAAACATAATTTTCTCTCTCAACTTTTTCATTACTAAAGTAAATCCAAAACAAAATACAGACGAGCTTCATTAAATATAATTCGACCATCCCTTTTCCATATTTTATTAATACACACAAACAAAATCATCCAACAAATCCCTATCCAAACAATATAATGAAGAAATCATAACGAAGAACTGCATGAAACAGGTAGAACATCAGCAACAAAATTAAATTCTTGCGTATTTATCCTCACATTCGTTGCGGCCAAAATTAATTCGAAAAATTTGCTCCCTCGCACGACTCACAAATTCTCCAAACAATGAACAATTTTTCAAAGCATACCTAACCCAATTTTCGACGCGGTTACGATTTTTCAGCAGGTCTTTTTTTCTCTCGTAATAATAAAATTAGGTTTTTAGGGGTTGAAATAGCGGTAATGAGGGCAAAGGAAGGGTTTGCACAGACCGGGAAATGGAGTTATCTGTTCAATTAGGCCATTTTCTTTCGCGGCACGTTTTTCCACTGTGCTCGAATGGAAATGGCATTGTCAATAGTTTTCCTAAAAGGTGGCTTATTTGAACTTGCGTTATTTCGGTGTGTTGCGACAAGAATATTCGAAATGGGGAACTTGTTGCTTGTGAGAGCTTATTTGTTAGGTATTTTGGAGAGGAAATGTGCACAAACCTACTTCCAGTTGTTTTTACTGGGTAGTTTTATGGGGTTGTTTTTAGGTTCAGTAGGAAATTGTCTGCCAGTTCATATAAGTATATGCATCTACCGAAATAGCGGGCTATCCAAAATAACACCTCTTTTTGGAAAACCCTTCAAATGCATAATGAAAAACAATTTATTTCATTCACATCAATGCAGAAATAGTAGTAGTTTAATCCATACTAATATTATAAATGCGAAAGTAACTCTGTCTGTCTGTCTGTCTGTTACTCTTTCACGCCTAAACGGCTGAACGGATTTTGATGAAATTTGGTATGGTGATAGATGATAGAACCTAGAAATGGTCATAGGCTATAAATAATCACGCCATCGTTCTTAGGGGGTAGACAGTAGGCAGATAACTAAATTGAGTTAGTGATTTTTAGTCGTTTTGTTGGGACATTTGCTCTTTCACGTCTAAACGGCTGAACAGATCTTGATGAAATTCAGTAAGGTAATAGATGGATACCTTAAAACGGATATAAGATCAAAATGATCAGGTCATCGTACTTAGGGGGTAGGAAGTAGGCAGAAAACTGAATTGAGTTAGTGATTTTTTTATGGTTTTTGCTGGGAGTTTTGCTCTATCATGCCTAAACGGCTGAACGGATTTTGATGAAATTTAGTTAGGCGATAGATAGTAACCTAGAGAAGGATATGGGCTATTAATATTCATGCTATCGTACTTAAGGGGTAGGCAGTAGGCAGAAAACTAATTAAGTTAGTGATTTTCATCGTTTGTTTTAAAAGTTTACCTCATTCACACCTTAACGTCTGAACGGATTTTCATAAGACTTGGTTAATATAAAGATAGGATCCTAAGCACGGACACACGCTACTTTTTACGGCGGGAAAATACCTCATTCTCGCGGAAATCTAGCGTGATCGTGTCAAGAAGCGCATGACGCCATAGCTACTGAAATGATTTTGATCTTTTTTTTAACTGAGTGTTACTAATACTTCAAGTTAGTATTTTATCACTTTTCTAACTCAGAGGGTCGGTAGGCGCCATAATTTGGGAATTTATAATAAAAATTTTGATGCAACTGTCTTTATTTAACAGTTTTACTTGGATCGAATTACCGTGCGAAGCCGGGGCGGGTCGCTAGTATACAATATATGAGTTTAAAATCAAGGTAAAATAGTAATTTCAAGAATTTCCCCCCATATTTTCAACCAAACTTGTTGATACCAACCTGATAAACCCACATATAATGTTGCCCAACCTGTCACAGCTATAATACTCCTCATAAAGATCAACTTTACTGCAAACATTACGAGCTCATCAAAAATGTTAATAACCCCAATAAAAGTGAAACAAATGTAACAAGACATGAATTATTATTCCCCATTTTAATTACGATCATATATAATTATGTAATATTAACGTCAACATAGGCCGTTTTTATGGTTCCAGTGAAATAAATTTCACGTAATTTTGGGGAAAATTATATCGCACAAATCATAGCAATTCGCTCAGAACCGAAAATAACGAGTGAAAAGACGTGTAATTTTAAAATGCGAAAAAAATTATACAGCATAAAATGCATTTTGTGCGAGTATATCAATGTGGCCCAATCTGCATGTTAACGTTATTATGTATTTGCGTGAATTTTCCGTTCACAGTGCACGAACGGAAAATTGTAGTGGTTAATATTTTAGTGGCAATGAAATGGACTTTGTAAAAAGTTTCAATTTTACATATTTCTATTTTCTCGAAAATGTCACGAGAATTTTTTATGGGGAGTTTAAGACTATATAATGCGATTATAATGAGTGTCAAGATATTTGCGACAAAAATGTAATATACAACAAGAATGACACGTTGATGTTTATTCCTTAGGTTGAGACTTCTTGATTCAATGAAATATTTCTAGTTTTTCCATAAAATTTTATCACAACTAAACAAATGCGAGGCACTTGGGAAATGATTGATCGATGGAAATAAGCAGGGGTAGTTTAAATCATTTTTTTTTAATCGACCTCCCTTTCAAGATAAAGCATTTGGGAGACGATGACGTGTTCACAGTTTCCAATTTTTTTAGGAGTCATAAAACAATACATAATATGATTCATTAAGGAGATGCTACTCACAATTTTTTTTTAGTACATAACTTCATTATTAGAGGTGGAAAATAACAACCCTTTATGATTTTCCTTCGAAATTGTTTTCGTGAGTTAGATTTTCGAAAAATAAAATTCTCTTATGGTCTCCCATTCAGTTCTGGAGAAAAAAATCTTTTCGAAATTTCGATACAATCGATACTTTTCTAGGAAAAATAAAAACTTACGAGCAGTTATAATCACTGTTCATTTCATTTCATCGTATGTTCCATAGAATGGATATTATAAGATATTGTTTTTGCTCAAATTGATTTTGTCAATTATTTTATTGATCGAAAGAAAGTTCTATTTGTGAAATAAAAGTATTACGGATATCATTTTCTTCCGGAAATCAGTAATTAAACCTTCAGGAAGATTTGAAGAAATTCTTAAAATATTCATTTTATGGAACGCTTTACGATGAAATGTAATGAGCAGTGATCATAACTGCTTGTAAGATTTTATTTTTTCCGAGAAAAGTATCGACTATACCGAAATTTTGTAAGATACATTTTTTCTCCAGAATTGAATGGGAAACCACAAGAGGATTTTATTTTTCGAAAATCTATTTATATCTACAGGGTGTTCTGATTTGTTTCCGACAAACTGAATTGGGTGATAGATCACATCATTTTAAGCCAAAAAGTTCCTATGAACATGGGTCCGGAAATACTTCGTTACCGAGATACAGGGTGTTTAAAAAAAATTGAAAAATAATTCGCGTTTTCTTTAATATGTTTCGAAGATGTCATTTGTGCATTCAACAAAACGGTGGACATTTCGAACACCTTTTCAAAAATTATTGTTATTTTGTTTTGTTCTGAATTGTTACTTTCAAAAAATATTTAATTTAAAATTATTACCAATTTGTTTCTACATGTTTTAGAGATTACAATAATATGGATTTGGCTTTAAATGCGTTTTTCTCTGAAACGGTTGCTCCTAGCAACTTAAATGAAGTATACCTTTTTTAACTAGGAAAGTCAGGGGAATCAATTTTGTTAGTCCAAAATGACGTATAGGGTAGCACAAAAAAGTTTTAACAGTCTAAAGGAGACGAAATGATTGCCAGTGGCGCCCTATAGAAAATACAACTGAATCGACAACAAATTTGAATTTATCACCTCAAAAAAAAACCCATGTACCAACATTCATTCAATTATTTGGAATCAGTCGAAAGATATTAAAGAACTTTAACACCCTGTATCTCGTAAACGAAGCATTTCCGGACCCATGTTTATAGGAAATTTTTGGCTTAAAATGATGTGATCTATCACCCATTTCAGTTTGTCGGAAACAAATCAGAACACCCTGTATATCTATCTATCTATACTTAACAATTTTTGAACGAAAATCATAGGGTTGTTATTGTCAACCCCTAATAATAAAGTTATGAGATCTTAAAAAAATGTGTGAGTACCATCTACTTAGTGCTTCATATCATGTATAGTTTTATGACTCAGTGTTCTTTAAGAAGCCGTAAAAAATTAAAAATGGTTAACTCTTGGAAGGAGGGTCGATTTCGAAATTCATATAAACTTTCCCTGCTCATTATAATAGAGGAATCATCTCCCATATTCTCTCGCATTTGTTCGCAGAAACCCTGTATATCAATGACGGTTACGGTTAGTGGTAAATTCTCCCATACGACCCTTACAACGAATCAAACTCCGTTGGGCTTCATAAACTCCACAAAACCATACAAATCTCATTTGTTTTTATCCCCCTACTCATTGCTATACCGTTTTAAACCGTACCTACCCCATATCGCATCTTTCCGAACCGTTTCATCCAACGAATACAAAGTAGCCTCGAACAAACCATAGAATTGTATCATCCCCATTTAAACATGTTTATAAAGGGTATGATCTGTAATACGGGAGGAACACAAGAACAAAATCGAGTTATATTAACTAACACAGAAAAGGGTGGGCGTGGGAAAGGGACAAATCTGTTAAACAAGACTAACAAGTTATGAATAATTCATATAGAAGGAGTGGAACAGTTTTGGGAGGTTGAAGCTTGTGGATACATGTCTGGATCTGATATTATTTGGTCGTTTGTCTTTATCCTCCTACGTACCGCTGATATTTTGGCAAGGTTTGACGTTTATATATGATGATTACACGGTCTAATTTACATTTGGGTGTCTGCGGTTGTCTACTTGGGAAAGGAGGTTTGTAATGAACGCCTACGGGCCTTACTGACTAGTAGTTCTTTTGTAGATTGCTTATTTTATTAGGCATAGGAAGGTTTCCACAGTTTCAGAATAATATTTTGAATCATCATTCTATTCCTACAATGATATGCTAATATTTATTGAGTATCAATTTGTGGAAAAACTTGTTCTTTTTAAGGTTGGATATTTTATTGGATCCCAGATTTTTTTGATATTAACAGACGGTTAACTGATTGGATTTTCGGTTATTTAATGAAAGCTGCCTCCTTCAGTTTCTACGTCTCAGTTTTTCTTTTTTCGATATTATGGAAGCTTTACCCCATAAAATCCTGGGGTCAAATCTATTAAACTAGCCCTGACTCATCAGTATCTTCAAGTTGACTCATTTATCTAATCTATTTTTCATTTATTCAGTTGTCATGTTAAGTTTTCTAAATGTCTGTCGAAAAGTAGTGTTTTTCTTCGGTGGAAATATTTGAAAATTGCTCTAGAATATTTGTAACTTCGAGCTAGATTCTGATTTTATCTGATTTTAGTGAAATATCCTTAAATATGTATTCCTCAACGTGAAATGGAGAGTTCGACTATGTCCTCATTGAGTGCTCCGAACGAATTTCAAACTAAGCCACAAAGGAAATCGTTAATCTCTCTGAAGAGAAACTAACTCATCTATTCGTCGAAATATCTTCATATATGCAACTACATGAATATCGAAATCATGTTCTACTGTTTGAAAAGGTTTCATCCTCAATATTTCAGAGTAATTAATGAAACATTTCAAAGGTGCCTTCCTCAAAGCAAAAGAAAGAGTTCGGCTACGTTCTCATTGAGTGCTCTGAACAAAATTTCAAACTAAGTCACAAAGGAATTCGTTAAGCTCTCTGAAGAGAACTAACTCATCTATTCATCGAAATATCTTCATATATGCAACTACATAAATATCCAAATCACGTTCTACAGTTTAAAAAGGACCCATTGCCAATGTCTCAGATTAATTATTAGTGAAACATTTTAAAACGTGCCTTCCTCAACGCAAAATAAAGAGTTCGACTACGTCCTCATTGAGCACTCCGAACGAATTTCAAACTGATTCACAAAGGAACACGTTAAGCTCTCTGAAGAAACTAACTCATCTATTCGTCGAAATATCTTCATATATGCAACTACATTCCCAATGTCTCAGATTAATTAGTGAAACATTTCAAAACGTGCCTTTCTCAACGCAAAATAAAGAGTTCGGCTACGTCCTCATTGAGTACTCCGATCAAATCTCCAACTAAATAAAAAAAAATTCGTTAAGCTCTCTGAAGAGAAACTACTCATCTATTCGTCGGAATATCTTCATAAATGCAACTAAGGTGAAGTGGGGTAAATGTGATATAGTATTTGATTAGTTCATAAACAAAGTGTTATAAGTAACAGTTTGAATAAAGCTGAACATTCCAAAAAATTCAAGCATGATCACAATATAGTTCTCTATTGATTGTATTCTGGTTACGCTTTGAAATCTTTTCTGAGAAATGTTGGGTAATTTAAAAAAAAATGACGCCGGTCAATCACAATTGCCCCAGAATTTGGGGTAAATGTGATAAAAGCTTTCAGATTCCTATGACTGAGTTATTTGGAAAGGATGGGGTAAATGTATAATAATCTTACATTATTGAATACTTTGTTTTTTACAAAAATAAAATATTTCACTTAATGAAAAATTGATGACCTTATTTCAGTCGACGCCAAAAAATGTGAAATTAACTTCAGCTTCTGAACAAAAAGGAAGTAAAAACAAATTAGGCAGAAACAACTATATAATAATAAACGTTATATTTTAATTAAACTTTTTTTTTCCATCATTAAGATAAATTATATCCGTCAAAAGACACTTCAAATATGAAAGAACCACGCCTATTCATATTATCACAATTGCCTCAAATGTATATGTCACATTTACCCCAAAAAGCATTTCGTGCAGGGCAAATGTGATATATACAAAAAGGAATCACCAGCGCAATTTATGAGTTAAAAGTATTTAAAAACACATTATAAAACTGTTAATAATGAGTCTGGAAATAATAAAACAGACTTAACTCATCAATTAAAAAATTTACACCAAATAAAGTAGAGACGTACCTACCTGAAATTTAAGGTTACGTTATGAGAAATAATATTCACGTGCCTTACAACCATACTGACAAGTAATTTCGTTCGTTCTAGTGTTTTGGTGGTTCGCTTGCAATTTTGAAGACGTGTTAGATAGATGGCAGCAGTATTAATGAATTTGATCTGAATATATAGTCCGTTATCACAATTGCCCCATTATCACATTTACCCCACTTCACCTTACATAAATATCCAAATCACGTTCTACAGCTTAAAAGGTTTCCATCCCCAATGTCTCAGATTAATTAGTGAAACATTCAAAACATGCCTTTCTCAACGCAAAATAAAGAGTTCGGCTACGTCCTCATTGAGTACTCCGAACAAATTTCCAACTAAATCACAAAGGAATTCGTTAAGCTCTCTGAAGAGAAACTAACTCATCTATTCGTCGAAATATCTTCATATATGCAACTACATAAATATCCAAATCACGTTCTACAGCTTAAAAAGGTTCCATCCCCAATGTCTCAGATTAATTAGTGAAACATTTCAAAACATGCCTTTCTCAACGCAAAATAAAGAGTTCGGCTACGTCCTCATTGAGTACTGCGAACAAAGTTCCAACTAAATCACAAAGGAATTCGTTAAGTTCTCTGAAGAGAAACTAACTCATCTATCCATCGAAATATCTTCATATATGCAACTACATAAATATCCAAATCACGTTCTACAGCTTAAAAAGGTTCCATCCCCAATGTCTCAGATTAATTAGTGAAACATTTTAAAACATGCCTTCCTCAACGCAAAATAAAGAGTTCGACTACGTCCTCATTGAGTGCTCCGAACGAATTTCAAACTAAGTCACAAAGGAACTCGTTAAGCTCTCTGAAGAGAAACTAACTCATCTATTCGTCGAAATATCTTCATATATGCAACTACATAAATATCCAAATCACGTTCTACAGCTTGAAAAGGTTCCATTCCCAATGTCTCAGATTAATTAGTGAAACATTTTAAAACGTGCCTTCCTCAACGCAAAATAAAGAGTTCGACTACGTCCTCATTGAGTGCTCCGAACGAATTTCAAACTAAGTCACAAAGGAACTCGTTAAGCTCTCTGAAGAGAAACTAACTCATCTGTTCGTTGAAATATCTCCATATATGCAACTACTTAAATATCCAAATCACGTTATACAGCTTGAAAAGGTCCCATCCCCAATGTCTCAGAGTAATTACTGAAACATTTCAAAACATGCCTTCCTCAACGCAGAATAAAGAGTTCGACTACGTCCTCATTGAGTGCTCCGAACGAATTCCAAACTAAGTCACAAAGTAACTCGTTAAGCTTTCTGTAGAGAAACTAACTCATCTTTTCGTCGAAATATCTTCATATATGCAACTACATAGATATCCAAATCACGTTCTACAACTTAAAAAGGTCCTATCCCCAATGTTTCAGATTAATTAGTGAAACATTTTAAAACATGCCTTCTCAACGCAGAATAAAGAGTTCGACTACGTCCTCATTGAGTGCTCCGAACGAATTCCAAACTAAGTCACAAAGGAACTCGTTAAGCTTTCTGTAGAGAAACTAACTCATCTTTTCGTCGAAATATCTTCATATATGCAACTACATAGATATCCAAATCACGTTCTACAACTTAAAAGGTCCTATCCCCAATGTCTCAGATTAATTAGTGAAACATTTTAAAACATTCCTTCCTCAACGCAAATAAAGAGTTCGACTACGTCCTCATTGAGTACTCCGAACGAATTTCAAACTAAGTCACAAAGGAACTCGTTAAGCTCTCTGAAGAGAAACTAACTCATCTATTCGGAATATCTTTCTCCACTCCCGTAAGGGAAAAGTCTGCCAGGCGGTGAGTAACCTGATTATCTCTTTTCTGTTACAGAAAGGCAACAGCAGTGAAAAGCAAATGCAGCTGTCAAAATTAGATTTTCAGCTTCAGGTTCCTATTCTTGCGACGTATCCATGGAAACTCCAATATTCAGCAAGGATTCGGAGAGTAAAGATCTCATTATCATAGGTAAGCAGATGTAGTGGGACCATAGAGTTTTTTCTTGTTTTTGTTTGTGTGAGTGAGCGATTGGTTGGTATGGTAAATTGCGGTGTATTTCTGGATGTTGATTCCAGGTGTGGATTTCATCGGTTGTTTGAAAATTTGAAGATTTACAGTTTGAATCAGTCGGTGGTATTTTCGAGCACTCGTTCTAAGCGAACTTGTTCTACACTGTGCAAAAAAATTAACGCACATTCTGAAAATCTCAATTAAATGAAAGTTAACTCTACATCGAGTTTATGACTAATTTTTTTATGTTCTCTCAGGAAGGTTTTGAACGAGACAAGTCACATTAAATGGAAGAAAATTGAGGATTTCACCGAATCTTATGTGAAAAAAGAGAAATAAACAATTTTCAAAATACTGGAATGCTGATAAGTGATTTAATACTTGGTATTTCCACCCTAGCTCGGCAACGACGGTTCATACTCAAAATGAGTGATCTTAAAATGTTCTGTTCTAATCCTTCCCAGATTTCTCTGAGTTGGATTCCTAAGTCATTAATAGTAGCTGGATGATTTTCTCAACTTCTCAGCCTTCCATTGAGGTTGTCCCAGACTTGCTCAATCGGATTGCCATCTGGACTTCTTGCTGGCCATTCCATTCGAGAGACTTCAACCTCTTCAAGGTACTCCTGAACGATGCGCGCACGAAGGGGTCTGGCATTATCGTCCATAAAAATGAAATTTTTACCAATGTATGGGGCAAATGGCACTACATGCTCTTCTAGAATGTTCCTTATATACCTATCACCATTTATAGCTCCATTATCAACGATCACTAGGTCAGTGCGAGCAGTCAAAGATAATCCCCCCCCGTACCATAATCGATCCTCCCCCGAAACCATTAGTATTCAACTTAAAAAATTGCACAAGATTCTCCATAAAATAATGCCACTCAAAATTTTTGTTTCTCAATATCTCAGACAAAATAAAACCCAAATAATTGAAATTTTTCGGCCACATACAAAATTCTCATAAGAAGCCTTACTCGAAATTATGTGACCATAGTGTCAAGTCGATCGATCTGAAATATTGCAGATAAAGTTTGTGGAAGTTGCATTAGTACAACCAAAGAAAAGTTTGACGTATTATTGAGAAAAAATTCGAATATTTCTGTGAAAAAACTCTCGATTTGAATGAAATCAAGTTTGAAGATGAGAATGGGTGAAGTGAATGATCCATGATTCCATGCAAATATTCAAAAGGATTGTGAAATCAAAAGCATAGAATTTCGATATTTTGATCTTCTGATCAATTTCCAGAATATAATTCCGACCGTGCTGGGATTTTGCATTCTTATATCTAATATCAATCTTACGTCCTAATAAAATTTTAAGGTAATAGTTTTCAATGCTTCACCAAAAGCGAGCGCTCAAAAGCACCTGATCTTTTCTAATTTTTTTTTAACTTCATCAAACGCCCAATTTGGTTATCCACATTTATCTCAACCTTCTTTAAGTAAAACAAAATCAACTATTCAGCTTGCTTATCTGATAAAGCCATCCCGGCTAACCTCACCTACCCCAAAACTTACCAAATTATAAATCCATGACAATCCCCTCAATTTTTTCTACCCTCAGGAAACCTTCCGGTAGAAACTCCATTGGACACACCTGTTTCCCTCCAATGTTTCCCAAGGCACATTAAAAAACTCGTAGCCGAAGCACCTCAGGAAACGTACCCGAAAGATGTTCCAACTCGTGTTTCATCCAAACATAAACCATTAACTCCTTGCTCGGACCCTCTCCAGAACCTTCCACACTAGATATTAACGTCGAACAACTGCCATAGACATATCCGGACACGCTTTGGTGAATGTCATAAATAATCCTATCTTTCTGACATATCACAAACCATGTTTTTCGTTAGAGCTCTGTTCATGAAAATGCACGGGAAGAAGAATATAGAGGGTGAAAACTGGAGAACAAATTCGATAATGTGAGGTTTTTATATGCTTCCTGATGAATATTTCCTTCGTTGATTTTATAAAGCACTTTGATATGAGTGTGTTAGTTTTTTTTGAATTAGATCTGTGTGAAAAATTCAATCGGACGTTTTCAAATTTGCTGTGTTCTTCTACATAACTGCATGATATGATTAGGCCCCATGCAAATACACCCTCTTGGCGAGTACTTGTAGAATTACCTGTCGGTAAAGAGGTTTCTTCTTCGGCTATGAAACTAAAGGGTTTTCCGATAAGAGTTGGTATTTTGATATTCAAAGAAAACTGCCATTTTTCAATATAAATGAATCGGATGTTTATTTCATTATAAAGAAGAAGCTATGCAGTTAATAGTGGAAAATAACATCAGGCAAATGAAACCACGACCACGCTTACAGGACCATATCATTTTAATGAAATTTTCCATAACCAAATCGCAAAGTGGCTGCCCTATGTCCTCGATAGCCTCACGAATTCCATTTGAGGTCTTGAATCGACGTTGGGCTATTGACGTAGACCTTCTCTTTCACGTGGCCTGAAAGGAAGAAAACGCAAGGTGTTAAATCACAAGATCTCGGTGACCAATTGGAATCACCTCTTCGAGAGATCACACGCCTTGGAAACTTTTCCCGCAAAATACCAATGGTTTAGTTGCTTGTGTGGAACGTAGTGGTGTCTTGTTGAAAGTAAACGTTGTCCAGATCAATACTATACAATTTCGGCCATAAAAAATCATTAATCATTTCTCGATAGCGCAATCCATTCACCGTTACTGTTGCTTCAGCCTCATTTCCGAAAAAGTTAGGTCCAATGACTCCGCCGAACCATAAACCGCACCAACCAGTCACACATTGAGGATAGAGAGGCTTTTCAACAAAAACTCTTAGGTTTTCCGAGCCCTAGATGCGATAATTTTGCTTGTTGGCGAAGCCACCGAGGCGGAATTGGGCCTCATCACTCAAAATGATTTTTCGATGGAATTCCGGATCTTTTTCATGCATTTCTACGACCCAATCAGAAGAGACACGACGTTGTTGATGATCGGCCGGCTTGAGTTCTTATGTTAACTGAACTTTATAAGCCTTATGCCCGATTGTACCGTTCGTCTAAGCAACGTTTAAGCCCTGAAATGACGTTTCATCAATGGAATAAACGTCATTTAAGGGCTTAAACGTTGCTTAGACGAACGGTGCAATCGGGCATTAGGACTCAAATCTTTATGCAAAATACGGTGTAATAACGTTTGTGGAATGCATAGTTCCAAAGGACGACGAGGAATGGACAAACTTGGGTTTTCTTCGACACTTTCGGCTACAGTTTTCTCCGCTGTTCTTGAGCGACGTGCACGGGTTTTATTCTTCACATCACTAACTTGTCCAACAGCTCGAATTTTTCCATAAATTTCTTTATTGCGGTCCGACAAGGTGCTTCACGACGACCCAAAAATTTTCGAGTTTTACGAACCGT
This sequence comes from Propylea japonica, assembly GCA_013421045.1. NCBI lineage: Eukaryota > Metazoa > Arthropoda > Insecta > Coleoptera > Coccinellidae > Propylea > Propylea japonica. The sequence goes on from CM024247.1 coordinate 40,875,367, forward strand.
CTCTGCCAAATTTTCATCATTTGATAGTGAATTTTAATGATTTCAATGCCTCCTTGAAGCTTGTATCGTTCCATTTTTATTAATGGCGTAGTTTCTACTTGTCAAAAGTCAAAAACTGACAGCTTCAAACGTGACATCAACTGAAATAGCGGCTATTCAAAATGACACTTCTTATTGGAAAACTTTCAATGCTATCCTCACCCTGTATATTCTTCATACCGATTCCGAGCTAATACTACAATTTACAAACCTCTAAATCCCTATCTACACCTCCCAAAGTGCCTAGAACGGGCCGGAAGGCGCGCTTAGGGATCAGATAACACCATGATGTTATCACAATAAAACAATGTAAACCTGTTACTTTCAGAGCCGCAGTTGGAGGAGCCCAAGATAACGTTCAACAAGGAAACTTACGAGATAGGAGAAGTTTTGGAGGCGAACTGCACGACCGCTCCTGCTCGGCCCCCACCGCATATCACGTGGTTAATTAATGGGGAGAAGGTAGGTACATTCGACTAAACCGCGGGCTTAGGAGCGTTCTTGATTGAGGGGATTCTGAGGCTTCGCCTCTATTTTAGTCGGGCCGATTACGATATGCTGGAGCTGTAGGTAACTGATAATGGCTGCCATTATTTTTGCCTAGGCCTAGAGTACATTCCGGAATGATTCGTTTGGAGTTTATGCTCATTGTAATTGCTTTTATCCACTCCTATAAACTAATTTCTATGTGTATTAGTAGCTAGAACACAACCATAGACATGTCTATGAACCGAAAAGCGAGTGTTATAATAACACCCGCCCATAACTCCCGCTAATAAAAATACCTAGGACAATGAAATTGTTCACAAAAAAAATTAATAAAAAGTAGGATCGATCCGGAAATCTATTTCAGCCATCAAGATAACGTTCTAGCGATTCATTCCAGATTTATTTTTGGAAAACGTAAATTTTTGAAGTTGCGAAAGTACTTGATTTGATTAGTTATGCTGGATTCACAATGGACGTAACCATAAAACTCCCGCAACGTAAACGAAAAACGCAAAGTTGAACCAATGCAAATCATATCGAACTGTTCACAATAGGCTCTGTAATTTTTACGTTTACGTTGAGCTTATGGTAGTCCGTAATTCTAACGTTAATTTTAGAAATTTGTTCACATTCTGTGAGTTGTGAGCCCAATACGTCAAAATGACGTAAAAAGACAAGTCAATAATAATAATAGTTTGGGGCCAGCGACAAGTTTGGGCATTTATATTGTATTTCAGTTGGGTGAGTATAATTTGAAACGCAAAGTAACAATTTGTTTAAGCTATGAAATCTAATAATTTGCTACTGCGCCCAAAGTCCATTCTGAACACCATTACGTTTACGGACAAAGTACGTTTACGTGTTCGTTATGGTTACGTCCATTGTGAATCAGCACTTAGAGACTCTGATTTGATTCCCGACTACAGAGTACAGAGGTTTGACGGTTGGACGAAATGTTGTCAATGCTTTTGACAACTGTTCAAAATTTTTTAAATGCTGATTAATTCGAATTTTACTGAAGAAGTCGTGGATAAAGTATAGTATTCAATTCGCGGTAATGCTCAAAACACACTTGATGAATTACACCACTCGCCTGACGGCTCGTGGTGCAAAATTCATCTACGTGTGTTTTAACCTGCATTACCGCTCATCGAATAATATACTATTGTTTCTATTTGGGAAGATTTGTTTATTTCAGTTTTTTCTCGCTCGTCTGTACTTATGAATTTATATCCGTCAGTTTTTTGGTTTTGGGCAAAAGGTTCAATGAATCTTTTCAAACGGGGTCTCTAGGGACTGTAACTAAACAGATGGGGTTTCAAATCAAGGTCTTTATAAAAAAATACCCGCTTCATCTTTGAAACAATGTATAACAAAAAAACGGAATTGGTTGAGGACATAATCCCGACTACAGAGTACAGAGGTTGACGGTTGGACGAAATGTTGTCAATGCTTTTGACAACTGTTCAAAATTTTTTAAATGCAGATAAATTCGAATTTTACTGAAGAAGTCGTGGATAAAGTATAGTATTCAATTCGCGGTAATGCTCAAAACACACTTGATGAATTACACACTCGCCTGGCGGCTCGTGGTGCAAAATTCATCTGCGTGTATTTTGACCTGCATTAAGTACCGCTCATCGAATAATATACTATTGTTTCTATTTGGGAAGATTCGTTTTGTTGAACTGAAGAAATTGTTACTATTTTTTTTCATACTGACATCGACAATGCTAAACTATTATATTTCTAATACTCCTTTGTATAACTTATATTTGAGGCTCTCTAGCCACTTTTAAAGGAATTTTCTGCGAATTGTCTGATGCAAATCCCTTACTGAGACAGCCATTTTAGGGAATATCTGTATCAAGTTATACAGGGTCTCTATAAATGATTGTAACAGTGCAGTTGCCTTTGCGTTCTCTTTTGCCGCTTCCTATGCAAACCACAGAATTCTGGGATCATGCTATGCTCTGATTGGTTAGAGTGAACCTACTTTGGTATTCTGTAGCCGCAAAGAATAATCCAAAGCCAACTGCGCTGTTACAATAATTTATAAAGTCCCTGTATTATATTTGCAAGCAGTGAAAACCTAACATATAAACAATTTGCAGAATTCCAGCGTTTCGAACAAAAAATATTTTCTACGGCTGGAGCTACCCCCCCTGAAAAAACGAAAAACTGAAATGTTGAAAACGAAAAAGGTCAGCTTATTTCTTGTCAATTACCGAGAAACCCTTCAGTCAAGCTCAAAAAATTAATTATTTGACAGCAGATTTAATCAGAAATAAATTATCGATGATTTTTTTTTGGAAACCTTCGAAATTATTCAATGAATCTAGAGTTTTACGCGAACAGCTGGAATATTTTAATTTCAATACCAATTTGAAATACCTCAAGCTGATTCAGTAGATTTCCAATCAAGGAGATAACACTAGAGATATTTCATACATTTCTTCGATTTTTTCATCGATGTCAAGGGGACAGAGACAACATCATGGTTACTCAAGGGGTTTCCGGATACTTACTCGAGTTAACTCGATCCCTTACCTTCGCGTTTTTTTACCTAACCCGAACATCCAACCTGTGTTCGAAAAGAACGGTGCTATTAACTCTATCACTGACTCAGGTTGATCTATCGTAACCCTACACGAGAGCAGGGTTGTAGAGTCCTCGCATGCGCACTGCAATTCAATTTTGTATTTGAAAGAGGTGAGAATGAGTGCTCTACTCTCTTCTTAGTAATTTCATAAATTCCATTCCTAAAAATTATGGAAGAAGAAAAGAGTTTCCAGGAACAAGAACATAAAAAATCAGCTGTCACCCATCTCCAAATTATTCTTGTTCACCATATTCATGACGAAAAATGTCGAAAATGAGAAGTAAAAAAATCACAGCAATTTCAAAATAGCGCCAAATCTGACACTGCAACGTGGCGATACGTGTTCAAAATGGCGGTCGCTCTAGGCATCACATTTCGAGGGAAATCTGATAGATGGCTGGACGTCTAGCAAACAGATTGGGCGACGTACTTTTTTCGCGAAATGACATCGTGATGTATCGATTGTGTGTACAGTTGTCCTGCTGGGAACGTGGGATAAATGAGACTCGTAATTGACGTGTGGTCAGGCACGTGATGGACGTAGTGTTTGTGTGAAAAAATTGTGCGGATAGAGTTTCATTTGAAAGTTTGTTTGCTCGGTGCAAATTCAGGTGTTTTTCCAAATAATTCGGTTTAAAGATACACAGAATGTTGAATAACTATAGGCGTTTTCGGAAACTTACTCAGAGTTACTAACTCGATCCATTGGATCACGTGATGAATCTACTCGGATCACGAATCCTGGTTCTAAGTTTACGAACACATCAGGTTTAGGATTTGAAGTGATAGTCGTATCAATAACATAACCAAATATTTTATGGATTTATTTCTTCAGTCCCAGTTTATTTCCGGATTGTCTCTAGCTTTGCTTGTACCTACTTATTAGTTTTGTAAATATTTCTTATAGTTTCTGGCGTGTCCTTCCATGTTTATTTTTTTTGAAACCGTGAATTTCAGCCATAAATTCTTCAAGAATAAGTCGAGCTATCCAAAACTATTGGCTTTTTCTACCCCTTGCATCCATAGAGGAACACCATTCAAATATGTATCAATTATTTCAGTTTTTTTCTCGCTCGTCTGTATAAATTTATATCCGTCAGTTTTTCGGTTTTGGGCAAAAAGGTTCAAAAAATCGTTTCGAACGAGGTCTCTAGGGACTGTAACTAAACAGATGGGCTTTCAAAATCAAGGTCTTTATAAAAACCCGCTTTATCTTTGAACCAATGTATATAACAAAAAAAGGAATTGGTTGAGGACATCATCTGAAGAGTTGAAGCCAAAGGGCTTGAAGAAAAATGAACTACTAACTTATTCAAGATTTTGTGAATTTTTCATGTGCAAACATGCCAAATATCAAAATGGTGTAAATGGCGTAAAAGGGGAAAAGTAAAATTGAACAGCAACCCTCGTTGCTACTCTGTTCCCCTAATTTAGCCGTCGTATTCGAGCGTTCTCCCTTAATAACCCTTCAACCATAAAAACGCTTCCCTTAAATCGTCGAGCACTCGAGCGTTATAATTCCTCACAACCAAACACAACCGATACATCACGTTGTCATTCCAAAAAAAATCAAACCCCCAATCTGTTCGCCTGACACCCGGCCATCTATCAGCTTTCGCACGAAATCTGACACTTATAACGACCTTCATCCTGACCACACATCGGCACATGGCTATCGTTCGAGCATCCATCTAATGAACGGCTCGTTTTGCAGGTCGTCGACAAGTTGACCAAGTCCTTCACCAACGGTTTCGTGCACGGGAAGGGCTATTTCGAGCAAAGGGCCTCGTCCATCAAGCAGCTGTCGATAGAGGTCGCTGAACTGCACGTGGGCGACGATAACCAGCTCATCCTGACGTGTATGGCAACTATTCCTGGATATATTACTGTTAACGATAACTATGCTGATATGAGGAAAAAGTCGATCAAAAGTGAGTATATGTAGGATTTTTATAATTCAATGTTGTCCAAAAGGTATGATTGGGAGTGTTGAAGGTTGGTACACAGTAAAAACACTGTATTTACTATGTACAATTTATTTACAGTACTCGAAATGAATGGTTAACTATACACATTTACAGTGTATTCACCAGCTGCTAAACTTCGAAGATAAACTTTAGCTTCAGATAACTGCTTAAGTTTGACTCCCGACTCTATCTCTAGATTCTTTACACTCTTTCTCTTTCTTTCTCTTACTCCGTTTTTATCGCTTGACTCTAAGTTCTCTCGTCTACTAACTCGAAGCTACTCTTAGCTCTAACTCTCGACGCAACTTGGAACTCTGCCGTCTTCTCAACTTACTCTAACTCTCGAAGCTTCTTCGAGCTCTCCCGTCTTCTCACTGACTTCTTGACGACGTTCCCTGTACCTCGTTGATTATATATTATTTTTCCAAAGCTACTCACAGTTTAGATGACGAATCGGTGAATTCAGTTACCTCCCAAGTAGTTTAGTTTGGCAACATAGTCCGTATACAGCTGGAGAGGGTGTTTCAAAAAAGTTTATAGTTATAAGGCTTACTGCTTGAAGACAATGAATCCAAGGGGTGCGAGGCTTGTGTCAATCTGTTGTTTGGGCTCTTAGAATTCAGTCGCTATTGGGTCGATTACATTGAGATACTTTACAAGCTGCTACTGACCGAATTTAGAAGATACTGAATTAGCTTGGATATTGTGATGATCACACACAAACTGTCTACTTGCTGAGTTGCCAACAACCTAGTGATCCATGTGAGTTTATGTTTGTATCGTTGTCAAGGATCTAAGATAAATGTCAAATACGTTTTCAAATTAAGAAATCAGGAACCAATGAGTAGATGAGAACTCACAGATTGTTTAGTAGCAACTGTGATTACACACGGCTTGTTTACATGCCAACAAGCCAAAATGACAGCGATTTAGCGTGTGAAGTAGCCCAGCTTTCAACTTTAGTCGCAGCTTTTCAACAATCAGATTGTTGCTTGTGAACACGACTGAGCGAATTTACAATCGGCTACTAAATTCGCTCAGTAGTAGCTTGTAAAGTATCTCAATGTAAGGAGGGTTTCTCGATAGCGGAGGTGTTGGGGGTTTTTGGCACCTAAATGATGCACCAAGAATTCCTCTTGTTCGAAAACAAATAGAAAAGTTTGAAGGTATCTATACAACTCACATACAAGGACATGAAAAGCGTGGAGATAATTTATATGATATTTCATCATTAAAGAACATATTTCACAACGTTTCAGATCTGTAATCTCACCGAATGCATTTGGTGCAAATATCAAAACCAGAGTCAGAATTTTAACTTCCTAAATCAGTAAATACAGAGTGTTTCAACGTAAACCTACATCTTGTTTTTGAATGAAGCTCATTTAGGTACCTACATCTTTATGGACATGGATCCGAAAAGCAAGCATCACAAATTTTTTGCGTTTTTTTTCATTGGGAGGTCTGAAACCACATGATTTTAACGTTCTCCACGACTCTGGTCTCTTGAAGAACAACATTCGTTTGGCTTTAGCCAATGAAGATGTCCAACATTTCCGGAATCGGTTCACGCAGTTTTTTTAACAATAATGAATACCATTTGCCAGATATCGACTTCAAAATTGTCTAAACGTAAACTTATTGTTGTGTTGTGTTATTGTACCTACCTGGTGAAAAAATAACTAAATCGATATTCGCGTGAGATTTGTTTAATTGAAATTCTCAATCAGTAAGTTTCTCTGGCCCACGCTGTATTATAAATGTCTTCTTCAAATGCCCAAAAATAACTTGAAATATACACTGAGAAGCAAAAAAACCTATCCGAGAAAGATCACATACCTGCATCACTCTAATAACCCATTGCACAAAATACTGAATAAGACCAGGGGCCTATTGCACCAAAATACTTTGCAACTTCTCACTTTGCACTTTTCAAATGAATAACGTTGCATGAAACGAATTCATAATTGAAAAGTACAATGTCAAGAGTAAAGAGCAAAGTAAAAAGCACTTCGCAAATAAATGTTGAGAGACATGTTCTGCAACAGTATTAATTTTCGCTTTTTAAATTTGTCAGAATGCAAGTGAAAAGTTTAAAAATTCAAATTATGTTGGTGCAATAAGCCCCTGCTCAAAATTTCTGAATATTGAACAATAGAAAAGTGTTTTTACTCAGGATCTATGTCATTTTGAAAAATAATCTTTTATAAATTAAAATTGGAAAATTTCACCCCAAAACGGTAACAAATTGAAAATTATTGGTGAATTAAATTATTATTACAGTTATATTTTGAAGCAATAATGAGACAATAGCACGAACTCAGCAAGGATTCATTACAAAAAAATGAACTATTAAAAAAAATTAACTGCTACACCACTAGATACAATATAGAACATCCTTTTAAAGGCAAAGTTGCCAGCCATGGAAAATACCAGCTATATTTTACTATTCTGCCAACATAACGGAACAAAAAATGCTAATTTATTGAGACAACTGGAAGACTGTTAGCAAGCTATCCATGAATCTGAATCAAGTCTAATTCGGACAGTTCCTGCTATCTAAAAAGCGTTTATGCGGAAGAAGTCCCTGGAAAGGGCTAGTTTCGAGGAACTTCATCAGGGGTGACAAATCGAGTTTGGTAGGCCTGAAGTTAGTACCCTAACATCCATCCACTCGCAACTCGAACTCTGGGGGTGAAAAACATCATGCTAGAAGTTTGATTCTCTTCATCCCCAACAAATGCCGAGAGGACTGATTGTTTTCTTGGAACATTACAGGGTGTTTCTGAATTGATGCAAAGATTTAAGGGATGATTACTCAGAATATTTATGAAAGAAAGTTTCCTTAAATGTAGTTCCAGAAATGCATTGTTTCTTCTATTTTCTTTTCGTATGGGGTGCCGTTTTTATTCAAGAAATTAAAACATCTTGAAGCGTATTTATCGTTACTTTAGCACATTATGTAGTAAAGATACTACGTCAAGATGTATTATTTTTTTACATAAAACGGAGCCCCACACGAAAAAAATCTTGAGAGATTTTTCGTCATAATTTGAACGAATAATTCAAAAATAATTGTAAGTTCAAAAATCTCAGTGGCGTACCACTTTTTCAGTCAGTTTTTAAGTAAAACTTCAACACCCAGTATCTTGGGAACGATGCATTTCCGGAACTACATTTATGGAACCTTCTTTCATAAAATATTCTTAGGAATCATCCCTTTAAATATTTCGCATCAATTCAGAAACACCCTGTATATCAATTCTATTGAAATCGTCATTCGTCTTTTATTATTCATTTGTTTATCATTTTTTTTATTTCATAATCAAGGAGAATGTAGTTTAGTCCTCGGTGATTCCAAAATTTTGAGTTGAAAATTATTTCAATCGATCGAATCAAGTTGGGTGGTAGGAACTTGTACCAATTGGAATCGGTGTGTGAAAAAACGTCATCAATACCAGACACGGGGTGAATTCTAATAATTATCAGATCTGGTGAAATTCACTAATGAATACAATTTCTTCGACAAACTTTGGAGGTTTACCAATTTGAAATTGCTGCAATTGAAACAAGAGTGTTTTCTTTCGAATATTTCATCAACTATTCGACCAGTAGCAGCAGAACGGTCTCGTAGAGCCAATAGGTCTGAATTGCTTTTGCATGCAGTGAAAAATGGAATGAAAGTATGAGACAAACAATCAGTGGCGGCTCGTGAGATTTCAATCAGAGGAGGCACGAGACCATGCAACCAACAAAATAATTTATTTCGAACTGGGCTTTCTATCAGCCACTGTCATTCAATATACCATTCTACGCAGAACGAACGATTATGAGCAGAATTAATAATTAAATTTGGCATTTCTGGTAAAAGTGTCTTAATTACTTGGGTTATGAAAATATTACCATCGTAAGGCATTTTACTGAATTTATTATTAAAAATTAAATCTACAGAGTTTTGCGTTTCTTTAAGTTCACTACTTGCATTATAATTCTTACTTCTTGTTTCCGTTTTCATCTTTCTTGCTGAAATATTGAAATCTTACCTACAAACTTTTCCGAAAATGTCACAAAAACCCAAACCGTACGCTGAGAGGATTAATACTTCGTTAATTGAAAGAAAGGTAATCAAACAACAACTGATCTTCACCCAAAATCACCGAAGTTGATTCGGGCCAATCGGACTTTCAGTTTCGGCTAAGCTCGTTCGCCTAGAAGCGAAAATAATGACGCGGAGCCGGACCTCCGACACGTGATCTATAGCTTGAATTTTGAGTTTCTTAAAAACTTTATAGGTTTTCACTCCCAGTCTCTGAAACAGAAATAATTGAAAAATTTTTAATTAAGGTGAAATGCTCCTGCGAGAATCAAATTTAGAACGAAAAATATATAATCAAAATTCTTATGATGATCAGGTACAAACAGAAAGCCGTCAAGAACAACCAAATTTGTTGAACGTCATTCCTTATATTCCTGGCCTTTCAGAGAAAATAAGAAGAATTAGTTCCAAATTTAACATAAGAACTGTTTTCAAAACACAAAATGATTTGAATTTGAAGAAAACGGGAACATAAGAATAACATCAAAAATAGAGTCATTACAAGATCACAAATCGCTGATCATGTATGTTCAAATAGCGGAGATCATATGATGAACTCGAACAACACAAAGATCCTAATGACGGAACCTGATAATTATAAAAAGAAAATTAAGGAATCCACATGTATTTTGTTAGATGAAGTAGATAATTTGGCCAATTGTTCTGTTGGAATAGATCGTATTTGGATTGATTTATTGAAGAAAGAAATGACATCAGGAAATTTCAAAATTAAATAAATCAACATCTCTAGATATTGACAACTTTAAATGTCAATCAGATTACAAATGAAAAAACACAATTCTGAAGATTTCACGAATTTGTCTGAAGAAGGTGTCTGATATAGACACGTTACATTATCCTTTTAATTTATTTCCTTTTTTCAGTTTTACTGTTAGGCAACAATTTTTTCAAGGCCAATAAAATAAGTGCAAAGATTCTCGCAGGAGCACTTCACCTCAATTACAAATTTTTTAACTATTTCTGTTTCAGAGACTGGGAGTGAAAACCTATAAAGTTTTTAAGAAATGCAGAATCCTCCCAGAATAAATTTCAATCGATATCTGAATTTTGAGTATTTCTCGCACCGTTCATTTAGAAGTTTGAAATGTTACATTCTAACGACTCGTGGAGGCGAGCCTCCTTCGCTAAGCGGTTTGCCTGCTTTCCGTTACGCTGTATTTGTGTGTTGCGGATAATGTTTGAATGTCTAAGATCGCTGAGTAATAAACATATGTTTATTAAATTGAGATATGGATAGTAGTTAATGAAAGCAATACAGATATGGAAATGTGATTATTTTTCTTTTGAACTCGAATTTAAAATTGCATAAAATGCAGTGAAATAAGGAAAGGCCCAGCCTCCTCTACCTCTTCTGAGCAGCCGCCACTGATAACAATGAAACCAATTGACCTCAGGCTATTCAAATTCAAATCGTTTTCTCAATGAAAAATTTCGAATGACATAACTGACATCTGTCAATTGTTTCAGTTGACATAGTAGTGACGGAGCCTGAGGTGGAAGCCATCTCCAACGACAATCCATCAAGTGGCGCACATATTTCGAGTTACGTTTTTTCAACCTTATTCTTCGCAGTTTTATTCGACCTGGTGCTTAACTGAACTCATTTTCGAGTTGTTCTTTGTTCGACGGAATAACAAGAAATAACCTGTTCACTAGCTGGTTGGCTAGTCGATTTTCGTTGTGATCTTATTTTTTATCCTCTGATAGAGGATATATTGGTGCTGCCTGACAAAAAGTTTTTTTGATGTAAGGAAGTTTTGAGCGGTATAAAAACGTGAATACTTAATCGTGTACTGAAGTCGATTGATTAGTTTGTTTTGAAAGTGCGTAAAGATTTTCGCTCATTTGAAATCGCCAAATTCATGTTTGAAGTTGTCTTATAATGCTCTTGACAAATTATTGTTTGTTTACCAAAGTAATGAATCTAGAAACGAGATATTAGGGGTTCAACCTAACCTTAAATGGGCATTTACAGTCACTTCTTTAGAAAATTTAGTAAAAATGAAAATCAGAAATCCTAGCGAATATTCCAATTTTTAGTGAACAATTGGATTGGTTTAAATTTTACACTGCTTTCAATACTGAAACATGAAGATATAGGAAATATTTATGATTCATTCAGAGTTCGAGGAATATATCCAAGTGAAGGGTTTTAAAATAAGAGGTGTTATTTGATATTCAAAGAAAAATGTCATGTTATTTCATTATAAAGAAGAAGCTATGCCGTTAATAGTGGAAAATAACATCAGGCAAATGACCACCACGAACACGCTTACAGAACCATATCCTTTTAATGAAATTTTCCCTAACCAAATCGCAAAGTGGCTGCCCTATGTCCTCGATAGCCTTACGAATTCCATCTTTAAGGTCTTGAATCGACTCTGGGCTATTGGCGTCGACCTTCTCTTCCACGTGGCCCCAAAGGAAGAAGTCACAAAGTGTTAAATCACAAATTCTCGGTGGCCAATTGTGATCACCTCTTCGAGAGATGACTCGGTCCGGAAACTTTTCCAGCAAAAGATCAATGGTTTCGTTGCTATCGAATTTCGGCCACAAAAAAAACAATTAATCATCTCTCGATAGCGCAATTTATTCACCTGGATTTTCTTCAACAATTTCGGCTACAGCAGAAATATTCTCGACTGTTCTTGAGCGACGTGAGCGGGTCTTATTCTTCACATCACTAAGTTGTCCCAGCAGCTCGAATTTTTCCACCAATTTCTTCACGACGACCCAAAAATGTTCGAGTTCTACGAACCGTCTCTGCCAACTTTTCACCATTTTTATAGTAAATTTCAATAATTTCAATGCGTTCTTGAAGCGTGCATCGTTCCATTTTTATTAATGGCTTAGTTTCTACTTGTCAAATGTCAAAAAATGACAGCTTCAAATGTGACATCTACCGAAATAGCGGGCTATTCAAAATAACACCTCTTATTAGAAAACCCTTTATAATAATCGACGATTTCCAATTCGCGATTGATACATCTATACGTATTTTCAAAACAATTATTGATATATTATTCAGAATGAATAACTGAAGAACCGATGCTCAAAACTTCGTTTATAATTAAGTCACATAAAATGAAAATATATGTATATTTTGCTATACTTAACTGAAACTGTGTTGATAATCTACTGATGTTATCGAGTCAGAAATTTATCGTAGGTAAATAAACCTCTTGAAATGGCCTGTAGCAGGGTAAATCCTCACAGATTTTTTTAAGACTTATCGAGAGTTGATTAATTATGATGTTATATTTAAAAAAAATTGCTTTAAGATACCTAATTTTAACCTACAACCGATAAAGCCAATTTCTTTGACGTTGAAAATATTTCCATTGATTTTATAAATTGAAAGTATATTTATATGAAACACATATAAAAAGACTGACTTCGAGATTGTACTGACAATGGAAATAATAAAAAATTAAAAAACACTTCCTAACTCAAGAGCTCACATTAAAGTTCATAAAATAGTTCACCAATTATATATTTCGAAGTCATTCTTTCATTAGAGATTCAAAAATTAAGTTCAAGATACTTGATGATAAAAGAAATAAACTTTTCATCCGAAAAAAACTATTTTAAGTAATTAAGAATAATTCAGTAAACTTCTCGATATAAAATTTGAGCAGTTTCCGGATGAAAAATAAAACATAAAAAGTCTGAATTTGAACATTCAACAATCAGAGAAAAGGGTAAAAAATCTTATGAAAAGCGTGGTTTGAAGAATGTGTCAATTAAATATGCAACAATCATTTTGTTCACAACATACTGAATTTAAATAATTATCCTACATATTATACCAACTTCTATCTCTATCGTAAACTTATGAAACCCAGTACAAACCTTAAACAGATATAGGCAGAACTGCAAGAAAGGCAAGAGGTTCATGGTTCGAGAATGGGGTTTTCCATTAAAATATTAACTGTTCTATTGTTGTTCCACACACACATTAATGTTCAGTGTATGACAAGAGATGTTATATGTATTTGTTACCGTTTGTATACTGTTCATTTGCTTGGTGTTTGCAAGATTTCTGGAGAATACAGAAACCGTGTAAGTGTGATGATTTTACGAAATTTGTACATACAAATTATATTTAAAGATCAACTTGATGTGCTATATTTTGTCCCAGATATATTCTGGTGGATATATGATATATTCTGGTGGTATTCTCATGATATTACCGTGTTCCTGTCTGCCTTAAATTTTTCGAAATCGGTCGATTATTCAACCGATAAGATGAAGAAAATGTCAATAGAAATAGAAAATATTCAAACAAATTTGCAACAAAGCATATCATTGAAGCAATAACGAAACAAAAGAAAATGAAAGTGTATTAAAATATTATGAGGATACCTGACTAGGTACTCCAGATTATATCAGGCATCGAAAAGATAAGAAAAATTCATAAAAGTTCGAAGATATTCATAACAGTAAATGATACAACGAGCATATTATGATTCACAAGATGAAGTTAAGGCTACGAGTCGCAGGCGCGTAGCCTAAATCATCCAGTGAATAATAGCCATTATGTGCGAGAATAACACTATACTCTATCCATAACCAGTGAATATACAGGGTGTTTCATCATAAACTGGACAAACATATATTTTCGTGCAGAGGACATCGGGAGAATCATTTTTGCCTTATACAATATATCCCGTTTTCGAAGCATATGCGAGATACAGGGTGTCAAACGTCATTTTTGAGCAAGATTGTTATGAGTGTGGTCAGTTATGTATAACACTTAAAGTAACGGTTTTTGGTAAAATCTCAGTATTTTTGGGTTCTCTATTCAGAAAAGTTGACGAACTCCGAAAAAAATTTACAAAATGGCGGAAGACCTGCAATGTTCCAAATTTTTTTAGCGGTTGTCAAACTGATTTTATTTTCTGAATGAACACAATTTTCTAAGAATTTCTGTGAAGTTTTTTTTCTAAAATCGAACACAAATTTTTTTTACATGTCTACAGCGATGAAAAAATTTCATTCGAAATGGATGAAATTTTGTACAATTGTACTTCTTGAATTATCAATCACGAATATGAAAACAGAATTGTAAAATATCGAACGGTTTCGTTACTACAGTCATTCAAATGTTTCGTTAAGACCTCTGAAATAATGAAAAAAAATTGTATTGAGTTCTAGAGTCAAAATAATTAAATTATTGGCATGTTCAAATATTCTAGATGAATTTATACAAAAAAATCAGTGAAACTTAGTTGGGACTCGAACCGACGTAGGTATTAAATAGGGAAATGGCACTGTTCTAAGGATATTGATATTCGTTGCCAGGCAACGGTAGTTCGTAGTTCATAGAGTTGGACAATTATTTGAATTTCAGTGATTATATTTTAGCCAGTAGTCAAACTCTATGAACTACGGACTACAGTTGCTTGGCAACGAATATTATTATCCTTAGAACAGTGCCATTTCCCTATTTAATACCAACGTCGGTTCGAGTCCCAACTAAGTATCACTGATTTTTTTGTATACATTCGTCTAGAATGCTTGGACATGTCAATAATTTAATTATTTTGACTCTAGAACTCAAAACAAATTTTTTTTCATTATTTCAGACGTCTTAACGAAACATTTGAATGACTGTAGTAACGAAACCGTTCGATATTTTACAATTCTGTTTTCATATTCGTGATTGATAATTCAAGAAGTACAATTGTACAAAATTTCATCCATTTCGAATGAAATTTTTTCATCGCTGTAGACATGTAAAAAAAAATTTGTGTTCGATTTTTGAAAAAAAATGTTCACAGAAATTCTTAGAAAATTGTGTACATTCAGAAAATAAAAGTCAGTTTGACAATCGCTAAAAAAAATTTGGAACATTGCAGGTCTTCCGCCATTTTGTAATTTTTTTTTCGGAGTTCGTCAACTTTTTTGAATAGAAAACCCAAAAATACTGAGATTTGACCAAAAACCGTTACT
Source organism: Propylea japonica (assembly GCA_013421045.1). NCBI lineage: Eukaryota > Metazoa > Arthropoda > Insecta > Coleoptera > Coccinellidae > Propylea > Propylea japonica. The sequence continues at coordinate 40,890,536 of CM024247.1, forward strand.
TTAAGTGTTATACATAACTGACCACACTCATAAGAATCTTGCTCAAAAATGACGTTTGACACCCTGTATCTCGCTTATGCTTCGAAAACGGGATATATTGTATAAGGCAAAAATGATTCTCCCGATGTCCTCTACACGAAAATATATGTTTGTCCAGTTTATGATGAAACACCCTGTAGAATATCAAAATATTAGGTACAAAATATGCAATGAAAAGTTCATCCAAGAGTTACTCATATGTCAACTTGACTTTTTTCACACTAGTCAAATGTTGAAAACTTCAAGAAAAATATATAATAGTCGTGGATAAAGTATAGTAGGATGGCTATTATTCACTCGGTGATTTAGGCCACTCGCCTGCGGCTCGTAGCCTAAACTTTACCTTGTGAATAATAGCAATCATTATACGCTCGTTGCATAATATATTATATATTTTTTTCATTTTCGAAGAGTGATAGCGACCACTGAAACGTTACTATTTTTCTGCTCTAAAGAAGTAGAACTTTGTGTGTTTTACGAGAACTTCGAACATTTTATTTGATCGATTTGAATTTCCAGTTTTGAGAAGAAAAAACTGAATAGTTTAGTTGAATTTAGCTTTAAAAGCTGTTACTAGGACAGTTCGCAGGCTATAATGCCAAAACATGTCTTCCTTAAGCTACTGTCTACTAATGTAAGGGAGCAAAATTGTCACTTCGAGCTAGTTTTTGTATTTTTAGAATTAATGTATTGATGCAGTTCTCAGGAAAGAAAAAATATGATGGAATAAAAGATGAGAGTACATTGCCCTAGACTTTTATCATCTTTGTTCAATCAAGGCGTGAATCGTCCTTTTCAGTTTTGTCATTTTATATTGAATTACAGAAATATCTCAGTTTATGCAGATTATTTAATTATTATACAGGGTGTCTCATTTGAAAGTGTCCCCACTCAATAACTCAACAAATTCAACAGGGTGTTTTTTATGGAATTATGGTACCGATAAATCTAAATTAAATATTCACTTTATAGAACATAAAATGCAGATTCAAACTATTTGTCTATTCAAATTCCTGATGGGGTTGCTAGTAGTTTTCCAATATGAGATGTTATTTTTATATTCAAAGAAAAATGCCATTTTTCAATATGAATGATCGGATGTTTATTTCATTATAAAGAAGAAGCTATGCCGTTAATAGTGGAAAATAACAACAGGCAAATGATCACCACACCCACGCTTACAGGACCATATCCTTTCAATGAAATTTTTCATAACCAAATCGCAAAGTGGCTTCCCTATGTCCTCGAAAGCCTCACGAATTCCATCTTTGAGGTCTTGAATTGACGCTGGGCTATTGGCGTAGACCTTCTCTTTCGCGTGGCCTTGAAGGAAGAAGTCGCAAGATGTTAAATCACAAGATCTCTAGAAATCGACTTGTCTGAGTGTTTTCAAAATTTTAATTCGTTCTTGGGTTATTGAGATTGGAAACTTGAATGAGATACCTGTAAATAATAAAATAAAACTTAAATATAACTTTATTTCATCATGAATTTTATCTATGAAGTGAGATAAAATGAAAAAAATCTCACAGAATTGAATTAAGATTTAATTCAACATTCAAACTCATGAAGATAATATCGATTTTGTTATATGTTGATGTCATCAGAAAACAGAATATTACTGTTTGCCTCTTTTCTGAGAACCGTAAAGAGATATTTGGAGAATGACAAACAGTTCAAACCAGTTAAAATAAGAGATCTTTTCATCACTCATTTCAGCTCATCCAATCCACTAAATTGAAAATTTTCCTGATTTTTATACTAGGAAGAACCGACACTGGGTGGTGGTGAAATATAGCTAAGCTCGTAGGAACGACAATAATTTGCTTTTAAATTTTAAAAGTAACAAACTGACTCTTAAATGAAGTTGTGTTGAATTTTTACTTTGGATATTGAACGAAGAAATATAGCTAAAGAATTATTTTGTAAATAGTAAATGTAAAATGTACTTACCAAGTCTTATATATTATGATATATCTCTGTGGTTATGATGGCTGAGATCCTAAAGAAATTTATTATGTACTTCGTCTTTTTATTCAACCCCTTTCAGACACATTTTGTATACAGGCTGTTCTCATTCTATGGTAGGTATTCTTATACATAAATGGTCATATTTGATATGGGAATTGTCGTGAACATGCAGAATTTTCAGGAAGAAAATGGTAATCTTTCCAGAAAAAATAATTTAATGACCTCAATGAATATATTTATATGAAATTCGGTATTCTTTATCACTGCCTCAAGATGCATTTTTTCATAAGTTGAGTACAAAAACATTGTCCAGAATGTCCAACAGCCTCTTCTTTCTAGGTTTTTGATTATGTACCTTATGTTCTGAAGTATTTTGTATCTTGTTTTGTATGTTGTTTATTGTATGTTGTAGGTTGTTCGTTGTAAGCTGTCTGTTATCTGTTGTTTGTTGTCTGTTGTATGTTGTATGGTGTATGTTGTATGTTGTATATTATGTTGTTTGTTGTATGATGTATGTTATATGTTGTTTGTTATCTATTGTCTGTTGTATGTGGTATGTTGTTTGTTGTATTTTGTATGTTGTATTTATACCTATGTTGTGTTTTGTATGTTATATGTTGTTTGTTGTATATTGTATGCCGAATTTCGAATGTATTTCTATTAGTTTTCGAAAAGAATTTTTTACGAGCGATAAATTCCAAATAATCCTCACGCCAAGGTTTCTTACACTAATGTTTGACATTATTTAATTTAGCAGCATCAACAGTAAGACTAAAAAGAAGGACTCTGAAAATGTATATCTCGAGAGCATTTCCACAATATATGCAGAATAATGAAAATGTTTTATGTTGTATGTTTCAAACTATATGTTGTATGTTGCATGTTGTATGTTGCATGTTTTATGTTGCATATTGTATGTCATACGTTGTATGTTGTTTTCCTATTAGATTCTTCTAGGGGCGATTATTTAATAGTCATCCTTACTATCCATGGTATTTTACAATATACTTTTCTGACATTTTTCTAAGAAAATATAAGTACTGTGGAAATTTTGGTAACATCAACGAAAAACAGGGAAAAAAGGACTCTGAAAATTTTTTTTAGGAAGCGTTTCCTCGATATTGCAGAAGTGATGGATAATAATAAAAATTGCTTTTTTTCGTGAACTTGTAGCTAAAAATATGCCACAAGGACTTGATTCTAGAGGTTTGAATATAATGTAAGTAAAATTCTTGATTTTCATCTTCATTAAAAGTTTATTGATTAAAATACACAATATGCTTATATATCATAAAAGTTAAATACAAAAATACTATCCAGAATGTTCAACTGACATAACTTTTCAAAATGGACTTCTCGATTCACCAGCATGTGATATTATTTTGGCACTGAATGGATCAACTGCTCGAATGAAATATTCCCATTATCTATCCTTTCATCAAGAATTTATCATGTACTCTTTTCGCTGCTGCTCCATCATATTTTCCAGATATATACATTTTTCTTTGAGTGCTTTATGATCGTTGGTAAGTTCTGCTAGAAGTTCATCCTTCCTTGCCAAGGAAACTCGTACCCTGTAATTGCATTTCCAAAATAATTTGGAGCTAAAATGGAGATATTCAAAATCTAAGCAGAAAATGAAAGGGTAAGTAACAGAACACTATTCCGTTCGGTTACCTTTCGTTCTATTCAATTATGTAAAAATTTAAAAAGTTATGTACAGGGTGTTTGAATTGATGCAAAATGCAAGGGGGTGTTTCCTCCTAACACTGACAAGTATGTCTGAAGTTGTCGTTCAATTTGTGAAAAAAAAAATGTTCTTGTCTTTTTGTGTATGGCGCGTTTTTAATATAAAAAATAAAAGCATTTAACGTCTCTTCCACATAATGTATTGAAATTTACGTCAAATACGCTTTGAAATGTTCAATTTTTCATATAAAAACAGCACGCCACATAAAAAGTGGCTGAAAAGATTTTTTACACAAATCAAACGAAGAATTCATGAATAAAATTGTTAGTTTGAAGTATTTGAGTGGCGTACCACTTTTTCAGTCAGTTCTTGTAAACTTCAACACTCTGTATCTTGGAATCAATGCATTTCTGGACCTATATTCAGGAGAACTTTTCTTCATAAAATGATCTAAGGAATCACCCTCTCAAATCTTTCGCGCCAATTCAGAAACATCTAGTATACTTGGAGTAAGATTTCTATTTTCATAGAAAATTTTTTTGACAAAATTGGATATGCTTTATCTGACTTGATAGAATGAATTATTCCTTATTATCTGGATAACAAATGAGGGTAGTTATCCCTTAGGCCGGGTCTTAGAATGGGATTAAGCCTGCCAAGAATATCAGATATACAGCGTCCCAAGAGGAAGGAAACCAATTAATTTTTCTTTAGAATCCTTGAAGCCGAAATCGGATGTTATTAAATGATAATCTGCTGTTCCGAGTTTCGAATCTGATTGCAGCATAAACTCATAAATTAGTTTATTCGGATTTTTGTTGTTGGTTGAGTTAGAGTTAGAGTTTTCTTTAGGCTCTCAAGATATGGCCGATGGCTACTCTAAATGAATTACGAGGGAGGTTCACATATAAATCCAATTTTGAATAAAAGCGAGAAAAATTTTATGATTTAAAAGTAAAAGCACTGGATGTTAGACAGCTCTTTTACCAGTGTCTGTTGTACAGCGCATCATTATTGGTTTTTTGATTAAAGGTAATGTAAAATCCATAGTAATTTATCGAAATTTGCTCGAACAGTTCAAGGATGTGTAGTATGGTGTTTTCCGAAAGGGCCAAGAAGTGGTGGCAAACTTTCCACATGAGTGGTGCCCCAAAGATTAGAACGTCAGGGCTGTATAGAAACTCATATGGGAAGAACGACGCAGTACTATTCGTGATATGGCTGAAAAATCGGGCATCAGCTGAGCAAATAATTCATGAACGGCTTGATTACCGCAAAAGTTTAGCCAAATGGCTACCAAAACTTCGGAACTTTGAGTTTAAATTGAAACATTGAACGAATTGGGTAGGGAAACAGTGGAACATTCTTCATATACAGGGTGTCTACTTCTGAAGTGGACAAACTTCAAAAGGTGATTATTTATACAAGTGATCTGCAACAAAAAATGTCATATATGTCATAACACATGGCAGCTAGCACAAAAAATGATATGTCATTTGAAAGTACACTAAATGAGGGATTTTATACTAAAGAAAAAGCGTGTGCATAATTATTAATATTTCATCGAACAAAACCATTGCAAAAATAGGACTGATATTGTTAACTTCTGAATCGTGATATTCTCCTCCTTACTACGCCTGCAGTAAAAGTGTTTTCTGTAGCAAATTTATTGGCCTTTCCGAATATGTGGTAATTTGATTAGACTACAAGGAAAACTGAATAATGATCTTTTCAGAGAGAAAACTTGAAGTTTTTCGTGAAATCAAGAAATGTTAAATGGAAGAAAAACCGTCAACATTTCGACCAAGTGTAATATGACATTTTTTGTTGCAAATCACTTGTATAATCACATCTCGAAGTTTGTTCACTTTGAAAGTAGACACCCTGTATAGTCTCGATTTGTCGCCATGCGGCTATATTTCAATTGGTTCATCGAAAAAGACACTTGGTGGAATACGATTCGAAAGCAAAGCGGAGGTAAAATTCTTCGTGCTCGAATATTTACATGACAAGCCGACATTTTCAGGAAAAAAGCATCCGAAAGCTTCCAAAAGCTTTCAGAAATATGTAAAGTGCGACTAAGACACAATTGTATGAATTCCCATAATAAGCTTAAGTTCAGTCTCAGATGACGAGCTATCAAAATGAAAGCAAATTGGCAAACCTATCGAGTATTTCTATTATTTTTTTCCTTAGCGAATGACATAAAATCGTTCAATAAATTTTTACTCGAAACGGTTAAAGATACGAAAAAATTACAAGAGCCAAAAAAGTTCCTAAATTGAACGAAGATATCAAAAATTGTTGATTTAACGCTGATCAGTGGCATACTGCAAAAAAGTAAGATAGGGAAAAGTAGACATGGCTCCAGAAAAGTAAACACCCTGTAAACTCTAGTTGAGATTCAGGACGTGCAATGATGGAGACTGTTGGAAATAGCTCGCATTCCAAATTTGGACTGAATATCTCAAAAACTGCTGGAGTTATGAAGAAAAAACCATTTTTTTTAGAAATTTCAACACCCTGTAGCTCCGTAACAAAGCATTTACAGACCCATGTTTATATAAACTTCTCTTCCTAAAATGGCATGTAGATTCACCCCCTCAAGTTGTGATACACTATTATGTAACACCTTGTATTTGAACCACCCTAGAATCAAACATCCCCTAGTACGGATCTCACCACTGTTCCCGGAACCTTTGTCGGTCGCGGTAGGCGACGGCGGATCTTACCTCGAGTAGAGCTGCTCCACCTGCTTATCTGCAGCGCTCCTCAGTTCCTCCGCCTCCTTCTCCAGGCTGCGCACCTTATCTTCGTACTCCTTCCGGATCTCCTCCGTATTTCCTCCCGTTCAGACTCCAGCTTGCTGCGCTTCTGCGGCCGGAAAAAGACGGAAGTTAGGTTAGGGGAAGTTCGATGGGGGTTAGGCGACGTTCACACGTTGATGCCACACCGGCAAATGCACGAAGGAACTTGCGGTTTGTTCGTTTGGTTCGATTGGTATTATTGGCATTTATATTGACACTATTATAGGCGACTGATGGCCAGACAAAATTATTTTCTGAAGTTTCGTCTGAAGGATTTTTCCAAAATGAAATTCCTTTCCACCCAACGGAAAAAAATGAGAAAAGAAATACACTACACAAAACTGCAAAGGAAATACTGTCAAATGGCATAAAGATTGTTCTAAAAACACGATAGGAGCCTGCGCTGGAGTATACGGACCAAAAACCAAGTGAACACTATCGTTAGGTTCCAAGTCGAGTGTTTTACAGGTATAGACCGTTCACGAAAGCTTGAGCGCATAGTAGGCGTTTCTTTATTTATCTGAAGTTGGCAATGTTTGCTGTCATAACGTAAAATAAAGTCAACGTTGTCGAATGTACACTGCTTCGTCCGACGAGCTTGCGAGTTATTAGAGAACTCTACGCATTATTGACAACATTGCGTATCAATCTGACAAGAAAATGAACACCATAACCTAAAATTTAAATATATAGTCCGTTCACGAAAGGTTGAGCCGTCGGTTGGCCATGATAATTTGACATATTCCACTGTGTATATTGAAATTTTAGGTTATGATGTTTATTTTCTTGTCAGATTGATATGCAATGTTGTCAATATTGCATAGAGTTGTATGATAACTCGCAAGCTCGTCGGGCGAGGACGGGTACATTCGGCAACATTGAATTTATTTGCTATAGAAAGGTTTATAGATAGAAACCTAGAAAAAAGTCATCAAGGGTGTGGCAGTGATCCATTTTGATAGTCAAGCTGCTATTAAGGCACTGTACCCGTATGTCATCAATTCAAAGCTCAAATTGGTATACCGAAGATAACTCAATGAAGTAGACAAGAAAAACAAGGTCTTCTTCTGGGAACCTGGTCACTCAGAAATCAACCCTTCTGTAGTATGGGCCAACGCATCTTTAGGAAAGAGTTTTTGGAGGAAGTATAAATTGAAGTTGAAGCATCCAAGAACCTTTCGGGAATGGATCATTCCAAAATTACGTTACTATGAATCTAGAAGTTTTAAAAGGTGTTTGGATCTCAGTGAGAATAAATTACGCCTCCTCGCTGGCTTTCTAACAAGACATTTTCACCTTAGGAGGCATGTAATGAGAATTGACTCAACATAAAATGACTAGTTTTGATTCTGTGGGAAAGAGGAGGAAACTCCTGTTCACTGAGTTACCAGAATATCTCGCCATTGCGAACCTGTGCAAACAAAAATAATTGGCGTGTGTGAGGACGCTATCCTCAGTCTGCTATCCAAACAGAGGACGACCCGAAAAGTAGCGTATAAAAGAGCCAAAGCTTCTGGCAAGCTAGCATTTTGACCTACATAGATATAGTTCTGTGAATAAACTCACCAGTTTTTCATCAGTCAACTGATGCTCTAGTTGTTTTACAGTATTCCTCAGAGTGATAATCACTTCTTCGTATTCCAGAAGTTTTGTTCTTGATTCGCAATACTTCGTCTGAGCATCCTTTTCCAGCATCTCTAGGTCCCTTATCTCCATCTCATATTTTTCTCTCAGTCTCCTATGATCAGTAAAACAAAATTCAATTACATTTTTCTATTGAGGAAAGATGTTGCAAACTCTTCTGGGCAGTCCACGTTGCATCAAAATTAATCTGATTATTCACCCTGTTCATAAAGAGATACCCGAAATATCTCACCTGATCCTATTCTCGGCCGTCTGCTCAATCTGCGACTTAGCTTTGCCCGCCTCGTTCTCCAATTTTTCAATTACAACCTCGATCTCCCTGTCTCTCTCCTTCTTGCACTCCCTTCGTATGGCCGTCTCCTTCTCCATGAGCAGGGCCGACTGCTGCTTCCTGAAGGAATTTTTCCAGTTCTCCATCTCTATGGCCGCAGTCTCTTTCACGATCCTCGTCTCGTTAGCGTGTCTTCTTGCGGCAGCCTGCGAACGGGCGGTGATAAATCCGGAAATAATGGTCGTCACGTATTATCTGACGAGCGAAATTTGGACGATTAAGTAGTAGTGTTAGTTACTGGGAACGCATGCCTTCCTGCTAGATTGGTTATACGCCCAGTAGGGTACATAAAAACGTAAATTTCTCAAGCTGATTTTCACGTATATTTTACACCATAACCTCAAAAATAGTCGCCAATATTCCCAGACGTTTTCCGTCAGCCGTATTGCTATGCAGACGTTTTATTAACTAACTAACTTCACGTGAATTCTGGCAACTATTTCGAAATAGCTGTCAGGACATAGCATCAAAATTGGAAGCTTCAGAGCTTTTGCTTTCGTCCAACGAAAAGTGTTTAGGAGTATAAGCGACTTATTTTTGAGTATATTACCTCAAATTGCTTGGCAATCAGTCTGAAAAACACTTTGATTCCTGGAAATGGTTCAACCAATGTAGCAGGTACCTAAGCTTGCATGCTTAGTACACACTAACACCTTTCGTTCGTCAGAAAATATGTAATGTCTGGTGGTAGCTCAGACTTTTACCTGAAGCTTCTCCTCAAATTCCTCCTGAGCCTGTTTTATGGCCCTCTCCTTTTCTGCAGCTGCCTGGGCCTCGCGCTCTTCGCATTCGGCCAGACGGTTGGAGTGGTCGGCTAGGAGACGACGTCTTTGGTCTGGTAGTTTCTTTCTTTCTTCGGATTTTTCGTACCTGGAAGTAGACAGTTGACAGATATTGAATATGAATCGTATAAAAACAACTGGAGTACTTTCGAGGATGTTGTATCTTTGTTCCTGATCGTTTCCTTACCCAGGTACTTCCTGTTGTTCATGTTCATGTTATTTGAAGAAATGCGAAAGCTAACGAAAAACTTAGGACGCCATATGGTTAATGCAATAGTCTTACCTTAACCTCATAACGTCTCTTTCATGAGCCAAAGCCTTCTCTCTATCTTCTATAAGTTGCTCTCTGAGGTTCTCCGAGTGTTCTTGCAGCTTTCGAGCTGCTCTCAGTTCCATCTCTTCAATTTCGCGTTTGTGAATCATCCGGAGGTTTGACAATTCCTCTTGATGTCTCTTTTCCATCCTCTCCACTTCGGGCTCTATACTCTTCACTGCCATTTCCTACAAGGAACCATTCAAAATCAATCACCAAAAGATAAATAAGTTAGAAAAGTGACTTAAACGATAAAAACTTCTCGGGATAATACTTCAATAAGGTGGACCAAAGAAGTCATCTCACTCTGTGAGTTAAAACTGAAGAAAGTGTCTAGCATAATCACTGCACGCTCTCCAGTGATAACTGTCTATTCTGCCAAGAAGTCAATAAGACAGCTGAACAACTGATCTGCAACTGTTCAGCTGTCCATAGGGAAAGACTGTCATGTTAAAAAAAAGCACCTTAAAGGTATGTAAACAGTGTTGATATGGGTTAATTGTATTTTTATTGATGAAATGACAACTATGATAACAACTTGATTTATAGTTTATGTTAATAAATAATAATAATTCAAGATCAAGTAGTGCAAAAACTATCAGAAATATATAATGAAGGATAGGAGCCTCACCGACGATAGATGCCGCTACGGATGTCAAACATCAGAAACAATCCAACATATTACAGGAGGCTGCCAAATGTTTGCTTGAAATGAATATAATAGTCGACATGATGCAGTTTGTGAAATACTTCATCAGGAAGTCGCCATTCAACTGAAGATGCTGCAATCCGAACCAATTCCATACTATAAGTATCAGCCTGAGGTAATACTGGAGAACCACCATTACAGTTGCTAATAACAGGCCAGACATAATTCTAGTGAAAAAAAGAGAAGAAAGCAATACTTATAGACGTAGCGATCTCAAACAACAATTTACGTCAAAAATATGCTGAAAAAATATCGAAATATCGAGAGCTTGAACTTCAGATCAAAAGGCAGTGGGGAATGTCTAGTACCAGAACCATTCCCATTCTCATATTCCCAAGAGCCTCAAGTTCAACCTCAAGGAGCTAGATTTTGTTGCAAAACTTTTCAAAGTAATGCAAAAAGCAGAAATTCTCGGTACTGTTAGAACGGTAAGGAAGTTTGTAGGTCACGATGGACACCCAGGAACAACCATGGAGGGAAACATTGCAAGACCAACAGAGAAATCAAGGACCAAGCAACGAAGGACGAACAACCCAAGACAGAGAAGAAGAAGAACACCTCAGAGCTCAATCCCCCTGATACTTGCTATCCGGGATGAGTGAACGTTCCCCTTAGTAGGGAGTGTGATAGCCGATCGCTAGAGGGTGTGAGAAATCACACTTTTCCTAAGCTAATAGGCTCAAGTCGATAATAATAAAACTGAAACTGGGGCAAATTATGTACGTTGAACCCAGGAAACACTTGAACCGCTAAAAAGTATTCTGGTATCTCGAAGAATACTCACCTTGATCTTCTGAGTCCTACCCTCAATCCATTTCTCCCTCCTCAGCTTCTCACTGGCCGCTTGCATGTCTTTCATTTTCTGCATCTCCACCTGGTGCCTGTGCTCGATAGCTTTCATATTGGCCACGTACTTGTCCTCCATGTTGTGCATCTCCTCCACCAGTTCCTCGCATTTTCTAGCCAGAGTCTTTTTCTCCTCCATTAGCTGGTCTATGAACTTTTGGTGCCTTCTGGTGATGGTTTCCGTTTCTTCCTTTTGTTCCTTCAACTTCTGGCGAAGGGTTGCTTCGGCAGTTTTGGTTTGACTCAGTAGTTTATCTCGAAGGGTCGAAAGTTCGTTTTGGAGGAGACTTATGCAGGAGGTTTTGTCCTTCACTCTGAGCGATAGGTCGACTACGTAGGATGAAAGTTCTTCTATTGTTAGTGTCACTAGGTCTTCAACCCTGGAAGAGGATTTTTTTGTGTAACAGAATAGTAAGTGATATTTTTGCAACCTGCTGGTTTTGGAGCGAATTACTTAAAATTGTAATGAACAGTTCACTTAGTTTGGTGTATAAAATAATTTTTCACTGGTGGATAGAATGAACTAAAGGGTTTTCCAATAACAGGTGTAATTTTTGCCATTGTCATGCTTCAAGGACGCATTGAAATTATTAAAATTCACTATAAAAATGGTGAAAATTCGGCAGAGACGGTTCGTAAAATTCGAACATTTTTGAGTCGTCGTAAAGCACCTTGTCGGACCGCAATAAAGAGATTTGTGGAAAAATTCGAGCTGTTGGGGCAAGTTAGTGATGTGAAAAATAAAAACCGAGCATGCTCAAGAATAGACGAGAATATTGCTACTGTAGCTGAAAGTGTTGAAGGAAACCCTGGTTTGTCTATTCCTCGCCGCTCTTTTTAATAAGGCCTTCCACAAACGTCATTAAATCGTATTGTGGATAAAGATTTGGGTGTTAAGGCTTATAAAGTTCAGTCGTGTCTTTGCTGATTGGGTCGTTGAAATGCATGAAAATGATCCGGAATTCCATCGACAAATCATCCTGGGTGGGGACACCCATTTCCACCTCAGTGGCTTAGTCAACAAGCAAAATTGTCTCATCTGGGGCTCGGATAACCCAAGAGTTATTGTTTTTTTAACGATGACTCCTCTCTATTCTCAACGTGTGACTGTTTGGTGCGGTTTATGGTCCGGCGAAGTCATTGGACCTTACTTTTTTCGAAAATGAGGCTGGAGCAACAGTAACGGTGAATGGATTGCGGTATCGAGAGATGGCCGAAATTGGATAGTATTGATCTGGACAACGTTTACTTTCAATAAGACGGCGCTACGTGCCATGCAAGCAACGAAACCATTGATCTTTGCGGGAAAAGTTTTCGAGCCGTGTTATCTCTCGAAGAGGTGATCACAATTGGCCACCGAGATCTTGTGATTTAACACCTTACAACTTCTTCCTTTGGGGCCACGTGAAAGAAGGTCTACGCCAAAAGCCCAGCGTCGATTGAAGACCTCAAATATGGCTATCGAGGACATATTAGAATATCTGGTGTTTGGATGAAACCAAGCAGAGAAGTCTCATCACGTTCTTCGTAGTGTTATTGGATTGTATAGAATCATTAATACATGAAGATTTACGTGACAATCTTTGCAATTCTAGATTCTAGGAAGAACAGCATAATTGGATATAAATCAAACCACCTAGTAGAGTGATGGTTTGCGCTAATACATCATATTGGGATCATATTATATCCTCAGTACTTTGAGACCTATCAATAATCTACAGATATCCGATTTCTAAAAAGTTTTCGCTCCCAGTTTCTTAAACATAAATAATTAAAAGAAACCAATTAAGAGGAAATGCACCTGCGAAAATATTTTCATTCATTTCCTATTTCCGTTTTATTGTTAGGCAACCATTTCTTCGATACCAATTTGCTCTTGACAAATCAGTGCAAAGATTTTCGCAGGAGCATTTCATCTTAATTAATTATTTTCAATTATTATTGCTTCAATTTTTTAATTATTTTTGTTTCAGAAACTGGGAGTGAAAACCTAAAAAGCTTTTCAAACATGCAGAATCCTTCTAGATTATATTTCAATCGATATCAACAGATATCGGAGTTTCCTCACCTATCTTTTGCAGGTGATATCTGACAAAACAGTGTCCAATGAGAAGAATAGTAAGCAGGCTTCTTGACTCGTTTTCTGACAACAACAGAGCTTGTCGAAACTTCTCTTTAGAAGGTTCAACCAGTCTATTTGCTCATAGACTAATTAAACGGAGAATAGATGAGACACTAGTAGAACAAGCTTCAACGCCATCTTTTTTTGTACAACATTACTAATTCGTGAAAAAAGCTCAATTGAAAAAGGAATCTGTATCGTAAAGCTGCCTCAAAAAGAATTCTGTAGTGCACATTTTGAATAGGTAGGTAACCCATATACAAGAGGCAAAAAGTTTTTTGAAATTCAATTTCCAAAAAGAAATCAGAAATGTATTCGTGCAAGTTATCGATGAGTGAGGAAATTTATTTTCATGAAAATAATACCTGCAACGAACTTTCATTTGATTTTCTTTTGGAATCGAGAAATGAGGATCAATAATCAAATTCTGGATAGAATAAAAATTTATTAACTGAAATAGGTATCACCAATTGAAAATACAGATTTATTTCATAAATATCTAATCAATAAACTAATAATTGCATTGAAAACATTCTCAAATACTAAAAATAATGAATTCAATAATACAAAATATGAGTATTTACCGACAAACTTATTCAATACATGAAAAACTTTTTTGAAAACTACGAGTATCTTAATTCTTATAGTTAACAGAACAGAATATACATGTAAATTTTATAATTACCTTCTTGCATCTCGATTTTCATATCCAATAATACAGCACGTCTTCACTCTTGCAGGCATATCGAAATTTATTATATTTCAAAGAGAACGTGTCAAACCACTCCTTGTGTCAGTTGACAATTCAAAGGTTTTTTGATAATAACGATTTTACATACTTACTATTTTCTCGATAGGATTTCTATGAATGCAACGACATCTAACTTTTTAACTATTAAATTGAAAATAATTTTTTCGTGTATTAGTCTCCTCCTCCGACAGATGTCGCGGAATATACGAGTGGCTCATCTATTTTATTAGTTTGTCTATGTATTTGCTCGTCTTAGACCAGGTGCTACCTAACGACATAAAGACTTGTGCAAAATTTAAAACCAATTCAAAATGAAACTCTTCAACTTCGTTAAATGCAATTAGTTCGTCAATGAGTCGAATAGAACGAAAGTTGTTCAATTTTTCCCAGTATTTAACTTGGAAAACGAAGGGCTAGGGGTACAAAATGAAAAGAAACAAACTCTATGATTTCTCCAACATTCTCCACAAAAACCGCCCGTGTTATCTATCTTCTCGAAACTTTTCATCCTATCCAAGCTACTGACGCTGTATCTGAAGAGGTCATCAATAAATTGAGGTTGGAGCTACAAATCGAACGAATTAGTTTTATGATGAAGTTCGAGAAGCGGTGTGGGTAGTCTTGGAAAAGTTTACGAACGAATACGAAGTTAAATTGGGTGGATCGTGAAGGATATGTTCAATCCATTGCCGTTACTGAATGTACTTGTGAGAAAATAGGGTTGGTTACGCGGTTAGAAAATGGTTCGGCATTTTTATAGCGATCTGAAGTTGAATGCAGACTAATTGATAGGGAACAGTATCTTATATACAGGATGTTTGTAAACAAATGCGAAGGATTTAGGGAGATGATTCCTTGATGATGCTAAACTATGGTTCGATGCGAACAAAATGATGATGAATCTTGATAAAACACAATCACTAGTTTTTTCCACTAGGTCCTCTGAAGCTGATTACCTAAAATTCCTTGGAATATACCTCCAAGCAGATCTTAAGTTCACACACCATATAAATGAACTATATAAGAAGCTGTCAAGGGAAATATTTGTCATCAGAAGAATAAAAGAACTAGCCGGTCAACAGGCTGCAAAATTAGCATATTTTGGACTTTTTCATTCTTCTCTGAATTATAATGTATATTAACATGGGGAAACATGCCAGGAAAGGAGAAGATTTCTATCAAGCAGAAGCATGCCGTCTGAACAATATTCGACTTGACAAGAACCGAAAGCTGTAGGCCACTTTTTGCTAAACACAAAATATTGACCCTTCCATCTCTTTTTATAATTTCCTGTGTCAGCTATATTCATGAAAATAGCGGAATTCTTCTCCGAAATAATTTCAACCACCCATACAGCACCAGGAATGCGGGCGGATTTATCATTCCTCTCCACAAAATTTCAGCAACACAACTAAGCGTCAACCACCTCGCAATAAAAATTTATAATAAACTACCGGGAGAGTATAATAAGTCCTTGACAGGTGATCGAATTCGGACCCTGCTGAAGAGAAAGCTGTTGCAGAAGCAGAAGGCATATTACAGCGTGGAAGAGTATCTCTCAGATTCCAATTTTTTGATTTTATCACTTCTGTTTGTTCTTCTTGTTTTTTTGTGAAATTTGTTATATCCATCTATGTTTACATCATTGTAAAATTTTATAGACGTGTCATGTAGTTGTATTGATGACGATAATAATGAATGAATCAATGAATGAATGAATGAAAATAAGTAGAGGTAGTTCATATAAATTTTTTTCGAAATCGACTTCTCTTCCAAGATTCAGTCTTTGGAAGGCGATGACCAGTTGACAGTTTTTATTTTTGTACGGCTTCTTAAAACACAGAGTCATAAAGCTACATAATATGAAGCACTATGTAGGTGTTACTCACACAAATTTTTAGATCTCATAACTTCATTATTAATGATTGAAAATAACAAGCCCCTATGATTTTCGTTCAAAAATAGTTTTCGTGGGATAGATTTTGGAAAAATAAAATTCTCTTATGGTTTCTCATTTAATTCTGGAGAAAAAAAGTCTCGTGCAAAATTTCGAAACATTCGATACTTTTCTCGGAAAAAATAAAAACTTACAAACAGTTATGATCACTGTTCATTCCATTTCATCGTATGAGTGTTCCATAGAATGAATATTCTCTGATATCGTATGTCTATGACAGGAGACAAAATCAAAAGGGCATATCTACCAAATGCAAATTCGAATAAACTACCATTTTTAAAACTGGGTAATTTATTTTATTACTGCAAAGTATTCATAAGAAAAATCGAAATCCTCTGAAACTGAAAATTGTAGAAAAAATCATAGAAAATCTTTTTTCTTCTGTTAAAACCAATATTGAGTGATCATAACTGCTTGTATATTTTAATTTTTTCCCAGAAAAGTATCGAATTGATGACTTCCATAAAATAACACTAAGATCAAATCACAAAGGGCTTCAAAGAAAAAATTGGAATTCGGAATTTTAAGACTTTTTTGTTGTTATCATGTTAGCCATGATATTATGACGGAGGATGAGCAGCTAACATAAAAGTTGATATATCATTCTAAAGTACAATAATAGTTATTTAATCAACTACGTTATTAAAGACAGTGACTAATGGTCAAGATATTTCAATGCGTGAGCGCCGCGAACGCGTTAATAGTTCGAGACCATTAGTCACTAGATTAATAACCGTGTTCATTACAAGATTTTTTCGACGAACTCAACATGAATAGTATATATTGATTTAAATACATTCTTATTTTGCACAAGACATACATTTGACATAATGGAATTTCTATGTTTCTATGTTCCAGTAAAGTTTTGACATTTCTCGTTGTGCTTCTGAATACTTTGTGTGCGGTTGCCATGAGAATTGCACAATGAAAAGACTGAACAATTGAGCATTAATAGTTATTTAATAAACTAGGTTATTAAAGACAGCGACTAATGGTCAAGATATTTTAATGCGTGAGCGGAGCGAACGCGTTAATAGTTCGAGACCATTAGTCGTTAGATTAATAACCGAGTTTATTACAAGATTTTTCCGACGATCTCAACATGAATAGTGAATAAATTCTTGATTAAAATACATTCTCAATTCGCACAAAACATACATTTGACGTAATGGAATTTCTATGTTTCTATGTTCCAGTAGAGTTTTGACATTTCTCGTAGTGCTTCTGAATACTTTGTGTACGGTTGCCATGAGGATTGCACATTAAAATGGCTAAAAAATTGAGCATTAAAATGGGTCATTAATGCTCAATTTCGTACACATTAAAAGCACCTTTTATTTCGAGGTCGGCGGAAAAATGGGTTATTAATGTTCAATTTCGTACACATTAAAATCACCTTTTATTTCGAGGTCGGCGGAAAATAGGTATTTTTTAATCAGAAGAAAACGTTTACAAAATTATTGATACTTAATCGAAAATACCATTGGAGAAATAGGACTAATTTTGTTAATTTCAGTATCGTGATATTCATCTGCTCACCACGCCCGCAATAAGAGTTTTTTCTACATACAGACTCTCTTATCTTGTAGAAAATTCATTGGCCTTTCGAATATGTGGTCAAATTTGATGAGATTACAAGGAAAACTGAATAAGGATAATTTTTAAAGAAAAAATCGAAATATTTCGTGAAATCCAGAAATGTTAAATTGAGGAACCACCGTCAACATTTCGACCATGTGTTATAAGTTGCAAATCACTCTCTTCCATTGAAGTTTGTCCACTTTATAAATAGACACCCTGCATATGATGAACCTTTGTAAGGTCAAAATATTTTAATAATTGCCAAAGGCCGTCACCTTAGACAAAAGAACTATTTCTTCAGTCTAAGGATATCACCCAGAAACATCGCAAGAACATCGTCGACGTCAATCAATGATGAAAATAATACTGAAATAATTGCCCCTTCTTTCCAATAAAAATTAAATGAATAATTAATATCCCATCCCAAATCGTACGAGTGTCCTACTGAAAGACACCCTAATTGGACTCTAAAACCCATGAATAAATCGAAATAACATCAAGCTCACGCTCCAATATCCGATAAAAAGGCCCTCTAGATCTCAGTTACGTGCCGGTTCATAAATTCTTTAATACTCACTTCGGAACGGTGTCGAATAAACTGGATGATTCCAGGACCAATTTTGAGGCGGTGTTTGCCCGTTCCTTGGCAACCTCCAGAGTCTCGGTGCATTTCTTGTCCACCTCGTCCAGGTAGGAAAGAAGATCTCTGGAAAGAATGTACATTCGAAGTTATCAGGTTAACATCGGAGTGGAAGGTGAACGAATTCCATTTTCAACCTCCTTTTTCGATCCTTTAAGGACGTCGAAGAAGGCCAGTCAGTGAAAGGGCAAGGGCTGTTTGATTGAAAGGAACTATAGGGTTTCTTTTAATATAGTATTAGTCCAAGAAAAATCACGGCAGAAACGAAATTTGTATAGAGCCATTAGATGTTTTGAAATCCTTTTGACGTTCTGTAAATGTAACTTTCGAAATTAATGAGTTTCACCAAACAAAAATTCAAGAGAATTTGCAAGCTCATTTGTTCAGATTTCCAAAGAGTTTAGCGAGAGGCTTCTGGGTGTCAATTCTCGGGATCACTCGTTCGACGAACGTAATACGTTCGTGATATTTTGAGCGTAGATTTTTGGAGATCGTAATGATTATATCCGTTCAAAATGAACGTATACTTTCGTCTGTACGAGAAGTTGATGATATGCCTAAGAATATTGGATATAATTATTACAATTTCCAAAATCTAAGCTCAAAATATCACGAACGTATAGGTACGTCCGTCGAACGAGTGATCCCGAGAATTGAAACCCTGGACTCAAGGTGTTTACTTTCACTACGTCTCTATCACTATAACTCGATCCTTTGAGTGAGGATGCCTCAGAAACAGAAGTGGTTTATGAGATGAGATATCTTCGTTCCTGTTTATTTCCTTACCCTAGCACCAGCACTGATGGTCAGACATTTCGGTACAATATGTGCCGGATTTTCCTCATCTTCTACATAGAAAAAATTCATCGTTTTCAACCACATCTAGTCCCTTAAGATATGTCGTAGTACGGCAATAATCTATGGAAAATCCTGAAGAAATCCAGAAGAGATCTAGATCTCCCGTATTGAGCGTTCCGAGAAATTTCATGGAACTTCTATGCCACATAAAAGAAATTGATGGACTCTTCAGGACGAGATCGTCTGCCTCTTTGTTCCATTTGCTTCTCGATTAGTCTAATACTTTATTGTTTAAAAAAAGGTGTTAAAGTTCACTGTGACCTCAAGGTCTATTATGCCCCCTTGCAGAGCTGTTCTGACTACAGCCTTAACAGCTCGCCCCCCAGTTACAGAGAGCTGATAAAATAAAATATCTGTGAAGGCTTTAACGAGTGTAGCTCCTCCTCTTCACAGAACCTACACTCGTCGGTGTCCGATAACCCCATCCTCAACAGGTGCTTCCTGAGGCGACAGTGCCCTATAAGAAAGCCATTGATAAGGTGTGATTGTTTCTTACCAAGATCCAGATATCTTTTGGATCTTGCTGTTTCAAAGTTCCGGAGTAACTTAGTGGAATGATCCATTATGGGAGATATCGCCAGTTTTTCCTTCTTGGCTTCCTCCTTCTCCAGAAACTTCTTCTTATAGGTACATATACCTATACCACAGAAGGGTTCTGGGCGAATGAGACATGAATGACATTCGTGCGCCCTTTTTGGCAAGTGTATTGGCCTCTTCGTTTTCTTTGATTCCCGAATGGCCGGGAACCCATATTAAAAAGACCTTATTTTTCTAGGCTACCTCATTGAGTTCGTTCCCGCACTAACAGATCATCTTTGAGTCGATTACGTAGGAGCTCAGTGATTTAATAGCAGCTTGACTATCTGAGTGTATGGCTATATCGCACTTCTGATAGTTTCTTTCTAGATTTATATCTAGACATCTTTCAATAGCTAAGATTTTTGCTTGAAAGACGCACATACAGGAGCCTAACGACAGTGGACACTTGGTACTTGGCCCGTATATCTTGGCGCCAGCTCCTGTAGAGGTTTTGGAACCATCTGTATACCATTTTACGGTATTCTCTTTGAGGTTATAGTCGGTGTATTCCCGTTCCCATTCCTCTCTTTTACTTAGCAATGTCCTGAAGTTTTTCTTAGTGCTTACTTTCTTGATCATTACATCACTAGGGAGCTTCGCAGATGAGATGTGGTTGTTCAGAGAGGACCAGACTCTCTGATTCTTTATTCTCTAATTACCTGTACCTTCCTTAGATATTCTGAGGCTATCCTCATGGATCACCCTATCAATCACAAGATGTAGACGTGTGAGATCCGTAATGACCTCAAGTGCCCTAGATGTATTTTGAAGCAAAGATGACTGAATGAAACAGGAAAGACTCACCTGTAGTTACCGAAACCTTTCATAGACTCCGAATGATGTCCACTATCGGCGCTCTGACTCCTATTAGTTCTAGCCCCATCTTTGCCATCAGCAGGAAGCTTTTGGTGTTTGCAGCTCTTTATACTATTCTTTTCTTCGTTCTCTCCTGACGAAAAATCCAAGGGACTTGAACGCGCAGAATCGCTCCTGTTGCTTTTTAAACTCGAACTTTTCGCGGAGTTCAAGCGTTCCATCTTGTGCTCCTTTTTCTTGAACCGAAGGTTTTCTTCGTCCTCGTTCAAGATCATTGAGTTTAACAGTTCGCTGGTGACCATCTTCTTCATGGTCTGTATCTTCCTTTCTGCAGAGTATATGAATATGATACATAAAAATGAGAAATAAGATCAAGATCACTTTTTATATCCATCATATTAAGTATTTAACTTTTGGCCAGCATTCGTCAGCCATTGTAAGAAAAACACTTTAGACTCTCAACTCTGAGAAAATCCTATTTCGCATCTCTTCGAAATAAATTTTTCTACGACCGTGCGTCGTACTAGTGCGGGAAAGTAAGAGATCGCTATCAACTTAAACCTGGTTCTCAGAGCTTCGTAGTGTTGCCAGCGACAATCCCCACTACTCCTATTTTCTACCTCGCTGTCGCAGAAATACAAGTGTTTATTTCAACTACAAAAGAGGCGTGTCGCGACAGATTTTGACAACCAGAAACCAAAATGAGGGGGTCCGGGAAAGTTGTGTTGATATTCTCTGATTGGTTGAATTGCTGTCGCTGGCAACACTACGAGGCTCTGAGAACCAGGCTTTAGGCCTATCTAACCCAGAACGTTACACAGGTCACAGTTTTAGACGATCCTCGGCAGAGTTTCTATCAGATTCAGGCGAAGGGATAACCAACATAAAACGTCTTGGAGGCTGGAAGTCAACTGCTGTTGCTAAGAGTTAGTTGGAGCGTTGGAGGACTCCTTAGAACAGAACCAAACTATTTCAAATAAAATTCGTTCATGTACTGGCAACTTGCAACTGATGCCGTCTCCGTCATCTTCATGCACTTTGCAATCTGCGAGTGTTACTCTTAACAGCCAGTTACTACCAACTTACTACCAGCTATTCTGACTCATTTGCAGAATGCAACAAATTGTGTTTTCAACATTAATTCATGGAATGTTTTGTATGTTGAAATGAAATATATATTTTCAATGTGCTTTTTGAACCTTTATGTGGTCGTAGAAAAAATAATGTTCCTAATTCATGCGTTAAGTTTTTTTCTTGGAACAGAAAAAGCAAAAGTGATGGAAATAACCAAAGTAACATTTCAATGAATGTTCCATCATCAAGCAATTCAAGTCCACAATAAAAATGATGGTTTTATTTTATTGACATTTAAAGAGTTTTTTTTATTTTAGGCAGGTACTCACGTGAAGTTTTGTCTTGATTTTCTAGCGCTTCGATTATAGTTTCAATATCGTCGTAGTTTTCCTGTTTCATGTCTTCAGGTGTAGGTGCACCACAAGGAATTGTTACATCTTTATTGCTTATCTCAGTTGTCGATTTGAGTTCTTCCACGCTGTCTACAAATGTGAATGAAGCTTAATTAAGAATTCTGATCATATACAGGGTGTCTGTAAGTGTAAATAAATGTAAATAAGCAGGGGTAATTTTTTTTGGAAATCTTCCCCCCTTCCAAGATACAGCCTTTGGAAGGCGATGACGAGTTGACATTTTTTAATTTTTTAGAGCTTCTTAAGAATACTGAGTCATAAAACTATACATAATATGAAGCACTAAGTAGATATTACCCACACAATTTTTTAGATCACATAACTTCATTATTAGGGGTTGAAAATAACAACCCCCTATGATTTTCGTTCAAAAATTGTTTTCGTGGAACAGATTTTCGAAAAATAAAATTCTCTTATGGTCTCCCATTCAATTCTGGAGAAAAAAAGTCTCCTGCAAAATTTCGATACAGTCGATACTTTTGTCGGAAAAAATGAAAACTTGCAAGCAGTTATGATCTGTTCATTCCATTTCATCGTATAAGTGTTCCATAGAATGAATATTCTAAGATAGTTCATGCTTATGACAGGTGATAAAGATGTTCTAAAAATCATTCTGAAGGTTCAATTACTAATTTCCGGACTAAAATTATATCCGTAATATTTTAATTTCACAAATAGAACTTACTTTCGATTAACCCTTAACCACAGTCAGGAGTCAAATTGACTCCGTGTGGAATTTATAATCAAAATATCTTTCGTTTGCGCAAGTATTTGTGCATAAACTTCGAGTTACCCTCGAATCTAATATCCTTCAGTACGCCTAGAGGCTTGAAGTGATCAACGTCGTTGTTTTGTTTACGCTATTTGGTCTCAAAGTTTCTTTGGAGTCTAATTGACTCCCGTCTGTTATTACGTGCTAAATAATTAATATTATAAAACCGGTGAGTTTACAAAAAATATAATAAAATATTTTAAAATTTATGAAAATTATTGTATAGGGATTGTAAATTTTATCATTTTTTATAGAAAAATGAATTCTAGTCCGGGACCATCCAGAAAAATCTTGTAAAGCAGCTTATCACTGAAGAATTAGAGAAAAGACAAAATAATTCACGTGTAAGACTGGAAATGAAAGTAGCAATTAGAAACATTTTGGGAAGAAAAGAAGAGCAACCAATAGAAACAGTAGGTTAACTCGCCATTAGAAAATACTGTTCAATTTGCCCCAAGAAACTAAAACGAAAAACTTCTACAGTATGCTCTAAATGCAGGAGTCCAGTATGCCTACAATGTTCTTCTGCTGTATGTTCAACATGCATTTAAAAATATTTTTTTACTCTTTTTCTTAGAATAAATGTGTTTTGTATTTGTTACTTGCATTGAGGAGTTTTGTTTTAAACGTTGTTGAATTTGAAAATTATTATTTACTCGTTTTCTAAGAATGCGTTGTTTATTTGTGTGTTTATATTTCTGATTTTTATAATGAACGGTTTTAAACTTGAAAATGACTTTTCATTGAATGAACCTACAGGTTTTTCACATCAATCACAAAAAACCCTTAATTCAGATCATTCAAAACACAAAGAGTCAATTTGACTCCTGTCTGTTACAATGTTAATCAAATTCATGTCTGTGGTTAAGGGTTAATAAGCATAATTGACGAAACCAATTTTTAGCATAATCAATATCTTAGAATATTTATTCTATGGAACATACAATGAAATGGAATGAACAGTGATATAAACTGCTTGTAAGTTTTTATTTTTTCTGAGAAAAGTATCGACCGTATCGAAATTTTGCAAAAACAATTTGTTTCCCCAGAATTGAATGCGAAACCATAAGAGAATTTTATTTTTCAAAATCTATCCCACGAAAACAATTTTTTAAGGAAAATCGTAAGATGTTGTTATTTTCAACCCTACTAATTAAGTTATGGGATCAAAAAAAATTGTGTGAGTAACATTTATTGAATCATATTTTGTAAAGTTTTATGACTCAGTGTTTTTTAGGACTCCTGAAAAAATTAAAAACTGTCAACTCGTCATCACCTTCCAAAGGCTGTATCTTGGAAGGGAAATCGATATGAAAAAAGTTCAAATGAACCATTTTCATGGAGGGAATCATCTTCCTCGCATTTGTTTACAGACATCCTGTATAATGGAGTTCTGCATCAGAACAGTGCAGAAAAAATCGCTATGTTATCTCACTTGGCAAGAAATATTAGCTATACAATATAGCACAGTGAGAAAATGTTACTTACTTATCAGTTCAGAAAACTCCAATCTATTCCTCTTCACAGTTTCCACATCTTTTTCAATCCAAGTTTCTATATTATCCTCTATTACGTCCATTTTATGCTTCGGTGAAGTCACTCTGTTGAGCTTCATTGCCGTGAATTTAGGTTTACTTGAGGTACTCAATTCTTTATCATTTTTGGTTGAAGATTTTTTATCTTTAGAATCCTTCGTGATTTGAGATTTTTTCGCAACTGGGGACTTCGATTTGGTTCTCTTCCTGGACACATGGGTCTTATTTGAATCTTTCTTGTTGTTTCTAGAGGAAGATGGTAACGTAGGAATATCGTTGGCCTTTTTTTGCGAGCCAGTTTCTTCTATATCATCTAGTTTGAACAAATCGTCAATGTCAATTTCGGACAGTAGAGGCTGGTCGGCAAGATTTTCATCGGTTTCTGCAGATTTACACTGTTTTCTAACTTCTTGCAAATATTTATCAGTTTCTGACTCTTTCTGGTGAACACTGGTCATGTTGATCTCTTCCAACCATTCGTTAATGGTGGAGTTTACATCGAAATCTTTCTCATTTTTCTTGGTATTCAGTAGGTCAGGGTATTCCTCTTCATTCCTGGCTCCTTTACTGTTTTCTTCTGCTGAAAGTTAAACATTTTTTAACCGAAGGCAATACCATATTTTCCACAGTCTTTTTCAAGATAATGTTGTGACCTGAACGCTTATTAACAAGTGCCCGGGACAGGCAGATTGAAAGATACAAATCCCGAAAAAATTCAAAAGACAAAAAAATTACAAACAATCAAATATAAATTACAAATTCTTTTTCAGTCTGTAGTCCCCTTCAATATCAGCACATAAAATCATCACCTAAAATTCTGAAATTTCGGAAGAAAAAGAGCGCTATATTTCAGCTTTTTGCAAAAATTCTGTAGTATCTACAGAAACGATTGCTAGTGACAATCATTAAGCTCGGTCTAATGAATCGATTGCCGTAGAAAATACAGCGATTCGTAGCAAACTGCAGTACGCAGACGCTCTCGAACCCAACTCGAAAATGAAAAATGCAAAACCTATAAATCGGATTTTGATTGAAAAGTATGGCAGACTTTATTATTTTGGTATGTTTTTGTAGGTTTCCGAAGTAGCTAAATCAGAAAAAAATACTTTCGAATCGATATCTGAAAGCGTTCAGAATTTTGCCCTTCAAATGACATTTTTTCCAAAACTCGATATTTCAAACTTTCATAACTTCCGTTTCAACAGCCGGAATCAAATATGAGTTGCAAATTCTTTTTCAGTCTGTAGTCCCCTTCAATATTAGCACATAAAATCATCATCTAAAATTCTGAAATTTTGGACGAAAAATAGGAAAGGGGTTGATCCCCCTCAAAACGCTATAATTCAGCCTTTTGCAAAAATTTTGTAGAATCTACAGAAAAAATCATCATTGACAATTATTTAGCCCGGTCTAATGAATCTTTTGCCGTAGAAAATACAGCGATTCGTAGAGAATTGCATTACGCAGACGCTCTCGAACGCAACTCGAAAATGAAAAATGCTAAATCTATAAACTGAATTTATTTGGAAAGTTTGGCACACTTTATTGTTTTTGGTATGTTGTCATAGGTTTTTGAGGTAGCTGAATCAGAACATCTGCAAGCGTTTAGAATTTTGCAGTTCGAATTGCCCATTTTTAGAGTTCTGTAGCTCCGCAATGTGGGCCCATTTTGAAAAATGAAAAATACGGATCCCTTTAATTTTTTTAAATAAGGACCTGCTTAAATTTTGTTACATATATTTCGGGACACCCTTGTTAGTTGGAAACTGATCATCTAAAGACTGAAAAAACTATCTCTCAATGAACCTAACTGTACTCCCAAACAACTGTAACAGCTATTCACCCACCTCTGTTTCGAGTTTCCGCAATTTTCCGTTGCTCCTTTTCCGCTCCGAACTCATTAGCGACGTCCTCGCAGCCTACCTCGATTTCTTCGGGAATCTCGTCGCATATCGGTTTTTCCGCAATTTCCCTCAGCGTCTGAGGCCCTCCCCCAAATTATACTTTATAGCGAAATAATCGTAAATGGGATCGTCATTAGTTTTTTCCACTCCGCTCATCATCTCTCGGTGGGCATGTAAAAGAGGCTGACAATGTTTTTTCGGCAGAGGAGGCTTGGTAGTTAGTCCAGGTGCCATTGCGTATTTTTCCTCCGCAGGTTTTTCCTTTCCAGAAAGGTTTTCACTCCTTTCCATGCTGGGGAAATCGAAGTTTTGATTATGTACTTTGTTTTCGCTTGCTTCTGTGTTTTCCGTTTCGGTTTTTTCCTCAGTGTCAGTGTCAGTGTTTATTGCGTGTTTTTCAGAGGTGTCCTTTGGAGATTGCTCTCTGATATCGCAGGTGTCCTGCTTGTCTGGGTTGTGTCTTTCAGAGTCAATCGAGACAAGAGTGGGGATGGAATGTTCTGATAAAGTTTTTCCTTTCGTACCGAGAGAATGGGGTGTTCCGAAACGTCTCCATTGTTCGATGTCCTCTTCTAGGAGCTCCTTGAAGAGATTCGATGATGGAAGTTGGAAGTCTACTGGAACTGAAATTGGAACAGACTAAGGTGATAATGATTTCCAACAAGAAATTTTTCAAGAATTTATATCACAAAAATAAATCATTCATATTTTCAATGCTATATTGAAGGTGGAGCTTATTCTTATACCTATCAAGCAATATTGGATATGTTATGCACAGTATAGGCAGAGGGGCACAATAGATACATTGCTGCGTATGATAAAAGAGCCTTGAGAGAAAACTTCAGGAAAAAACTCCGTCTGTATAAGTGTAATGATTAGATTCTAGAATTTGTTTGAAGAATAAGCTGAAATATATCTATAGAAAGCTGTTTTTCAAAGTAAAATAAATTCAGTTGTTTCCTTCCTTCTGATTTGTAACCAATACGATTATTGTTTTAATTATTATTGTTATATATTTTTCTACATAAGACCTACCATAAATACTCTCGAAACTACCGTCTGTTAATGTTTCTTTGGATTTACCAGATAAAGGATTAGGCATCACAAAATCTGCAGAATAGGGTCTTCGATCATTTTTTGCTGAAGCTGTTTCCTCCTGAAAAGAAATTCGTGCAAAAGATATAAAATAATTCGAGAGAAATGATATTTTTGAGAAAGTAACACAAGTAACTCTTCGCGCACAAGTGTGTCAAATAGAGACCAAGGTCTACAAAGAAAGCAAGATTTCAAATTCGAAAAATTTAAGAGAAGCCCTGAGCAGGAGCTTTTGAGCGCTCGTTCTTTGGTGGAGGAAAAAAATTATTACCTAAAAATTTTATATGAGATTTGAGATTGATACCAAATATACAAATGCAGAATTTCAGCATACTCGGAATTATATTCTGGAAATAATTCAAAAAATTAAATGAATGTAAAAAATAAATAATCACAAAAATTTAATTCTATGGTTCTGGTGATGCGATTCTCTCGAAATTTTGCATGAACATTCAGTATATTAGTATTGATTCACAAAATAAATTTCACCTAAATCGGTTATCCTGTTATGGAAATATAAAGATTCTTCTTTTCAATATTTCAATTGAAGTTTTTATGGTTCTCTTCACACTATGGCTACAAAATTTTGCATGAACATTCAGTGTATCAATCTTCATTTATAAAATAAATTTCATTCGAATCTGATATTTTTTATGGAAATATGATGTTTCTCCTTTTCAATATTCCAATTGAATTATATATTGTTCTGTTTACACTATTTCCACAAAATTTTGCATAAAGCTTATTATCAGCATCTTGCATATTGCCGCAACATTTCATCTCGATGGGTTACGTTTTGTCCGAGATATTAAGGAACAAAAATTTTGAATGGTCATATTTTATGGAACACCTTGTACGATTTGGCTGGTTAACGAAATTAACTGAGCCATTTGGGAACCGAACTCATCCTGAAAATTTCAAGTCTCTAGAACAATCTCTTCGAAAGTTATTGTGCTAATGGCCGGCCCCACGGGCTTAATTGAATTTGACCAAGAAATCATCATCAGGGAGTAGAACTCTATCGTTTGCGGCCATTTTTGGTTCAAAATTCGAAAATACAGAAAACAAAAATTACAGAAATTTGGACAAAACGATATAGCACTTGTTTATGGAGAACGAGCGCTCAAAAAGGAAGAATGAATAATGAAAAAACGGCACAACCAATTCTACCTTCAGCTAATTCGCTGAATAGGTAATAAAATTATCTCTCATTTGATTTATCAAAACCCATTTATTTCTAAAAAGTTGAGGGATGAGAAATAACCAATTCGAAAAAGCGTAAAATGAATTGCCTTTGAAACTAAAAATCAACGGGTGAATTGTTCTTCCTTTATAACTCATCATACAAGAATTATTGCCAGAAAATATATCAGAATCATTCCAAATCAAATGTAATTTCATCCTCAATCATTGTCCATCGCGTAAAAACATCAAAACATCACTCACCTGCGAATTTTCTCCAGAACACAATCGAGGAAACGCCGAAGAAGGTCTTGATGGAAATTTCGAAAAGTAATATTTCCTAGAAATCGAAGTATTTGAACTACCAGGGACTCTTTCACTCAGTTTTATCTGCAATTAATACGGTGTCAAGATGACATCAAAATTCCCTTTTTCCCTAAAATAAATTGACACTCACTGTTCCCCCAATCAATTTGAAATCGCTCAAATTTTCGCTCTCCCTACTTGACATGCCGATGGCTCCAACAAAAACTCAATTCGAAATGGGTTTTTCTTCCGTTGTCAGTCATACCATCTGAAATTTTCACTTTTCTATTGTTAAAGCTGAAGAAAATGCAATAAAACAAAGTTTTCGACGGCGGGTTTGTTTGTATTACTGGCGTGACAGAAAGTGTTTGTTTGGTAAGTTATAAGTTGCGTTTCCATGGAGATAAGGACAATTGCAACACTTCAATCGGGATTAAATTTCCCACGGGATTTTTCCAGGACGAGCAATAAGTGTCCTGAATTTTTCATTAATGTGGATATAGTTGAAGCTTATTGAAGGGCGTTTCGGAAACTAGAGCGGTCATCTTCGGGGCTGACGCTAAGTGGGTGGTAAAAAAAGTATATGGAAGTTGGTTTTATTATGAATGGGTTATTAAAAATTTAGACAAGTACTGATGTGAAGTCAGAAGCTTTTGCGCGTCAGAAAAGTGGTAGCAAATCTATACAGGTATGGAAAAATACGATACTCAATGAAAGAAATTTTGCGGCAGTTCAACAGTGTTAAGTTCGAAAGATTTACGTGCTCCGCTTATGACGAAATGAATGATCAACTGCGAATAATGTTGTTGTCTTCTTCTTGTCGTTGGGAGTGGCGCAGTTCAAGCAGTATGATAGGCATAGAGATAGAATAGTATAGAGTTGCCATCATTGAAATAAACGTGGTATCAGATTCGCCATATTACTACCACCTAACGTCAAATTTGACAATCGTTGAATTTTCTGTAGGAATTGTGATTCTTGCGCCTTTTTCTAGTTAAATTATGATTTTTCTGCTTAATAATATACAATAAAATGGTATCGTGTACTGTAAGGCTTTCTTCAAGCAGAGAAGAGACAGATAAGAAGAAAATTAGAGGAAAAACATATCACAGGTAGGGATGAGTACTGAACAGATCCGCATTCGAAATTTTTGCAAGTCTGTCTTGGTAATCTGATATCTTTTTATATGTGTATATTATCGCCTGAAGAAAAATTGTTTATTTGATATTCAATTGACCTTATTTGAGCAGGCTTCCTATAGACCTAACACGTCGTATTTTCTGGGTAAAATTTGTGAATAGAAAAAACTGGCAACTTAATTCAACCCTAAACTTTCAGCCATATTGGTCCCCGACTTAGCCCCGCCCAGTGGTACTATTTTTCCTTACTCAATTGTATGTTGTAGCGTCTCTTTTCTATCATATCTCGATGATGGTAGGCAACATCAAGTACTAGAAGTTCCAGAAAAGCAACTCTCCTCTTCATTCGGAAATATAACTTATTTCAATAAACTCTTTATTAGATAAATGTTATTATTCCTAGAGGCTAGAACTCAGAATAATAAATTCAAGCTATGAGCAATCAATTTATTAATAAATAAGTTTTATCAAATAGTAATATTCAAATACATTATAGAGCTCAATACAATAACATCCCTAAATGCTGTTTTATAAATTATTCACACCTCAAAAAAAAGAACACAACTCATGATATAAGAATATAAATATATGTATAGTTGACTTAGGAAAAAAAATATAAAATAAAGCTTTGTTGTATAAAATTTCAAATCAGAGAAAACAATAAATTCGATTCAATAGTACGTAAATGCATAATACAAATTCAAATAGACCAGAATAGACACAGTTAATTTGTTCGACATGAAAACGAAGAATGAAATGAAAAAATGAAAATAAATAGCATTAGAATGGAGTAATGTTCCACAGCTTAGTATTGCAGTCTTGGCCTACTGAGACCAGGGTTTCGTTATCCAACCAGCTCAGTTTGGTTATTTGACTTTGGGGGTGAGCATCTGAAATAAAATAATAAATAAAGTAATTCCTTCAACATTGAAAGTAATAAAATGATGAAATAAACACATCGTCAAAAATCTTGGCCCCCCTAGGTTTCTTAAGAAATAAACAATCTATATATTGGAAATAAGGTGAATATTTTCCACTATTTCAACTGCATTATATTTGACAGAAGATTTTCGGGTAAATATCGAATTTTAGTAACCAGCAGATATCGACCAGGTTTCCTAGTATTCATTGAGTCTTCCTGAACAACATTAGTGAAACCAACAGGTGGCGGTCTGTCTTGGTTTAGAAAATATGGGCCCCCAAAGTTCCAAAAATGTTCCATCTTCACGTCATTTTTTTCACTATAAAATCACATATTCATTGCTTCATTTTAGTCTGAAAATCACCTTTGAACATTCAAATAACTATTGGAATAGTTTCATTTCAGGTATATTCAATATTTGATGCAGAAACATCGAAATTCTGGAGGTATCACATATCCACAAATTCTAAAGAAAGCCTGCAGTTCTTCATGGTAGATTTGGCACCACTGCTCCGTCCTTCGGCGAGTTACATATCAAATGATGGCAGGGATTAGGGGAAAGCATCGTATCATATTCCCGCGAATGAATCTGCGGCAGTGCCAAATCTACCATTAAAAACGACTGGTTTTCCTGCGAATTTGTGGATATGTGGCGCCTCTAAAATTTCGATGTTTTTGCATTAATTATTGAATACACCTGAAATAAAACTATTCAAATAGTTATTTGAATGTTCGAGGGTGATTTATGGATTAAATTGGATCAGTGAATTTGTGTTTTTATAGTGACAAAAGTTACGTGAAGATGAAACATTTTTGAAACTTTGGGGGTCTATATTTTCTAAACTGAGACAGACCGCCACCTGTTGGTTTCACTAATGTTGTTCAGGAGGATTCAATGAATACAATAAAAGCAAAATCTGGTCACCGAATTTCAATATTTACCATTTGTTTTTTATTATATTTATTCCAAAACTTAATCAAAATTCAATAGTCCGTATAACCATCTCTTGTTTCAATCAACTTCCCAGGTGAAATTGTGTCGCTCTAATCTGCCTGTACCTTTCCAAAACCTTTCTCATCGATTATCACTTTGTAAACCGAATAGTGACTCGTCCAAAAAAGAACATTGCACCATTGCGGTAAAAACCAGTCTTAGAGGTGTTATTCCCATTGTCAACGGGTCAGGAACAAATCTTCAATATACCCAATTCTTGTTCTAAATTTATGATCTTATAGGGACCTTTTATACTCACTTTTAATAATAGTATGTTTGGCAGGATTAGCAACAGACCAGATAATAATACTGGTGTCCAAACTTCCACTGGCAATCAGTTGCGAGTCAGGTGACCACGCAACGGTATTAACCCTTGCATTATGGAAGCCCCATTCTTTGTTGTTGGCAAGCTGTGAAAAAATTCAAAAAGAATAGAGAAATAATAACAACTGAAATTTCTTCATGAACTAAGAAGACTACTTATTGAAATTTTCATACATACTCTATGAACAATATTTTCAAAACTAATATTTTCTTCAAACATCAAATAATGTATGGATGAAAAGGTATATAAACCAATTAAATACAGGTATGGAAACATTAAATATTCAATTATTCAGAAAGAGAACTGCTGTCCAGTTGAACAGTGGTATACATATCCGAAATATTTACGTGCTTCCTCTATGACGGAATGAATAATATACTGCGAATAATGTTGTCGTTGTCTCGATTGCAGAAAGACAGCAATATTAATCGCAGTTGATCAGTAACTTGTCATAAACGTAGCACGCGAATGTTTCGAATATAACACTGTTCAACTGGAGAGCAGAGATGCATTGAATATCACACTGAATTCCAATGAAATAGTAGGAAACGAATGAATAAATTATAACATAAAGTCCGTTCACGAAAGGTTGAGCCGTCGGTTGGCCATGGAAATTTGGCATATTCCACTGTGTGTATTAAAATTTTAGGTTATGTTGTTTATTTTCCTGTCAGATTGATACGCAATGTTGTCAATATTGCATAGAGTTCTCTGATAAATCGCAAGCTCGTCGGACGAGGCCGGGTACATTCGGCAACGTTGACTTTATTTCACGTTATGACAGCAAATACTGCCAACTTCAGATAAATAAACAAACGCCTACTATGCGCTCAAACTTTCGTGAACGGACTATAAATATTCAAATAAAACAATCAAAAATACTAGGTTTAACTTACTGCCAAGCTCTATCCAACAGAAAGGAAGCATGATTGAAAAAATGGTGTATTAGTAGGGTTATAAAATGTTCAAAATAAATGTTATGAAGTATAAGAAGTGCCTATGGATAAATAATAAAGTTTTGAAGATGAATGAAATTGTTATTGAACAATGAGAAGAATTTTCCATGTTATTTACCTCATATTCAGGAACTTTATAAAGTATAACCTTCCTGTTGGCATCACATGCTACAAGATGGTTATCGTCCGGAGAATAGCAAACATCTGTTACAGCTCCACGATGGTTCAACTCTTTCAAGGGAGTTAACGAGGTTCCGCTCAACTCATATATGTGAACTTTGGAGTCTCCAGTGGCCCCAACGGCAACATGGTTCCTTGGCGAACAACTCACACTTGATGGTTCGTAATCCACTTTCAAAGTGTTGACCTTACGGTTGTCTTGCACAATGGTGATTTCATTAACGCTTGCGGTCACTATAATGTTTTGTTCTTTTAATATGTCCATGCCTCTTGGTTGGGAACCTAATTTGACGTCCTGTGATTTGTACGTGTTACCTGGTAAAGAAATATGTTTATGAAATGTGACATTTAGTAGTTACAAGAGTACAAATAAAGAGAAAAACATATGAATTTTTCTGTTCCTAACCTTCAATATCGATTTGTTTCAAAGAATCATCTATTCCGATAGTATAAAGAGTTCCGTCGTGGGCTTTCATTCCATTGATTTGATTACCGTGACCTTTTCCTTCTACCCTATCGTTCTCTCCTGAGGAAGCATTCCAGGTAGTGACAAAACCATCGTGGGAGCCAGTAAAGATAGTGCTACGATCTTCACTCAAAGTCATAACAGTTATGGGTTTATTATGACCTTTTATAACTCTAATCGGCTTAGACGGGTTGTTGACATCCAGATAACTGATAAAACCGCTCAAGGAAACACTTAGTAGGTGCTGACCTTGCCAAAGACAAGAAACTTGCTGGTCATCAACAGTGGTACCTGAAAGAAGTTATCACTTGTTTCTAAATTGTTTAAAAGTAACTTTTTATCCAAAACTAGCAGACGTTGTTCTGCATACACAAATATCATTCAATTCGATCCAGCCGTTTAGTTGCAGAATAGATGAATAACCTAGATAACGACTACAGCGCCATCTGTTGATCTGATTTGTGATCATAAACATATGGGCATCAGGCAATCCAAAATACATTCATACATCATAGGTTTAAAATTTGTAAAATATTGCATAAGTAAAAAATTGTTGTATAATATGTTAGTTAATACGTTATTTCTGATGATTAAAATTTTAAATTTTCGATTCACTCGATGTGCACTTATTGTCCAAATGTTAAAATCATTATTACCTATAAATATGTATTTTATGACTGCTTGATTGGTCGTAAGAAAAAGGAAAGCCTTTTATTTTGTTCTGAACAGTTTTTTTGGAAATATTTCGTTGTATAAACCTTGCCCTAGCATTTATGATCACAACAAAAAAATAATTATCCAATTTGGAGCAGCAGTTTGAAAGATATTGCATTTTGTTGGTAACCATAGATCCTGTTTTATCAATATAGATGAAACACGTTCACAACAAAACATAATTTTGGCAAATTGGAAGGGACCAAACACTTACCCATGACGAACTCCGATACCATTTGTCTAGTTTCCACATCCCACAATCTAGCAGTCTTATCACCACTTGCTGTAAGCAGTTGCTTTCCATCTGGGCTCCAAACTACACCGTAAACTCCCCCGTTGTGTGCAGGGCTGCCAACTTCCCCAACCAACTCAGACGAAGTGCCATCGTAAATGAAAACTTTTCCATCGAAACCAGCAGAAGCGAAAAGATTGCCACTAGGGGAGTACCGTACAGCTTGAACAAATCTTGAATGTTCCTGAAAAATTCATAAAGATAAAATAATTCAACTAAAAAAATAAATATAATACCTGTTTTGTCATCTTGAATTTGAATGGAGGACCTTCGAATACAGCAATTGTATTATCCTCAGAGCCAGTTACAATGCGGAAAGGTCGTGAAGGCCTGAAATCGCATGAGTTTATCGGTTTTGACTGGCCAGAGATTTCTCCAACTGATGTACCAGTTTCAGACATAAACACATGTCCAAAACGCTCTCTACCTTCTCCAACAGCCACCATTCTTTGGTTATCAGGAGACCATGCGATATCCTTGATAGGACCTCCGAATGGATGAAATTCATTTTTCAAAATATGTTCTTTATTGACGGTATCCCAAATTCTTATCTTTCCGCTCTGGTCTAGAAATGTCTGTATTAAAACTTCATTCTAATGAAATTTTACTTATTTTTACCTCCAGATGCGATGTAGAAACCACTGGGTGAATATTTGGCAACATTAACTGGGCAAGAATGTTCGGTGTAGATATCAGATATGGCAGGGTTCTGTAAAATGGAAAATTTTGTTTCTGCTGGATATCAAATTACAAGAGTATTACCTCTATATTTCTAATGATAACTGAATTTCCATTTGTGTATAAGAAGTTTTTTCCTTTTGGATCACCCCCAAGAACAAGGGGTTGGCCCCTCTGGGTTCTTGGTAGGGTTGCAAATATACTTTCTGTAAATGAAAAAGGTTAGAACCTAGCATTTCAACCCTTGAAAAAGTTTGAAATAACCGATTTATATCATTTTTTCAATAGTACTCACTTGGTGAATATGACATTTTCCAAAGATAAAAAGAAACTGATATTTCCACCGGAAACCGAAGTTACAAAACTACGCCTACAAAGGTTATTCTAATCCACTGAATCTATTTTTGGAAATATAATTAATTGATGAAGTGAATGATCAGTAACGTTATAGTATTGTAAATACTACACGTTCTACAATCACCTACTTTTTTATTTCAAGTGTACAAGTTTTTGATTTCATTTGCCGTAAACGTAGCGGTTATGTTTGCCAAATATGGTGAAAAGGTGCGTGACCTTGAAGGACAGATGCGTCATCGGATTTCAATAATCCTTTTTTTAAATGTTCTATTTAGATTTGAATCAAATTGTTTTATAAGGAAAATATTGCTAGAACCCATAAACCACTCCGCAACTGTTCATTTCTGCAATGAAAATTAGATAACCGTAGTTCTCTAATCGAGTGGACCTAAAAATTATAGACCGGAAAATTTGTAGACACAAATAATAATAATAAAAACAAAAGATTCAAATTTCTGTCAAATTATTTTTTCAAATTTAAAGTTTTATTTACTGCATAAAATGGATCATTTGGAAATAAACACAGAAGATTTACTGGTGAATACAGGAGTAACAGCAGTATCAGATTCGTTGTTAGGTTTAGCCACATTAAATCCAGAATTGGAGATACTGAATGTAGGAAATGTTGTACTTCATAAAGGACTAGAACATGTAGATAAGGTTCTAGTTATTTCAGGTGGTGCATCTGGCTTAGAGCCTGCCTTTGCACATTATGTTGGGAAGGGAATGCTTGCAGCGGCTGTACAAGGTTAATTCTAGACCAGGATCTCGCTATGTACTAAGGTAATCATTTCTAGGAGATCTTTTACAGTCACCACCGAGTCGACCAATTTTGAGAACAATAAGAGAGTTAGCAGCGATTTCCCTCCGTGGAATCCTCGTAATTGTAAATGGCAACTCTGGCGATTTGCTCAACTTTGGATTAGCTACAGAAAGAGCAAAGAAAGAATTGGTGAGGGTATTAATGCTCCCCATCTTTGACAACTATGCCAACGGAGATTTACCTAGTTGTAAAAGAAAAGGTAAGCTAAGTTACATTAGTCATTGTTTTCATATGTTATATATGTAATTTTTAAGGTTTGAGCGGAATTGTTTTGATCATGAAAATAGCAGGAGCAATGGCTGAGGAAGGATTCACATTAGACAAAATATACGAATACTGTGAAATGCTCACAGAAAATTTAATAAGTATTTCATTTGGAACCAGAGAGCACCTCGAGCGTCAGCGATGTGCATGCAAAGCAGTATCTGAATATGTTGTTGGCACGAATATAAATGGTGAATCGCCTATGAAACGAATACGTAGATCTCATGTGAAAGAGATAGTAAATTCATTGATGGAAGAACTTCTATATTCCAACAAAAAACAGCCATTTTTGGAGATAAGAACGACTCCAGTCGTTCTGTTGGTTAATAACGTAGGTGGTATATCTAAATTGGAGGAAATGATAATCGTTAAAGAACTAATAGGACATTTGGATGATAAAGGAGTTGTAGTATCCAGGATATATTCAGGAACCTTCTTAGGATCTACATATTTCGATGGAATTATTATATCTCTGTTGAGATTGGTTCAGCCTGATATTTTGAAATATTTGGATGCTTATACCACTGCTATAGGTAAGATAATTTATTATTATTTTCGTTCAAACACATACTTTTATTATTACGCTTCTTAAATACAACATTTTATTGTAATCTTTGGCACGTAGGTATGATTTATTATTTCATGTTATTGTAGGTTGGAAGAACCTAACTGATTCTCGAACAGACATAAAAGTCGTTGAAAGAAAACAAAGTATATTGCATAAAAAACCCAGAACAGAATCTATAGTCATTAAAGGACCAAAATTGACTGATCTCAACTCGATGAAGATCAAGAACTGTGCAAACTTCGCTTGCGAAGCTATAATTTCATGCGAAAGACAACTCAACAGAATGGACACAGAAAATGGAAACAGCAATACTGGCACAAGACTTAAGACTGCCGCAATGTTGTTTTTACAAAAGTTCAGGGCAAATAAAGCACATTTTAATGTTCCATATCACTTTTTCCAGTACTTGAGCAAGTTGTGCGAATATCATTTAGGGGGCCCTATGGGATGTATATTTTGTATCCTTTTCGAGGCAGCCTCTAGTACCTTTTTACCCTTGGACGATCTAGATGATAACCTGGAAGGCCCTGTATGGTTAGAGAGTTTGAAGAATGCGCTTGAGTCATTAAAAAGGTAAGCGTAATATGATCGATGAAAAATGTTCACCTTTGGTGATGTTTTTCGTTCTGAGTGATTGAAAACTAATTCTTGAGCTTTAAATTGACGAAAGTGTTGACCAGGTCAGTACTTGGATGGGCGACCGCTTTGTGGAATATTAGGCCCGTTCGGCATTGATCTCCGCGAGCAGACGGATTTTTTAGTCACGTGACCACAGATCGTACAGATTCATCTGTAATTTCTGGGAATAAACGAACGGTACAGAGCATCTGCCACAGAACATACTGCTCTGTTCTACTTTCATGGATTGTGAGATTTCAAAGATCACTATTTTGGGAAATATGCTCATCTTTTAACGATACTTTCACCCTTTTCGTAGCTCTACCGTAAAATCTCAATTAAATAATTAGGTGCAAACGCACTGAAACAAGGAATGCAATATCCCCTTCTGGTCGATCAATACGGCGATAGTTGTACCGAAAGATCCTAATTAATTAATTGCATGAAAAAGAAACGAGAAAGCAATATCTCCTTCTGCCCATTCATAACTACGATAACTATATCGAAAAATTTTAATGAATTAATTAAGTTTTTAATGAATAAATGAAAACAGAAAAATAAAAGTGTTAGAATTTTTCAATCTATCGGTTGTCGGATCAGGAAACTCAACAAAAAACAAAGGAATATGTAAAAAACATAAAACTCTATGGATAAAATCACTTTGGTCCGTCGAAATAGACCGAACGAAAAGATCGACGTCCGATTGCTCAGATTTTTATGACGAACGCTCCAGATGTGTACTCCCCTCAATCCGGATGTAATAAACGAACGGTTCAGATCGATCTGACACGTCCGATGTCGATGCCGAACGCCCCTAATAGCTAGCCGTTATTATCAAAGTAGGGGAGCGGTAGACCAATTATCCCAATACGGAATAAAGATACGGCACAAGTTCGCAACGCCGGAATGTTGTTCGCGTGCATAAACAGATTCTACTTGGCTGCGTCAACAAATGTGTGAAGGCATCTCTAGGTTTACTTTTACTCTAAGGTTCATTTGTTTTCAGATATACACTCGCTCAAGTGGGGGACAACACCTTACTCGACCCTCTAGAAGCTTGTGTTAACGCAACAGTGGATAATCTTTTCCAGATGCCCAGTTATCTAGAAGCTTTCGGATGTGGTGTATCGGCAGCAGAGAATATATCTGTCGAACTGAAAACAACGCAGTATCCCGATCCAGGTGCTCATGCCATGGTTATAATTTTAAGAGCGATATATGAAGGTTTAAAACAAAGCTGAATGTTTATTCAAAAAATCATTTGTACATAATCCGTCTTCACTTTATCATTTGTGTTCTTAAGTGTCGAAATCTTTGATGTTATACAAATTATACATTATTTTTTCAACTTCTTCGTTTTATTTTTCTTTTAACTTTTAACTTCCTTTTTTTCGAAACTTCTCCTTGAGCAAGGTCTGGGCAATCCACTTTCTTATGACCAGGTTGCATGCATTGAAAACAAGTCTGAAAGAAGAAATTCATGGATATCAAAAAATTTAGATGTATCAAACTTTTCCATACCTTTGTAAATGGCAAAAGTTCGCATTTATGTGAGTCAATAGCACATCTATTGCATTTTTCGCAATGGGTCCAATTTGGTTTAACGCATTTTTCACATTTGGTACAATGGATATATGTGCGTCCACCTTTAGAAGTACATTTTTCACAGACATTGCAATGTTTATTCTCTTCAGCAACCCATCTCCCACAAATACTGCAATATTTGTAGCCCTCGTCCATTGGCAAAGTTACTGAACTAAAACACACAAATTTAAAATAAACATCGTTATCATTGAGAATAGAAAGATGACATTTAGACTACAGGCCCGTGTTGAAAAAATTATGGGTCATTTGAACCACCAGGTGACCTATCTCGAACGATATAAGAGCATAAAATAATAAGATTCAGCACTATGCCGTCACTTGTAAGCTGTTCAACTGAGTGCGGGTGAGAATTCTAAAGTACAGGTAGAGTGGGTAAATTTTGGTCACATATTTTTGTACGGCATTCTTACCATCGATAGATCCGTGAAAAATAATAAGAAAACGCGTAGCGCCGTAAAAAAATGTTACTAAATTATGCTAGATATATTCGCTAACTGTTGAAAAAAATTCAACTTACCCTGGATCTAAATTAGTGTATATCCTTACTAGCGAACCCAATTTCTTAGTTGCTTTAAACAAAGGGTGATTTTCATAATCTACTTTATAATCTAACATAGTGAAATTCTCCATAGAGTTCAAAATATGTTTTTCATTAAAATATGGGAATATCCAGAAGATAGGCAGGTCTTTTTCTGTCTTATGAGTTTTTTTGAATTCATCATTCAATTTAGAAAATGTGTCAGCTATTGGTTCAACTCTGCCGCCAAATGGTGGATCTGCTATGAGAATGGTATCTGAAACACTGTAAAATTCAATTGAAACACATAATCCACATTTGTTCAACCTTACAATAATAAAACTTACCTTGCGGACTTCAAAAATTCTTTGTACACTTGTTTGCCTTCCATCTTGAAAAAATGATTGTTAAACAGATTGTACCAGCAAAATTCAAGTAGTCCAAAAAATGAATGATATCTTGAATCAAAGTCAAGTAAAATAGCATTCATACCAAGGGAGAAATCGCTGTTGATGTACTCGAATATTCTTGGAGTACCAATGCAGATGACATTCCTGAAAATTAACATCATTGAAATTTCTTATTTTTGACATGTAAGAATAACATACTTCTTTCCTAAATCCTGCAACATTCCTACAATACTTTTTACACACTTTTTTGAGAAAAGATATTGAGCTTCCTTTTTTGAATCTTCCAAGGGTTTGAGAAACTCGGAAGGATGTTCTAACTCATAGTCGCTTACACCATCCTTTACATCATGGTCATTATGAACTTCTAAATTTTCTTTCAGATCTAAGGAATCACAAGTATTGCAATATATTCTTTGGTCCTCCGATGCTCCCTTGACCTACAAAAATGCGATTTTCTTTATGTTTATTAAAAAAATACTGCAATTGAATACCTTGTTTAACTTCACGAATAACTGTCGATGATTTATAGATTTCGTGTATTCTGCGATTTGTTTATAGATTTTCTTATTCACGTATTTTTCCAATTCATCCTTCCAAATAAAGAATGAACATATCTTCCTATCTCTGCATGCTGAGCAGGAATAATAGAAGCGTTTGTGTCCATCAATTTCTCTTGAGAATAATAGGGTAGGACCGTGTATACAACTAGGATGGGTAGAAAGGTCTTCAATTACTATATCTAAACCAGACATGGTGAGTTTCTGTTTGGAATGAAAGTATTAAAACGAAAACCACATATAAAACTGAAAATGGTTTTCAAAACATTTGAATGTGAAAATTGGAGGTTATACCACAGAACAGAAGGTAAACCACAAGCTTTTTATTCTTTTTTTACAGTCTTGACGCCTATGTATATGTGAATATGCCTCTGGCGATTCAGGTTCATCTCCAAGCCACCTAGCGGCAAAATCGGAAGCTCTCTAAGTAGGTAGTTTAGAATGTGCAAAGGGACGATGACGTGCAAATTAAAAGTTAATTCTTATATTTTAGTGAAGTGAGTTTGAAAAGTTGTGTTCCATATCCTGTTTTATATATTTGAACATTGTGATAAAGGATTACTGACCTAAAATGTCGAATTCACATGCATTTTGTTGTGTTTGTGGAACAAACAGAGATTCAGTGTCATTATATTATTTCTTAAGTAAAACCAAAGAAAAGCAAAAAACCAAAGTCCCACACATAATAATGTGACCTGCATTCAAAACCGCTTCTCCTAAAATGTTTGTTTTGATAATAATGGATGATAAGTAATAATCAATTATTGTACTCACGTTCTATTACATTCTTATTACTTGGAGTTGCCTTCAAATTTCGGGAATACACACCGATACTCAGAAATACACTCTTTTCACTTTCCATCGTATTTTTATTCTCAATAAATATCACAAACAACACCAGAAACAACTCTGAAATGACCGTTTGTTTATAAATCTTACCTACTTACGGTAGTAGTAGTATGTTATACTTGAATCGCGAATAAAAAAGTTCTCTTATGATCTGAGCATTATGTTATGGGATAACTCATCCTGAAAATCTCAAATCTCTAGGACAATCGCTTCGAAAGTTATCGTGCTCACTGACGGACGATGTTCCCACGGACAGAATTAAATTTGTCCACGGATTCGTCATCAGGGTGTTGAACCCTATTGTTTGAGACCATTTTCACCTCAAAATTCGGAAATTATAGACATTTCGTCAAAACGATATAGCTATTACCACTCGTTAGAGTAGAATGAGCGCTCGAAAATTACTACTTTTTGGGAATAGGCCGTCTAGACCCACATATATCATAACTTCCAAAAGTAACTACTTCTCAGGATATTTGAATTTGATTCTGAACAAGAGCGAGTGAAAGCTTTTGACTTTTTATTTCATTTCAACAGTGATA
Organism: Propylea japonica; assembly: GCA_013421045.1. Classification (NCBI taxonomy): domain Eukaryota; kingdom Metazoa; phylum Arthropoda; class Insecta; order Coleoptera; family Coccinellidae; genus Propylea; species Propylea japonica. The sequence goes on from CM024247.1 coordinate 40,933,029, forward strand.
GATATAATTTACAGCAAGATATTATAAAACTATCACAAACGATCAGAATCGGCATTAGAGTGTGACGTACGCGTTAGCATTAATTTTATTGGTTTAATGTTGAACTACAGTTTACAACGATGTGTGAATTATCATCTCCAGTGATAATTGCTCGTAACTTATCATGGCGTGACGTTTGAATTCAAAATTAAAGAAATCGCATTTTCAATATTTAATAAGGTAATAATTAATTACTTCGAATTTCAAGTGAATCAACCAATAGGTATACCTACAAAGGGTTCTCCAATAACAGGTCTTATTCTGATATTCAAAGAAAAATGCAAATTATCAATATGAATGATCGGATGTTCAATTCATTATAAAGAAGAAGCTTTGCCGTTAATTGTGGAAAATAACATCAGAAAATGACCACCACGACCACGGATCATATCCTTTTTATGAAAATTTCCATAACCAAATCGCAAAGTGGCTCCCCTATATCCTCGATAGCCTCACGAATTCCATCTTTGAGGTCTTGAATCGATTCTGGTCTATTGGAGTAGACCTTCCCTTTCACGTGGCCCCAAAGGAAGAAGTCGCAAGGTGTTAAATCACAAGATCTCGGTGGCCAAATAACACGGTCCGGAAACTTTTCGTTGCTTGTGTGGCACGTAGCACCGTCTTGTTGAAAGTAAACGTTGTCCATATCAATACTATCCATTTTCGGTCATAAAAAATCATTAATCATCTCTCGATACCGCAATCCATTCACCGTAACCGTTGCTCCAGCCTCATTTTAGAAAAACGAAGGTCCAATGACTCAGCTGGAACATAAACCGCACCAAACAGTCCCACGTTGAGGATACAGAGGCTTTTCAACAATAACTCTTTGGTTTTCCGAGCCCCAAATGCGACAATTTTATTTGTTGACGAAGCCACCGAGGTGTAAATGGGCCTCATCACTCAAGATGATTTCTCGATGGAATGCCGGATCATTTTTATGCATTTCAATGACCCAATCAGCAAAGGCACGACGTTTTTGATGATCGGCAAGCTTGAGTTCTTGTGTTAACTGAACTTGATGAGATTTAAGACTCAAATCTTCATGCAAAATATGGTGTGATGACGTTTGTGGAATGCCTAATTCCGAAGAACGACGAGGAATGGACAAAACTGGGTTTTCTTCAACATTTTCGGCTACAGCAGCAATATTCTCGGTTGTTCTTGAGCGACGTGCACGGGTTTTATTCTTCACATCACTAACTTATCCCAACAGCTCGAATTTTTCCACCAATTTATTTAATGCGGTCCGACAAGGTGCTTCACGACGACCCAAAAATGTTCGAGTTTTACGAACCGTCTCTGCCAAATTTTCACCATTTTTATAGTGAATTTCAATGCGTTCTTGAAGCACGTGTATCATTCCATTTTTATTTATGGCCTAGTTTCTATACTTGTCAAATGTAAAAAAAATTACAGCTTCAAACGTGATATCTGACGAAATAGCGGGCTATTCAAAATAACACCTCTTAATGAAAAACCCTTTATTTAACACTTCTTTTTACGCTGTCGCAGAAAAAACACTATTTTTCAACAAACCTACTGAAAATGCCCATTGTTTCGGAAATATTGTTTTCGAATCATTTTTCAAGAACCATAGGTATCCACTTAGAGGTTCTAGTCTCCTTTGATGTAAATTTGAGAAAAATTTTACTATTTCAAAGCACAACTGTTTCGTTTGTAATATTTTTTAATTGAATCACTCATATCGTTCATAGAAAATGGTCTATTCGCAAAAAATTTTATAAGTTCAACTTGATGCGTATCTTTCAAAGGCAGTTCAAATTTGTGGGGAAAAATGATTCATTGAATTTTGGTCATACAATACTATAAATTCTCCTCAAAAGAAATGAGATCTTGAAGACCAATCCAATTCACTTTTACCATTGAGTTTAAAACACAGTGGAACTTCCCTATAACGAACGTCTGTATAACGAATTTCTCTGTATAACGAATTTCGTACAAGACATGCATCTTGAATCCAAATTCCATGATAAAAACACCCTCTAAAACGAAGCAAATTCTCTCTATAACGAAATATTCAAAGAACATCACTCTTTGAATGGGTATTGGTAAGAAGGAATAAGGGTGGGTTTTTCTGAAATTTTTCCGAGCGTACGTGATAAATATCGACCTTAGACTAGATCATTACGGCGTGCAGAGAGATCTTTTTGAAACAGTTTTAAAAACACCCCTGGCTGATTGGTTTCAATTTAACTATTACGTTAATGTGAAAAGTTGTTCGAAAATGCCTAAAAGTAAGTGCTTTAGTTTGAATGATAAACTTACATTTATCTGTGAAGTCGACCGCGACATTGCCGACTGTAGGAACAAATTATCTGTACAACGAAATTTCTTTATAACGAATTTTTTTTTTGCGTATTTAGCGCTTTCGTATAATGAAGTTCCACTGTACTTTTGAACTCAATGCTACTACGATTCCATCACTACCAATATCTCATCGTCTCAGCTGCAGGCATTTTCGCCAATCGATGGCACACCCTGTATACGTCTACATACCGGCATACCCCCAAATACGGAATCTGCATGTGTTCTTGGATCATGACAAGATCTAGATATTGTGCAATAACATCGACTTATTCGAGTTATCGTCTCGGTAAAAAGGTGGGTAACATTACCCTTCGTTCTGGACACAAGATCCCCCAGATCTCAGTACGTTTGACGACTTCGATTCGAGAGTATCTGGTATTTTTTTTTGAGAGAAAAAGGAGCACTCTCCTTTTCAGTGAGACGTGCGTTTAAAAGTGAGTCAGTGAGACCTTGCCGGACCGTGTTAAATCATAGGTATTATTTATTGTATTATGTCATGGGTGTATACTTTGTAGGATGCATCTGTAGTGTGTGAATGGGATTTTTTTTATTGGTCGGTGTATTGGAATTTTCTTGATTTTCCGGTTTGGTTAATTAATAATCTATACTGATGATTGAAAATATAACATCATCGTTTAAATTGGGTGCAATAATAAGTCAGGGGTTAAAAAAAATTCGGCTCATTTTAGATTTTTCAATTTTTTTCGAGATATTTTCAAGACAGATGAATTATTATCGATTGAAATATATTCTGGGAGGATTCTGCATTTCTGAAAAACTTGATAGGTTTTCACTCCCAGTCTCTGAAACAGAAATAATTAAAATAATTGTAATTAAGGTGAAGTGCTCCTGCGAGAATCTTTGCACTTATTTGTCAGGAGCAAATTGGTCTTGAAAAAATTGTTGCTTAATAGTAAAACTGAAAAAGAAACTAAATGAAAAGAACAATGTAACGTTTCGGTGTCTGAATCAGACATATATTTCAGACAAACTTGTAAAATCTTCAGAATGATGTGTTTTTTCATTTGCAATCTGATTGATATTGAAAGTTGTCAATATATAGAGATTCTGATTTATTTAATTTTGAAATTTCCTGATGTCATTTCTTTCTTCAATAAATCAATCCAAATTCGATCTTTTTCAAAAGGACAAGTGGCCAAATTATCTACTTCTTCTAACAAAATACATGTGGATTCCTTAATTTTCCGGTTATAATTATCAGGTTCCTTCAATAGGATATTTGTGTTGTTCCAGTCCATCATATTACCTCTGCTATTTAAACATACATGATGAGCGATTTGTGATCTTGTAATGTCTCTATTTTTGATGTAGTCTTATGTTCCCGTTTTCTTATCTCAAAAGGTCTTGATGTCTCTCCTTTATAAGATTTTCTATATATACAGGAAATATTGTAAACACAATTTGTTTATTTTGTGTCTCATTCATTGGTTTCGTTCTGGTTAGAATGGATCTCAAATCGTTTTGTGTTTTGAAAACAGTTCTTATGTTGAATTTGGTACCAATTCTTTTATTTTATCTGAAATTATTATTTATTGTATTATGTCATGGGTGAAGTTTATAATGCATGAGTAAACAAGTGAAGGATGTGAATGGGATTTTTTATTCGTTGATGATTTTAAATTTTATTGGATTTCCAGTTTAGTAAATTCATTATTTGAATGGAGGATGAATGGAAATAAAACGTAATCGTTTAAATCGAGTCAGTTATCCGAATGAATCAAATGCCTAGCTTTGCCAAGTTCCCGAATTCTTTTTAGAATTTTCCAGGTGGTATACATTACAGTGGAACTTCCCTATATATGAAGGGGCTAAATCCACAAAAAATAGTTTTAAAGAAATTTCGTTATACAGAATGTTTGTTTCTATAGTCGGTAATATCGCGGTCGGCTTGGCTGATAAATTTAATTTTATCATTCAAATTTAAGCACTTCTTTAATTAAGATATTTTCGCACAACTTTTCACACTAGCGTAATGGTTAGATTGAAACCAAACAGCCAGGAGTGTATTTAAAACTGTTTCAGAAGAATCTCTCTGCCCGCCGTAATGATGGTCGGGATTTTTACGTACGTCCGGAAAAACCCACCCTTACACCTTCTTACCAATACAAAAGAGTGATGTTCTTTGAATATTTCGTCATAGGGAGAATTTATTTCGTTTTAGAGGGTGTTTTAATATGGAATTTGATGGATTCAAGATGCAATGTCTTGTACGAAATTCGTTATACGGTGAAATTCGTTATACAGACGTTCGTTATAGGGAAGTTCCACTCTATTTTGAAACCCCAATAAAGTGAAATAAAGGGAAATTCAGATGAGAGACATCCTGAATGGTATCTTTTGGAAAATTTCTATCAATGGGCATTAACAGTGATTCGAAAAAAACATTCAAACAATAGGCAATATCGTGAATTCAAACGACGGTTGGGCGTGACGTATGCGTTAGCATTCAATTCATTAGTTGAACGTTGAATCACGGTTTACAACGATTGGCCATTGTGAACCATTATCCCCATTATGCTTGCTCGCACGTCATCATGCCGCGAGGTTTAAATTTACGAGATGAATTATTTGAAATTTCAAGTGAAAAATGGGATAGGTATATTTAAAATCACTTTTAATGCTATCGCATGAAATAGTCCTATATTTGAAAATACTCAAATGCCGTTCCGGAACCAAATTTATACAGGGTGAAATGTTTCTTGAAAAAATAATCTCTAGCCTTTTTTCAATGAGCCGCTGATGATCGTTTGCAATACAATTTTATGAAGTTTTCTTGTTATACTAAACTTTGTGGTCTCTGCGTGTAACGTGTAAGTCGTATCTGTTACCGATTTCGAGAAATCTTTATTATCCTAAAATCTATATTGTCATGAAAATCCTACAGAAGAGCAACGGTGAACGAACTCATCATTAGGTTTTATGGTTATTTTCTCAAATTGTAGCAATTATTATGATTATGAAGATTGATAAGAACGTCAAAAAAATGAATTCATTCATAAAACAGCTTTCCTATTAGATTTTCATGACATTTTTTAAGTATTTCAAGAAATCTGTAGCGGATACGAAAAAATTATATAGCAGACTGTGAAGTTCAGTATAAAAATAAAGCTTCATTGTTGAAATGTTTTAAATTAACATTTTGGCTCACCAAAAAAAGGTTTTGCAGGAAAACAAGGGGCATATATATTGTTCCAGAAAAATAATGACCCTGTAGTTTTGCAATTGAAATTGGCAAGTCACACATGGTGTAAACTCATACCTCAATATCTATGCCAAACCGTTGAATATCTGAGAAATTTGATTTCTTTCTCGAAATTATGAAAATATTCTGCCCCAGAAGTTTCTTCAACACCCTGTAAAATCCTTCAACTAATTATTCAATTTAGGTACTTATCATTATCCAACTGTAGAATAATTGAATTTTTCTGATCTGCTCGGATTAATTTATAGCAAAATTTTTATATTCAATAGGATTTTTTTTCTTTTGCAGAAATTGTGAAATGAGAATAGTTTGAATACCGGCACCCAAAATGTATTTCAAACTCCCATTGTTGCTTTTAGCAACATTTTTCATAAATTCAATTTGGACTAAAGACTGTAATAAATTGAAGTCCAACACCAAACTTTTTTGCTACTACAGTGATATTCAGGAATCTCAAAATTTCTGCCAGTGTACCCACATAGTTCTTCCTGAGGGAACTGAGCTCAAAATTGTCGAGAAGATAAGGAAACAAAATGGTGAAGTCAAAATATTGGTCACTGTTAGTGAATTCAACGAGGTAAGTTCTCTTATTATTAATATTTCAACTTGAAATGTTTTGAAGTTCAAACAATAAGTATTCTAAATGGCGGCAAAAACTTTATCAGAATCCGTTGTTAGAATTTTGTTTCAGATTACCACCCCTAAAAACACCACCACTGAATATTTTTTTTAAAATTGCACCTTTATATTGTTTTACTTCAATCCAACATTAAAAAAATAATATGTTGAAATAATTTCTCATCATTCCACCTAGATTTAATCTTGAAAAACAATAATTATAATGTGTTTGTCATATCGACATTTCATTTAGACACCTTATTTAATGTAATTGTTTTAATTATCAAGTTTTTCATTAACATATGTATATTGGTCTATTTTGTGTTCATGTTTTGTTTATTGTCTGTGTTGAATATCTCGGGACTCCAAAAATATTTGAGCAAAAATTGCAAAATGGCGAATGTGCCACAATTTATATCTATTATTTTTAAGGGTTGAATTCACGTAAAATGATGAAAAATTTTATTATTATTATTTTTTTTTCACTAGGAAATTCTTCAACAAGAGAAAATATGAGCGTCTGATACAAAACGTTCTTTTAATTGTGGTAATATTGAAAAGACGGATTCTGATGGTGTTCTTGCTGCCATTTAAAATAATTTTGTTAGCAATTTTCACCTCATCTGGGAGCCGAAAGGCTGTCCCAACATATTGGGACACCTTGTATAACAAAATAATTTATTCTCCTTGATTATGTGAAAATTCGATAATTTTTGAGGGTAAAGAAGAATTACTTAATTATCATTTTAACATAAAAAATTAGTAGTATACCAAAGACAGTTCTAGCCCAGTAAACCAATTTTTTTTTCTTGCAGAAACTCGTTTCACTACTGAAAAGTACCAAAGTAGATGGTGTGGAATTAAATCTACGAAAAATCGACTCCAAAAACGACTTGACAGACTTCATTTCCACCGTGAAGTCCAAACTGGGATCAGAACACTACATTGCTGTGTCGGTACCTTCAAAGACAGAAACTTTGGCGAAAAATTTCGACTTCAAGGAGTTGAGCAAGCATGCTGACGTTTTTGTTCTCAAACACGCTTTCTTAGGGGCATCACAGAATGTCACTTTCCACCCTAGTAGGTTGTCAGGACTATGGGATATGCAAAATACGGTAAGTTCTGTTATTTGATATTGCTACACAAAACAGCATGAAAAAATTTAATTTTCTAATTCGCGGAGAAACCGAGAAACTATTAACATCTAAGGGATGTGAATCTGGCAATAATCTGTTCTTAAAATCCATTTATTTTTCACTTGTACATTATATGTTATTTTACCTTAGAAACGGTTGCTATAAATACACTCATTATGCCCGTGGGCATTTAAGCGGGCATTATGGATCATAACGCCCGCTCGTTGTGAAAACAGTAATGACATTCACTTAATAAAATGATGACAGCAATAACGAACTTCAAAATATTAACAAATGCCATGGTTACTACTGAAAGTTAAATGGAAAAAAAATTATAGGAGCAATCGAATTTTATTGTAATTAAATGATATATTCGTGAAAAATAAAATCTTGTATGCACCACGAGCGTTATTAGATCCTAACGCCCATCGGGCAACATTCATCCCTCTGGCCAAAGGTCCTCGGGCCGAATGTTTCCCTCCTGGCTTTAGGATCCATATAACGCACTTTGTACATAAATAACTATTTCCGTTATGTGGAATTCATCAAAATTGAGTTCTATGTTTGCAAGATTGAATGTAGTGTTGAAGTATTTCAAATTATTTTCTCATTCTTGATGGTGAAAATCCAATAAAATTGAAAAATATACCTTTTCACTGGGCACCATACACATTTACGTGTTCGGTACAAGAGCACAGAGATAGAAACTTCAGCAGATACTCTTTTTCTGTATTAAATAGTAAAACATGTACGAAAAACAAGCAATAAAATACAAGAATTCGATTCATTTTGTAAGACGCATATAGTACCTAACTAACTTAAAGGGGTGAAGAAAATAGCGTCTTATAGCAAGGTGATTCTTTCGAGTATCAAGTTAATAATGCTTCTATTTGATATTAGGTGATGAGATTTATTTCGGTGACCCACATTTAATAAGTGGTATCAATATTCATATTATTGCTTCAATCACTATTGGTTAATTATTTTTGACCAAAGTTATGTTCTTCTTAGCCACACCTGTTAACAGAAAAATTTATGTAAATTTTTTGGAACTTGATAAGCGTATTTGGCAATTATGATAAATTAAGTATATATTTTAAATTGGTGCAGCAAAAGTACTGGTCTCTCCATATCAATTAATTAGCAATTCAATAAAATTATCGATGGATAAACTTGATTCAATCATCTCTCACTTCTTCTTACAACTTGTTCTTTTGAAATTTTAATCGATAAAATGATAAAAATGAGTTATGTTGCAATGTTGATTCGGAAAATGTAAACGAGACAATATATTTCTACGTATGATATGGAACGTATATTATTGAAATATCATCAGAAAAATACTGATAGGTCGAAGCCATAGGTTTTTTTGGAATGAAGCTTCCCTTATATTGTGAAAAACTGTGACAAACATTTTCAGAGAGCGACGAAACTTGCTTTTCTGAAAGTTTTAAGTGTTGTCCTGACTACGACTGGCGAACGCTGACCGAAACTCTGAATACACAAAGCAAAAATGATGGAAATTCCCAAATAACATTTCAAAATATGTGTTTCGACATCGATAAATTTTATTAAAATTCCCAACTAAACAAATTCACATTTTTTCTTTGGTATGGTTCACCCTTGCCAGAAAACTCCTTAATTCAATGCTTTCGAATCTGATCAAGTCCTTGGTCAAGACATTTCAAGGCTGCCATCCACTTTCTACATATTTCCTCAACAAATTTGAAATGACCGAACATTTGAGTCACTTATTTCATAAAAAAACTATACCCATTCATACTGAGACAATACATTCCACAATGACTCACGTGTAGAAAGCAATAGGTAGGTTCAAACTCTCATTAGCTTAATTTCATCACTAATCGATATGGCTATTACCAAATCTCGTCCAAATTAAGAATGCAGGTGTTTATAAAATATGCTCCCATAACTTGTTACAATTATGTTTCAATCTGGGAATTACCTAAATGTGAATAATATCAATTTATTGAGGAGTGTAATTCTTGTGTTACACTAATTGATCAACTTATTTCTTAATTCCATTTATTCTAGGAGCAACTATCCCCTGTCCTATTTTATATATTGATAGTCATTACAATAAAATATAGTCAGTTTGATAAATTTTTAGGATATAGAAGCGATGATTTATTTGAAACCGTTGATACCTATGCAAAAATCTCTTTGTGTTATGGCTTATGGTGATTTTTGTGAAAACAAAACTTTAAATAATTCAGATATATTCTTTGGTATGCTTTGTCAGATGATCCTTTTATCAATGCTATAGAATCTGGTCCACTTACTGGCCAGGACTCCTCAAGGCTACCATCCAATTTTTTATACTATTTTTCCCAAAAAAATAAAAGTCCGAATATTTGAGTCACTTGTTCTATGAAGAAACTATTTCCCATTCATACAAGACCATGACTCAGGCGCAATAGTCAGCTTGAAATTCCCACTAGCTCAATTTCATCACTAATCAAGAAATCAATATGGCTGTTACCAAACTTGCCCAATTTAAGAATGCAGGTGTTATAAATATTCTCCCATAACTTGTTACAATCATGTTACAATAAAATATAGTCAATTTTGATAAATTTTTAGGATAGAGAAGCTATGATTTATTTGAAACCGTTGATACCTATGCAAAAATCTCTTTGTGTAATGGCTTATGGTGATTTTTGTGAACATCAAACTTTAATAATTCAGATATATTCTTTGGTATGCTGTGTCAGATCATCCTTTTATCAATGCTATAGAATCTGGTCCACTTACTGGCCAGGACTCCTCAAGGCTACCATCCAATTTTTATACTGATTTTTCCCAAAAAAATTAAAAGTCCGAATATTTGAGTCACTTGTTCTATGAAGAAACTATTTCCATTCATACAAAGACCATGACTCAGGCGCAATAGTCAGCTTGAAATTCCCACTAGCTCAATTTCATCACTAATCAAGAAATCAATATGGCTGTTACCAAACTTGCCCAATTTAAGAATGCAGGTGTTTATAAATTATTCTCCCATAACTTGTTACAATCATGTTTTAATCTGAGATTTACTCAAATGGAAATAATATCCATTTATTAATGAGTGTAGTTTTCTTATTACACTAATGGATCTACTTATTAATACCATTTATTCCAAGAGCAAATATCCTGTTTGGGCTGATACGAATGGGGTGTTATACATTGATAATCATCATATGTAGCAAGGTCGGTGAAAATACCAAGGTGGCCACTTATTACTCATCACCTATATCCGATAGTGCGTTCAAAAGTTCATGTTAATATGATAATATTCAAGTGATCTGTATAGGAGGAGGACCTTGAACAGATGTGTTACTCCCACGAAAATAAGGTCATATGGAAAGTGTAATATGGCAAAATATATGTCAGCCCTCAGAGCAACAGCTGATAATTTGTTCAAATGGTGATTCATTTGAGAGCTTAAAGAAACAGGGCTTATTTTGAATATTCTTTGGGATATTTCCTTCATCAATGTTTTTTATTTTCTAGTTTTTTGCTAGCTGTCGTTAGGAAAAACACTTCAGACTTGTAACTTTCATAAAAGCAATTTTCGTCACTCTTTTTGATCTATTTTGTATTGAATGAATTATCAAACTATTCATTTGACCATTTTGAAGCAGGATCATATTATAGGAGCCCAGATTGTTTTGAGATCAACAGACAGTTGACTAATGGGATTTTCGGTACCTAATTGACATGAAAACTGCTTTCTTTTATTTCTACGTTTCAGCTTCACTCTATAAAATCACTCATTCAAAGCATGGTGAACAAGTTTTGATTCAGCACTATTTCCCTGTTTGGCTAATTTCTTATGTTCTTTGATTCGAACATTAAAAGACGTTTAGTTTCTTCAATAGGTATAGGCTCTACCACACTCACAAGGTCTTAGATGCTGTTCTCATATATTCCTTATTTCCACTTATCACATAACCCTTCAACATATTATGTTACTACTACTTAAACGAGTGCTATATCGTTTTGCCCAAATGCCTGTGATTTTCGAATTATCAGACGAAAATGATCTAAAGTGATAGGGTCCGACTCCCTGATGATGAATCCGTGGTCAAATTCAATTCTGTCCGTGGGGCTGTCCGGCCATCCATTAGCACGATAACTTTAGAAGGGATTGTCTTAGAGACTTGAGATTTTCAGTGTGAGTTCGGTTCCTAATGCCTCCGCTAAGCTCGTAAACCAGCCAAATCGTAAAGGGTGTTCCATAGATATGGCCATTCAAAATTTTTGTTCCTCAATATCTCAGACAAAACGAAACCAATCGAAATGAATGTTGCGGATACATACAAGATGCTGATAATAAGCCTCATGCAAAATTGTGTGGCCACAGCACAGTGTACACAGAATCATAGAAAGTTCAATTGGAATATTGAAAAAAAGAAAACTTCATGAAAAGATATCTGATTCGAGTGGAATTTATTTTGTAAATGAAGATTGATATACCGAATTTTCATGCAAAATTGTAGCCATAGTGTTAACAGAACGTAGAAAAATTCAATTAGAATATTAAAAGAAGAATCTTGATTTTGTGCATATTTTATTTCTCGAATAATTTCAAGAAATGAATTGTTGACATTTGTTGAATTGTTTGAATTGTTGAATACCTAAAGTGCGAATTTATAGAAATTTGGTTTCTTGGCCAATAACAACCTGATCTATCGATGTACCTATCAATTATATTGAAAAGTACTAACAACTGACATAATCTCACAGAATGTTTTTTTACAAGGTATGGCAAAATGGACGGTTTTCCCACAGAATATATGGGCTAATTGGTTTGAATGAAATAATAACTTTCTGATAAAAACCCACATACCCCATAAATACGTAAAGAAGTGAAACTAATAACGATATATTTATATAATTGAAGAATTCCAAGTCGCCTAACAGCATACTCTAAACACTGATCTACATTAGAACTATTTCAATTAACCATACAATTTCACATTCTTCCACAACGTGAAGAAACAAGGATTATATCTATATATAACCATCAGAAAGGTATGCTACCAGTTCCAAACTACATATTCACTTATAATAACGAACTAAACGAAGCCTTTATTTCACAATCACACGGTAGGCGTTTTAAATCCATGAAAAAATAACAATTTCAATAATCCATAGCTAGAGATTGATGATTGATGTCAACGGCGAGTCAAAGTTAATCAACAGTGGTAGAAGAACGTTGATTGGTTGATTTCTTATGGTTGAAGGTGACCCAATTTGGGTCCCGTAGACCAACTGGCCTGATCATGGTACAGTGTCGAGTTGCAAGGTTGTCAAACTATCACATTCACCTAAGTGTGTGTTTACAATTAAATTATGCAACTGTTGGTGAGATAGGGCTTTTTCTGATTGGTACTGGTGTGAGAGATGGGAAACATACATTTTTGAGATCGTTATGAAAAATTGGAGAAAAGTTATGGGTAGGTGCTTTTGAGCACTCGTTCATTGGTGGAGGGATAGGGCTAATACTTTTGGATTTCGTGTAGAACTCGAGATTGATATATGAAAGCAAAATCTCGGTACGATCGAATTTATATTCTGGAAATTATTCAAAAATGAAATATGTAGATAATCGATACGTAAAATTAACAGAATTTTATGATTCTGATTTCACAACCCTTTTGAAAAGTTTCGTGGTCATTCATTCCGCCAATTCACATTCTCAAACTCGATTTCATTTTAATCGAAAAATCTTTCATGGAAAAATTAGAATTTTTTTACATAACGATAAACTTTTCATTACCGCAACTCCTATGGGTTTGCGTACTGCTATTGTACATTTTAGTACAAAATTTCAGCATAATCGAATTGTTAAGTTTTTAATTATCAAAAAAATGGATAATTGAGAAAAAACATTTAAATTACATGGTTCTGATTTGCGATCCTCTTAAAATTTCACAACAAACTTTCACATAAAAATCTTCACCCTCAAAATAAATTTTAATCGGATCAGATATTTTGTTATGAAAATATACGGATTTTTCTTTTCCGCAAAAATTTATTCGATAGGTTCAAGTCTCTAGGACAATCCTTCGAGACTTATCGTGCTTACGAATGCCTCACGGACAGAATTGCATTTAACCACGGCTTCGTTTGAGACATTTTCGGCTCAAAATTCGAAAATACAGGCATTTGAGCGAATCAAAATATCACTAGTTTAAGTAGAACGTGCGCTTCAAAGTGTTGGTGTTTGCGACATTGAAAACTTTTTTAGTACCTTGATCTACAACAATCTCTCTCCGTTTATGTTGAATCCGGATTTTATCGAGGGTTTGGAATCCTTATTAAAGTTAATTGAAGTGTTTTTGATGATGTACCGATTGAAAGTTACCGAATTATGCATCAATGAATATCGTTCTGATGAGCAAAGTTTTTTTTGGCAATGACAAGAACGTCTTTCACTTGTTAATGGCCTAATGGGTACAGAAATCAACCAAATTATTCTGAATGAAATGTCCTTTACAAAAATGTCCGTGATTAACGAACACTCACATGTATAATGTTGAGTTTTATGATAAATGAATGATGAAATCAACAATTGGCATCTCGGGTGAAGTTTTTCAAATTTTTGATTTTATGGAAGAATATAAGAGTTTAGTTTATGGGAGATAAAACGCAATTATAAGTGATAGAGTTCTATAAGTTTCTTTTATATCAGGTATTTCTGTTCTCTCAGGAATCAAATGAAATAAAGAGGATAACAGGCTAGCCAGAAAAGGAGCAGAAGAAACGCCACTTACTGGCCTAAAACTCTTTGTGGTCAGTTTAGATGCACATTTAAGAAATAGTTTTGGATGAGGGGGAAACTGAAATAGAATCACTCTGGGGGAATTTCCGAGAATGGATCATTCCAAAAAGTTCCTTCGGAAACTGCTAGGTTCCAAATGTATAAGGATCTTAGTAAGAATAAGTTACGCTCTCCACTCGCTTTCTAACATTACATTGTCGCACTGGTGCCGTATTCTCGACAAGTGATAGTCCAAACGTATACGAAGTTCATTGCGCGGTGTGCATTTTTGCAGGTAAAACAGGGACTCGCGCAATGAAGTTCGTATACGTTTTCGAATATCACTTCTCGAGAATACGGCACCTGGGAAGCATATGATGAGAATTGGTTAACAGAAAACCGACTAGTATGCTTTCTTTATAGGGAAGAGGAAGAAAGTCCTGATCACTTATCTACAGAATGCCTGGTCATTTGTCAAATATTTGGTGGTCAAATAATGCTCACCTTCCTGGGGTCAATTGAGTACTGTGATTTGCTTTATATTCTCTGAAATCTATCATACATTTCCGAAACTTTTGTTGATCTAATTCTTCTGGAATATCCCAGAAAACATTCTTGAGCTCTATGCACTATAAAAATATAAATTTGAACATCAATAATTCATGCTCATGATATTCTCTACAACATAATTTTCTCTTAAACCTAGGACTCAATGGTAGATCTAGTCAGCGGTTTGGGAGCTCCTTTATCCAAGATGGTAATTGCTGCTCCAGTCCAAGCATTTTCCTTCACTCTTCAAAACGAAGAATACACAGCTCCTGGAAGTCCAGCAACTGAGGTTAAATCTATCACTAGAAAAGAGCTCTGCGATCTGATGCAGCAAAACGGAACAGAATGGACACTCGAAAGAGATCAAGATCAAGCTGGTCCTTATATTTTCAGGTAAGATCATTTTTTAAGAAGATAACTTCGAAGAATAAGAATACTGTTAGTTCTTCATCACTCTTCTGGAACATTTGGTTTCATATACCTTGGTATATGTATACTGTCGAAAATGAACGAGAAACTTATTGTTCGTTGAAGATAGCATCTGCATTTAGGAAAACAATTTTTACGAATGAATAATCAGTTTTCAGGTTATTCGAATTCCAATTATCGTATTCTCATTCCAAGTAATGCTCTTCTAGAATTTCTTGAACACCTTTCAGCACCCTCTGTGTCTTTATCAAGATTTTTTCGTTCTTCAAGAAATCAAAGAATGAACAGTGCAAAAAATTAACTGCTATTATCTTCAATTAGTTGCTCAGAGATCTCCTATTTTTTTCCTGACCATGTAATGGATAAAGCTTCAGATCTGAATAAAACTCATGACATGCTGAGCGCTGACATCTAGACAATGCCACCCCAAAAGCAACTCAACCTATATCTTCAGGCTAATTACTTTTTTCAATTCGACCTTATTCATCATTTAGGAAACACTAGAATCCGTTAGATCCGTTTTCTATTGCTTATTTCTAAGCCAAGGTCGTCTTTTAAACTCCCGCGAATGATTTAAGTACTCTTAATCTCGATCTACACGTCACAAACAAAATTGATTGTCCTGTTTTCATGGTACCATATAAATCGTACTATCTCTAAACTACATTAGGAGAACAATCAAAAATGAAAAGTTGGCCTGTTATCTGCTAACGCGTTCAATACCAGTCCCAATTTCTTCTAGATCTATATGCGTATCTAAATAGTCCATTCAAATTCTAATGTCGTTCAATAATTAAATCTATTAAAGGTGGACTGGGCGTGTTGAAGTGCAATTTACATATCTTCAGGTTTCATTTTTGTTAGAATTGTTTGTTGGGTAACTGTTGTTGAGTTTAGATAAATGGTTTAAGCGACTAGTTTCGAATTAGTTACTTAAGTTTACATAATTTTGCGTTTGGCCATTTTTCGATCTATTGTTTTGCGTGCAGATCAATCTGAAGATAAATGAAAAATTGCTAATGGATTATGTTTCTAAAAGGGCCATACTTTTATCATAATGATAATCGAAAATATTTGACCTCATCTTTTGCTCGCAGCAGTGATTTACATAATAATAGAAACAGAGATCCATATATATATTCTTCTGAAATGAGAGCTAACAAAATACAATACATGAAACAAAAAAGTCCCTAGCTGAGGTTGGTGCAAAAAGGGGGGCCGGGGTACCATAATATTCTGCGTAATGATACCAGAGCTCAGGGAAAAACCTCAGTAGAAAAATCCTGTCTCACTGTTTTTACAAAATTAAAAACTTGAAACTATTCGAATAAATACCCTCAATATCAGAAGAAACAAAAACTTTAATTCATCCTTTGGGCCAGGAGGGTGTTTATAAACCATGTATGGCATTCCAAGTGATGATTTTCGAATCTTCTGTTCGCCTAAGACCGTACAGGACCCTATTGAAAGGTAATCATCTCCCATAGATTTAAACAGTGGTATTTATCCTTAATATCGATTTCTTTCGGAATAATGATAACAAACGTGTGACAAACTTATGTCAAAAATGACTTATAGTCCGTTCACGAAAGGTTGAGCCTTGTTAATTATTTTCTTGTCAGATTGATCCGCAATGTTGTCAATATTTCATAGAGTTCTCTGATAACTCGCAAGCTCGTCGGACGAGGCCGGGGTGTCAATTCTCGGGATCACTCGTTCATGAACGTATACGTTCATGAGCATCAACGTTGACTTTATTTCACGTTATGACAGCAAATACTGCCAACTTCAAATAAATAAACAAACGCCTACTATGCGCTTAAACTTTCGTGAACGGACTATAGTTCATAGGAACTT
>CM024247.1:40950082-41076326 GCA_013421045.1 Propylea japonica
AGCTTAAAATGGTTTTATCCTCAATGTTACAGAATGATTAGAGAAACATTTCAAAACATGCCTTCCTCAAAGCAAATAAAAAGTAGGACTACGTCCTTTTTGAGTAGTCCGAACGATATTATCAAACTAAGTCACAAAGGAACTCGTTAGCTCTCTAAAGAGAAACTAACTCATCTATTCGTCGAAATATCTTCATATATGCAACTACATAAATATCCAAATCACGTTCTACAGCTTAAAAAGGTTTCCATCCCCAATGTCTCAGATTAATTAGTGAAAACATTTTGAAATATGCCTTCCCCAACGCAAATAAAGAGTCGACTACGTAATCATTGAGTGCTCTGAACGAATTTCAAACTAAGTCACAAAGGAACTCGTTGAGCTCTCTGAAGAGAAACTAACTCATCTATTCCTCGTAATCTTTCATATATGCAAATACATAAATATCTAAATCACGTTTTTACAGCTTAAAATGGTTTATCCTCAATGTTACAGAATGATTAGAGAAACATTTCAAAACATGCCTTCCTCAAAGCAAAATAAAAAGTAGGACTACGTCCTTTTTGAGTAGTCCGAAACGATATTATCAAACTAAGTCACAAAGGAACTCGTTAAGCTCTCTGAAGAGAAACTAACTCATCTATTCGTCGAAATATCTTCATATATGCCACTACATAAATATCTAAATCACGTTCTACAGCTTAAAATGGGTTTATCCTCAATGTTACAGAATGATTAGAGAAACATTTCAAAACATGCCTTCCTCAAAGCAAATAAAAAGTAGGACTACGTCCTTTTGAGTAGTCCGAACGATATTATCAAAACTAAGTCACAAAGGAACTCGTTAAGCTCTCTCTAAAGAGAAACTAACTCATCTATTCGTCGAAATATCTTCATATATGCAACTACATAAATATCCAAATCACGTTCTACAGCTTAAAAAGGTTCCATCCCCAATGTCTCAGATTAATTAGTGAAACATTTTAAAACATGCCTTCCTCAACGCAAAATAAAGAGTTCGACTACTTCCTCATTGAGTGCTCCGAACGAATTTCAAACTAAGTCACAAAGGAACTCGTTAAGCTCTCTGAAGAGAAACTAACTCATCTATTCGGAATATCTTTCTCCACTCCCGTAAGGAAAAAGTAACAATTACATTTTACAGCTTAAAAAGGGCCCATCCCCAATGTATCAGATTAATTAGTGAAACTATTTGAAACATTCCTTCCTCAACGCAAAATAAAGTGTTTCGACTACGTCCTCATTGGGTGCTTCGAACGAATTCGAACTAACTCACAAAGAAACTCGTTAAGCTCTCTGAAGAGAAACTAACTCATCTATTCATCGAAATATATTCATTTATGTAACTACATAAATATCCAAATCACGTTCTACAGCTTAAAAGGTTTCATCCCCAATGTCTCAGATTAATTAGTGAAACATTTTAAACATGCCTTCCTCAAGCAAAACGAAAAGTTCGACTACGTCCTCATTGAGTACTCCGAACAAATTTCAACTTAACCACAAAGGAATACGTTAAGCTCTTTGAAGAGAAACTAACTCATCTACTCGTCGAAATATCTTCATAAATGCAACTACATAAATATCCAAATTACGTTCTACAGCTTAAAAAGGTTCCATCCCCAATGTCTCAGATTAATTAGTGAAACATTTCAAAACATGCCTTTCTCAACGCAAATAAAGAGTTCGGCTACGTCCTCATTGAGTACTCCGAACAAAATTTCCAACTAAATCACAAAGGAATTTGTTAAGCTCTCTGAAGAGAAACTAACATCTATACATCGAAATATCTTCATATATGCAACTACATAAATATCCAAATCACGTTTACTACAGCTTCTTAAAAGGTTCCATCCCCAATATCTCAGATTAATTAGTGAAACATTTTAAAACGTGCCTTCCTCAACGCAAAATAAAGAGTTCGACTTCGTCCTCATTGAGTGCTCCGGACGAATTTCAAACTAAGTCACAAAGGAACTCGTTAAGCTCTCTGAAGAGAAACTAACTCATCTATTCGGAATATCTTTCTCCACTCCCGTAAGGGAAAAAGTCTGCCAGGCGGTGAGTAACCTGATTATCTCTTTTCTGTTACAGAAAGGCAACAGCAGTGAAAAGCAAATGCAGCTGTCAAAATTAGATTTTTCAGCTTCAGGTTCCTATTCTTGCGACGTATCCATGGAAACTCCAATATTCAGCAAGGATTCGGAGAGTAAAGATCTCATTATCATAGGTAAGCAGATGTAGTGGGACCATAGAGTTTTTTCTTGTTTTTGTTTGTGCGAGTGAGCGATTGGTTGGTATGGTGAATTGCGGTATATTTCTGGATGTTGATTCCAGGTGCGGATTTTATCGCTGATTTGAGAATTTGAAGAGTTATAATTTGAATCAATCGGTGGTATTTTCGATCACTCGTTCTAATTGAACTAGTTTTATATCGTTTTCGCCAAATGTCTGAAATGTTTGATTATAAGCCGAAAATGATGAGGTTTGACTCACTGATGACGAATCTGTGGTGAAGTTCAATTATGTCTCGAAAAGATTGTCCTAGAGACTTTCAGAGTAATTTCGGCTCCTTAATGCCTTGGTTGAGTTTGTTAACTAATGAAATCGTACAATATTTTCCATAAAATAATTCCATTCAACAATTTTTTCCTCGATATCTCGGCCAGAACAAAACCCATAGAATTGAATTTTGCGGTCACATAAAGTGCGTTCACGAAAGTTTGGGCACATAATAGGCGTTTGTTTATTTATCTGAAGTTGGCAGTATTTGCTGTCATAACGTTAAATAAAGTCAACGTTGCCGAATGTACCCGTCCTAGTCCGATTAGCTTTCGAGTAATCAGAGAACTCTATGCACTATTGACAACATTGCGTATCAATCTGAAAAAGAACATAAACAAATAACCTAAAATTTCAATATACACAATGAAATATGCCAAATTCCATAGCTAACCGACAGCTCAAACTTTCGTGAACGGACTATATAAAATTCTTATAAGAAGCCTTATTCGAAATCAAGTGACCATAGTGTCAACAGAACCATAAAAAATTCAATCGAAATATTGAAAAAAAATTTGCTTAATAAAATTCACAACAAAGTATCGTATTCGAATGGAATTTATTTTGAGGCTGAACATTCTTATACTCAACGTTTTTGAGAATTTTGTCATAGAATCAATTTTTTCTCGAGTATCTATTGTTCAAATAATCAGAATTTGTGTATTCGATCGTGCTGAAATTTTTCAGTTGAATGTAGAATCTAAAGCATAGTATTGCGATATTTTTATTTATCGATTTTTTATAAACAACAATTCCAGAATACATTTCTGACCATGTCGGGATTTCGCATTCTTATATCTAATATCAATCTTAAGTCCAAATGCAAATTTAAGGTAATATTCTTATTGTTTCACCAAGAACAAGCGCTCAAAAGCACCTGATATTCCAACATTTCTTCATCTTCATCAAATTATGATTATAATTATCCACATTCATCTCAACCTTCTTTAAGTAAAAACAACCAACATTTTAGCTTGATTATCTGATAAAGCCATCCCAGCTAACCACACCTACCCAAAACTCACCAAATTATAAATCCATTACAATCCTCTCAATTTTTTCTACCCTCAGGAAACCTTCTCGTAGAAACTCCATTGGCCACACCTGTTTCCCTTCAATGTTTCCCAAGGAACATTAAAAAACTCACAGCCGAAGCACCTCAGGAAACGTACCCGAAAGATGTTCCAAACTCGTAGTTTCATCCAAACATAAACCATTAACTCCTTGCTCGGGCCCTCTCCAGAACCTTCCAGACAAGATATTAACGTCGAACAACTGCCATAGACATATCCGGACTCGTATGGTGGATGTCATAAATAATCCTATCTTTCTGACATATCACAAACCCTGTCTTTCGTTAGAGCTCTGTTCATGAAAATGCACGAAAAGAAAAATGTAGAGGGTGGAAACTCGAGAACAAATTCGATACTGTAAGGTTTTTATATGCTCCTTGATGAATATTTCGTTCGTTGATTTTATAAAGCACTTTGATATGAGTGTGTTAGTTTTTTTTGAATTAGATCTGTGTGAAAAATTCAATGGGACGTTTTCAAATTTGCTGTGTTCTTCTACATAACTGCATGATATGATTAGGCCCCATGCAAATAAACCCTCTTGGCGAGTACTTGTAGAATTACCTGTCGTAAAAGGTTTCTTCTTCGGCTATGAAACTAAAGGGTTTTCCGATAAGAGTTGGTATTTTGATATTCAAAGAAAACTGCCATTTTTCGATATAAATGAATCGCATGTTTTTTCTTATAAAGAAGAAGCTATGCAGTTAATAGTGGAAATAACATCAGGTAAATGACAACCACGACCACGCTTACAGGACCATATCATTTTAATGAAATTTTATAACCAAATCGCAAAGTGGCTGCCCTATGTCCCCGATAGCCTCACGAATTCCATCTTTGAGGTCTTGAATCGACGATGGGCTATTGACGTAGACCTTCTCTTCACGTGGCCTCAAAGGAAGAAGACGCAAGGTGTTAAATCACAAGATCTCGGTGACCAATTGGGATCACTCTTCGATATAGATCACACGCTCCGGAAACTTTTCCCGCAAAATACCAATGGTTAGTTGCTTGTGTGGAACGTAGTGGTGTCTTGTTGAAAGTAACGTTGTCCAGATCCATACTATACAATTTCGGCCATAAAAATCATCAATCATTTCTCGATAGCGCAATCCATTCACCGTTATTGTTGCTCCAGCCTCATTTCCGAAAAGTTAGGTCCAATGACTCCGCCGAACCATAAACCGCACCAACCAGTCACACATTGAGAATAGAGAGGCTTTTAGACAAAAACTCTTAGGTTTTCCAAGCCCTAGATGCGGCAATTTTGCTTTTTGGCGAAGCCACCGAGGCGGAAATGGGCCTCATCACTCAAAATGATTTTATCGATGGAATTCCGGATCATTTTCATGCATTTCTACGACCTAATCAGAAAAGTCGTTATTGATGATCGGCCGGTTTGGTTCTTGTGTAACTGAACTTCATAAGCCTTAGGACCCAAATCTCTATGCAAAATGCGTGTTAAAGTGTTTGTGAAATGCCTAATTCCGGCAGGGAATGGGACAAACTGGGTTTTCTTCAGCATTTTTGCTATAGCAGTAATATTCTCGTTGTTCTTGAGCGATGTGCACGAGTTTTATTCTTCATATCACTATTTTGTCTTAACAGCTCGAATTTTTTCACCAATTTCTTTATTGCGGTCCGACGAGGTGCTTCACGACGACCCAAAAATGTTCGAGTATTACAGACTGTCTCTGCCATATTTTCACCATTTTATAGTGAATTTAATAATTCAAATGCATTTTTGAAGCGTGTATCATTCCATTGTTAATAATGGCATAGTTTCTACTTGTCAAATGTCAAAAAATGACAACGTCAAACGTGACATCTACCAAAATAGCGGGCTATTCAGAATAACACCTCTTATTGGAAAACCCTTACTTTCAATGCTATGCTTACCCTGTATATTCCGCCTACCGAACAACAGCTAATACTACAATTTACAAACCTCTAAATCCCCATCTACACCTCCCAAAGTGCCTAGAACGGGCCGGAAGGCGCGCTTAGGGATCAGATACACACCATGATGTTATCACAATAAAACAATGTAAACCTGTTACTTTCAGAGCCGCAGTTGGAGGAGCCCAAGATAACGTTCAACAAGGAAACTTACGAGATAGGAGAAGTTTTGGAGGCGAACTGCACGACCGCTCCTGCTCGCCCCCCCCCGCATATCACGTGGTTAATTAATGGGGAGAAGGTAGGTACATTCGACTAAACCGCTGGCTTAGGAGCGTTCTTGATTGAGGGGATTCTGAGGCTTCGCCTCTATTTAGTGGGCCGATTACGATATGCTGGAGCAGTAGGTAACTGATAATGGCTGCCATTATTTTTGCCTAGGCCTAGACTACATTCCGGAATGATTCGTTGGAAATTGTGCTCATTGTAATTGCTTTTGTTTGTATTTGGGAAGATTTGTATTGATGAACCAGAGAATTTGTAACTATTTTTTCTGATACTGACATCGACAATGCTAAACTATTATATTTCGAATACCCCCTTGTAAAACTTATACCTGGGGCTCTCTAGCTACTTTTGAAGGATTTTTCTGAGAACTGTCTGATGCAAATCCAATACTGAGACAGCCATTTTAGGGAATAAAGACCCTGTATTATATTTGCAAGCAGTAGATACCTAACATAGAAACAAATTGCAGAATTCCAGCGCTTTGAACATAAAATATTTTTTACGGCTGAAGCTACCCCTGAAAAAAAGAAAAACTGAAACGTTGAAAACAAAAAAGAGCAGCTTATTTCTTGTTAATTACCGAGAATCCCTTCAGTCTCGTGATCTCAGAATAATTTGAGCTCCAATAATGAGTTCAAGCTCAAAACATGAATTATTTGACAGCAGGTTCAATCAAAAATGAATTATCGATGATTTTTTTTAAACCTTCAAAATATTCAATGAATCAAGAGTTAAATTCCATACATTTCTTTGATTTTTTCATCGATGTCAATGAGACAGAGACAACATCATAGTTACTCAGGCGTGTCCGGATACTTACTCGAGTTAACTCGATCCTTAACCTTCGCGTTCCTTTACCTAAACCGCTCCAATAAAGAGATCAAGCTCAAAAAATGAATTATTTGACAACAGATTCAATCAAAAATAAATTATCGATGATTTTTTTTTTAACCTTCAAAAATATTCGATGAATCAAGAGTTTCACGTGAACAGCTAGAACATTTTAATTTCAATACCAATTTGAAATACCTCAAGCTGCTTCAGTACTCAGTAGATTTCAATGCAAGAACATAACACTAGAGAAATTCCATACATTTATTTGATTTTTTAATCGATGTCAATGCGACAGAGACAACATCATGTTACTCAAGGCGTTTCCAGATACTTACTCGAGTTAACTCGATCCCTAACTTTCGCGTTCGCTACCTAACCCGAACATTCAACTCCGTGTTCAGAAAGTACGGTTCTATTAACTCAATCACTGACTCAGGTTGATCTTTCGTAACCCTACACGAGAGCAGGGTCGTAGAGTCACCGCATGCGCACTGCAATTCAATTTTTTATTTGAAAGAGGTGAGAATGAGTGCTCTACTCTTTTCTTAGTAATTTCATAATTCCATTCCTAAAAATTATGGAAAGAGAAAGAGTTTCCAGGAACAAGAACATAAAAACCCAGTTGTCATCCATCTCCAAATTATCTTGTTCACCATATTCATGACGGACAATATCGAAAAGGAGAAGTAAAAATATCACAGCAATTCAAAATAGCGCCAAATCTGACACTGCAACATGGCGATACGTGTTCAAAATGGCGGTCGCTCTAGGCATCACATTTCGAGGGAAATCTGATAGATGGCTGGACGTCTAGCAAACAGATTGGGCGACGTACTTTTTTCGCGAAATGACATCGTGATGTATCGATTGTGTGTACAGTTGTCCTGCTGGGAACGTGGGATAAATGAGACTCGTAATTGACGTGTGGTCAGGCACGTGATGGACGTAGTGTTTGTGTGAAAAAATGTGCGGATAGAGTTTCTTTAGAGTTTGTTTGCTCGGTGCAAATTCAGGTGTTTTTCCAAATTAATTCGGTTTATAGATACACAGAATGTTGAATAACTATAGGCGTTTTCGGAAACTTACTCAGAGAAGTGATAGTCGTATCAATAACAAAACCAAATATTTTATGGATTTATTTCTTCAGTCCCAGTTAATTCCGGATTGTCTCTAGCTTTGCTTGTACCTATTTATTAGTTTTTGTAAATATTTCTTATAGTTTCTGGCGTGTCCTTCCATGTTTATTTTTTTTTGAAACCGTGAATTTCAGCCATAAATCACAGCAGACCTAATTCTTCAAGAATAGGTAGAGCTATCCAAAACTATTAGCTAAGGGTTGGCTTTTTCTACCCCTTGCATCCATAGAGGAACACCATTCAAATATCAATTATTTCAGTTTTTCTCGCTCGTCTGTACTTAAATTATATCCGTCAGTTTTTGGTTTTGGGCAAAGGTTCAATAAATCTTTTCGAACGAGGTCTCTAGGGACTGTAACTAAACAGATGGGGGTTTCAAAATCAAGGTCTTCATGAAAAAAACACCCGCTTATCTTTGAAACAATGTTATGTAACAAAAAAGGGAATTGGTTGAGGACATCATCTGAAGAGTTGAAGACAAAGGGCTGAAGAAAAATGAACTACTAAGTTATTAAAGATTTTGTGAATTTTTCATGTGCAAATATGCCAAATACCAAAATGGTGTTTGTCACTTCTTAAATGGCGTAAAAGGGGAAAAGTAAAATTGAACAGCAACCCTCGTTGCGACTCTGTTTCCCTGATTTAGCCGTCGTATTCAAGCGTTTTCCCTTAATAACCCTTCAACCATAAAAACGCTTCCCTTAAATCGTCGAGCACTCGAGCAGTATAATTCCTCACAACCAAACACAACCGATACATCACGTTGTCGTTCCAAAAAAAATCAAACCCCCATCTGTTCGCCTGACACCCGGCCATCTATCAGCTTTCGCACGAAATCTGACACTTATAACGACCTTCATCCTGACCAACATCGGCACCATGGCTATCGTTCGAGCATCTATCTAATGAACGCCCCTTACTCAAAGAGGTGGACTAAGAAAGAGCCTTCACCCGTAAATAGGAACTGAAAAAAATTACGAGCATACTCAGCGGACACTGTCCTGTGAATTCTAACTTGCCATGTAAAAAGTTCCCTATGATTCCGTTGCTTCTACCAAGGGGCCTCCGATACAGCTGAACACGAGTTTTGCAATTGTTCATTTCTCCATGGAAAAAAGTTGTGACATCTTAATTCGTGTTTTCTATGTCCTTGCTATTGCAATGGTAAACAGCAAAGATAGGGAGAGAAAGATAGAAAACGCCCCTACAACTTTATTACTAAAATCCGACTACGTTTTTTGGTTAGTTGATTAATTATGACACACAGATGCAGCTGAAAAGAAGAAAGTCAATAATGGGCGCCAAATTCGAATTGAATTATTCCTACGTATTACATTAAATTTAGACTTCGAGCCCAGAAAAAAACATCCTGATCACGAAGCAAAGCACTGGCTTGTTTTATCGATCAGGATGTTTTTCATCTCAACATTGTTTAAAATGAATTGATAATAATGAAAGGCAATATTGTATTGCTATAGTTTTATTAGAAAGCATCACTCACAAAATATATATCAATGAAATTGAATACAAATCAATAATTTTCTTACATATCAAAAATAAATCACAATTCAAAAATGGAATTGAAAAGCAATGGAAATTTCAACAGGATAGTCTTTCTCCTTTTGTTTTTATTTGATCTGTAGAAAAATGCTCACCACAACTATAACATCTGCTGAGATCAAGATATGTTCGCCAGAAAAACTATTGATATCATTTGAGAGCTCTGAAATTAAAAAGCATGAGAAACAGAGATACATGATACGAGTTTCAATACGTACATTTCCATTTTCTCAGGTTCAGGATTAGCCTTTTTATTATTTTGCAGTTCATCAACAAACAACATGCTTCGTAAACTCTTTTTAATTTCAAAAGATGCACACACAACATAGATAAAGACAATACGAAACGCAACCGAAATGAAGCCACGATGAGGTTACCCACGTGCAATGTTTTCAAATGTCCTTGTTTTGCACAAAATCTTTGATTTTACCCTTCTCCTGAAGTATAATCGTAGTCACTCCGTTTCCTATCTTTCTCTCCTTTATCTTCGGTAAACAGCGTAGGGTTGCAGAATAGAGTTACTCATCCTTATCGCATCCCTCTAACCTGATCTTCGATTCGGTTCTGCAAGCTTCTTATGAACCTTAAGTATTGGTAGAAACTTCTGAAATCGTCAAAGAAATTGATACAAAATGAACCACTAACTCATTTAAGACTATGCCAAATGACCAAATTATAATCGTTATTTGCTGAATTGCGTTGAGTTCCAGAGACATAAATTATAAACCTGGTTGCGACTCATCCTTCCATTTTTCTGAGTACCCAAGCGTTTTCCCTAAAAACCCACAGCCCATAAATCCCTTAAATCGATCACAATCATACAAAACCGATACATCACGTTGTCATTCCAAAAAAATCAAACCCCCTAATCTGTTCGCCTGACACCCGGCCATCTATCAGCTTTCGCACGAAATCTGACACTTTTTATAACGACCTTCATCCTGACCACACATCGGCACATGGCTATCGTTCGAGCATCCATCTAATGAACTTCTCGTTTTGCAGGTCGTCGACAAGTTGACCAGTCCTTCACCAACGGTTTCGTGCACGGGAAGGGCTATTTCGAGCAAAGGCCTCGTCCATCAAACAGCTGTCGATAGAGGTCGCTGAACTACACGTGGGCGACGATAACCAGCTCATCCTGACGTGCATGGCTACAATTCCTGGATATTTACTGTTAACGATAACTATGCTGATATGAGGAAAAAGTCGATTAAAAGTGAGTATATGTAGGATTTTTATAATTCAATGTTGTCCAAAAGGTATGATTGGGAGTGTTGAAGGTTGGTACACAGTAAAAACACTGTATTTACTATGTGCAATTTATTTACAGTACTCGAAATGAATGGTTACCTACACATTCACCAGCTGCTAATCTTCGAAGATAAACTTTTGCTTCAAATACTGCTCAAGTTTGACTACCGACTCTATATCTAGATTCTTTACACTCTTTCGACTTTACTCCGTTTTTTATCGCTCGACTCTGAGCTCTCTCGTCTACTAACTCGAAGCTACTCTTAGCTCTAACTCTCAACGCTACTTGGAGCTCTGCCGTCTTCTCAACTAACTCTAACTCTCGAAGCTTCTTCGAGCTCTCCCGTCTTCTCACTGACTTCTTGACGACGTTTCCTGTACCTCGTTGAGTATATACTATTATTTTTCCAAAGCAGCTACTCACAGTTTAGATGACGAATCGGTGAATTCAGTTACCTGCCAAGTAGTTAAGTTTGGCAACATGGTCCGTATACAGCTGGACAGAGCGTTTCAAAAAAGTTTATAGTTATTAGGCTTACTGCTTAATGACAATGAATCAGAGGGGTGCGGGGCTTGTGTCAATCGGTTACCTGGGCTCTTAGGAATTCAGGTCGCTATTAGATCGATTACATTGAGATACTTTAAAAGCTGCTACTGAGCGAATTTAGAAGCTAGTGAATTAGCTTGGAAATTGTGATGATCACACACAAAACAATCGACTCCCTGAGTAGCCAACAATCTAGCGATCCACGTGAGTTTTATGTTTGTTTCGTTGTCAAGGATCTAAGATAAATGTCAAATACGTTTTCAATTTAAGAATCAGGAACCAATAAGTAGATGAGAACTA
This sequence comes from Propylea japonica, assembly GCA_013421045.1. Taxonomy (NCBI): domain Eukaryota; kingdom Metazoa; phylum Arthropoda; class Insecta; order Coleoptera; family Coccinellidae; genus Propylea; species Propylea japonica. Next base: position 40,961,557 of record CM024247.1, read on the forward strand.
ACAGGTGTTTAGTAGCAACTGTGATTACACACGGCTTGTGTACATGCCAACAAGCCAAAACGCCAGCGATTTAGCGTGTGAAGTAGCCCAGCTTTCAACTTTGGTCGCAGCTTTTTTACATTTAGATTGTTGGCTGTGAACACGATTACACTGAGCGAATTACAATCAGCAACTAAAATCGCACAGTAGCAGCTTATAAAGTGTCTCAATGTAATCGACCCATAAGGAGCGTTTCTCGATAGCGGTGGTATTGGGGGTTTTGTCACCTAAATGATGCACCAAGAATTCTTTTTGTTCGAAAACAAATATAAAAAGTTGAAGGTATTTGTACAACGCTGCAAAACTTACATCCAAGGTCATCAAAAACGTGGAGATAATTTATTTGATATGTCATCATTAGACAACATCTTGCATGAAGATTCAGACCTGTGATCTCACAGAATGCATTTGGTGTAAGGATTAAAAGCAGAGTCAGAGTTTCCACTTCCTAGATCAGTAAATCCAGCGCTTTTCAATGTTTACCTACATCTTCTCTTCGAATGAAACTAAGAAATGTACAGGTTGTCTGTAAACAAATGCGAGGGACTTCGGGAGATGGTTCCTCGACGAAAATAATCAGGGGTAGTTTATATAATTTTTTATTTTTATCGAAAAAAGTATCTACTATATCGAAATTTTGCAGGAGACTCTTCTACTTCACAATTGATTGGGAAACCATAAGAGAATTTTATTTTTCGAAAATCTATCCCACGAAATCAATTTTTGAACGAAAATCATGGGGGGTGGTTATTTTCAACCCCTAATAAGAAAGTTATGAGATCTAAAATTTTGTGAGAGTAACATCTACTTAGTGCTTTACATTATGTATAGTTTCATGACTCAGTGTTTTTAAGAAGCCGTAAAAAAATTAAAAACTGTCAACTCGTCATCGCCTTTCAACGTCTGTACCTATCTTGGAAGTGGGGTTGCTTTCGAAAAAAATTTATATGAACTGCATCTGTTTATTTTTATCGAGGAATCATCTCCCAAAGTCCCTCGCATTTGTTTACAGACGCTCTGTATACTGAGAAGCAGAAAAAACATATCAGAGAGATCACATACCTGATCACTCTAATAACCCATTGCACAATGTACTTAATAAGATCTGCTCAAAATTTCTGAATATTGAACAATAGAGAAAGTGTTTTACTCAGAATTATGTCATTTGAGAAATCTATAATATAATCTTTTAAACTTTCAATTGGAATTATTCACTCCATAAACGAAAACACATTAAAAATTATTGATAAATTAAATTATCATTACAGGTTTGGAAATTCACATCTGAAACATACGATATACAATGCATCAGACAGAGAATTCTTCCGTCCAGTTGCCCAGATGAATAGTCGAGTCAATCACTTGCTGTAACACACTGAGTTCAGTTGTCTTACTTCTTTATTCTAGTCTTGTCTCTCTCTTATCGTTTGGAGGAGCATAATTATTTAGTATGGTAGGCAACAGTGAATACTTGAATCGAGTATTACGGGCAGCCTGACAAATTAAAATTCTATACGTGTAGTTCGGGTTCCCTACCATACTGCGATAAGAGAGAGACGAGACTAGATTATCGCAGTAAGACAGTTGAATTCATTCAGTTATCGCACTTCATTATCTCGCCTATTCATCTGTGCAACTGTAGGGAAGAATTCTCTGTCTGATGCATTGTATATCGTATGTTCTCGATGTGAATTTCCAAATCGGTATGTCGAAACAATATAAAACAGTAGCAAAGGATTTAGCACAAAAAAATAATCTGATAGAAAGAAATTAACTCCTACACCACCAGATACAACAGAACATCCTCACCAAAGGCAAAGTTGCCAGCCATGGAAAATTCCAACTACATTTTACTATTCTGCCAACATAACGGAACAAAAAATGCTAATTTATTGAGACAACTGGAAGACTGTTAGCAAGCTATCCCATGAATCTGAATCAAGTCTAATTCGGACAGTTCCGTGCTATCTAAAAAGCGTTTATGCGGAAGAAGTCCCTGGAAAGGGCTAGTTTCGGGGAACTTCATCAGGGGTGACAAATCGAGTTTGGTAGGCCTGAAGTTACAACCCTAACATATCCATCCACTCGCAACTCGAACTCTGGGGGTAAAAAACATCATGCTAGAAGTTTGATTCTCGCTTCCTACCCAACAAATGCCGAGAGGACTGATTGTTTCTTGGAACATTACAGGGTGTTTCTGAATTGATGCGAAAGATTTAAGGGGATGATTCCTCAGAATATTTTATGAAATTAAGTTTCCTTAAATGTAGTTCCGTAAATGCATTGTTTCAAAGATACAGGGTGTTGAAGTTTTACTTTAAAACTGACTGAAAAGTGGAACGCCACTGAAGTATTTTAAACTAACAATTATTTTTTAATTCTTCGTTCAATCTGTGATAAAAAAATTCTTCTGCTTTCTTTCCGTATGGGGTGCCGTTTTTATTCAAGAAAATTAAACATCTCAAAGCGTATTTATCGTTACTTTAGTACATTATGTAGTAGAGATACTACGTCAAGATGTTTTATTTTTTTACATAAAAACGGAGCCCCACACGAAAAAAACTCTTGAGAGATTTTTCGTCATAATTGAACGAGTAATTCAAAAATAATTGTAAGTTCAAAAAATCTCAGTGGCGTACCTTTTTTTCAATCAGTTTTTAAGTAAAACTTCAACACCCAGTATCTTGGGAACAATGCATTTCCATAACTACATTTATGGGAACTTTCTTTCATAAAATATTCTCAGGAATCATCCCTTCAAATATTTCGCATCAATTCAGAAACACCCTGTATATCAATTCTGTTGAAATCGTCATTCGTCTTTAATTATTCATTTTATTGTTTATCATTTCTTTTATTTTATAATCAAGGAGAATGTAGTTTGTTCTCGTTGATTCCAAATTTTGAGTTGAACATTATTTCAATCAATCGAATCAAGTTCGGTAGTAGGAACTTGTATCAATGGAAATCGCTGTGTGAAAAAACGTCATCAATTCCAGACCATAGATTTATAATACTAATAATAATAATTTATAGTATTATAGGTCCATGTTCCAGACACGGGGTGAATTCTAATAATTGTCAGATCTGGTGAAATTTACTTACGAATACAATTCTTAGACAAACTTTGGAGATTCACCTATTTGAAATTGCTGCAATTGAAACAAGTACTATTACTGGCGGCTTAGACTGAGTGTTTTCTTCCCAATAGTTCATCCACTATTCGACCAGTAGTAGCAGAACGGTTTCGTGGAGTCAATAGGTCTGAATCGCTTTTGCATGCGGTGAAAAATGGAATGAAAGTATAAGAATAACAATCAGTGGCGGCTCGTGGAATTTCAATCAGAGGAGGCCCGAGACCACGCAACCAATAAAATAATTTATTTCGAACTGGGATTTTTGTCAGCCACTGTCATTCATTATACCATTCTACGCAGAACGAACGATTATGAGCAGAATCAATAATTGAATTTGGCATTGCTTGTAGAGGTGTCTTAATTAATTGAGTTATGAAATTTCTTCATCGTAAGACATTTTACTTGATTCATTATTCAAACTAAAATCTACAGGATCTTGCGTTTCTTTAAGTTCACCACTTGCATTATTATTCTCACTTCTTGTTTTCGTTTACATCTTTCTTGCTAAAATATTAAAAGCTTACTCACAAAATTTCCGAAAAAAATGTCACAATACCACGAACCGCACGCTGAGAGGATTATTAATTCGTTAATAAAAGGAGAGGAAATCAAAACAACAGCTGATCTCCATCCACGATCGCCGAGGTTGATTCGGGCCGATCGGACGTTCAGTTTCGGCTAAGCTCGTTCTCCTAGAAGCGAAAATAATGCCGCGGAGCCAGGCCTCCGACACGTGATCTAAAGCCTGAATTTCGAGTGGTTCCCGCACCGATTATTCGAAGAAGTTTGAAATATTACATTCTAACGAATCTCGACTCATGGAGGCGGGTCTCCTTCGCTAAGCGGTTTGCCTGCTATCCGTTACGCTGTATTGTGTGTTGCGGATAATGTATGAATGTTTAAGATCGCTGAGTAATAAACATTTGTTTATTTCTTTGAGATTTGGATAGAAGATAGAATGATGGAAATAACACAGATGTAGAAATGTGAATATTTTTTATTCGAACTTGAATTTCAAATTGAATAAAATGCAGTGAAATTATTTAAGGCCCGTCCTCCTCTACCTCCTCTGAGCAGCCGCCACTGATAACAATGAAACCAATTGACTTCTATCTATTCAAATTCCAATCGTTTTCTCAATAAAAAAAATGGCGAATAACATAACTGACATCTGTCAATTGTTTCAGTTGACATAGTAGTGACGGAGCCTGAGGTGGAAGCCATCTCCAACGACAATCCATCTAGTGGCGCACATATTTCGAGTTACGTTTTTTCAACCTTCTTTTTCGCAGTTTTATTCGACTGGTGCTTAACTGAACTCATTTTCGAGTTGTTCTTTGTTCGACGGAATAACAAGAAATAACCTGTTCACTAGCTGATTGGCTGGTCGATTTTCGTTGTGATCTTATTTTTTATCCTCTGATAGAGGATATATTGGTGCTGCCTGACAAAAAGTTTTTTTGATGTAAGGAAGTTTTGAGCAGTATAAAAAAGTGGATACTCACTCGTATATTGAAGACGAAAGATGTATTCGTTTTGAAATTGCGTAGATATTTTTCGCTCATTTGAAACCGCCAAATTCATGTTTGAAGTTTTTATATAATGCTTTTAACGAATTATATTGTTTGTTTACTAAAGTTATGAATTTAGAAATGAGATATCTGGGTTCAACCTACCCTTAAATGGGAATTCATAGTCACTTCTAGAGAAAATTTAGTAAAATGAAAATAAGAAATAGCGAATATCCGTTTGAACTCACAATTATAGAAATTGCATTTTCAATATTCAAACGTTGAGTGAACAATTGGATTGGTTCAAATTTTATACTGCTCTTAATGCTGAAACATAAAGATAAAGAAAATATTATGATTCATTCAGAGTTCGAGGAATATATCCAAGTGAAAGGTTTTCCAATAAGAGGTGTTATTTTGATGTTCAAAGAAAAATGCCATTTTTCAATATAAGTGATCGGATGTTTATTTCATTATGAAGAAGAAGCTATGCCGTTTATAGTGGAAAATAACAGCAAGCAAATGACCACCACGACCACACTTACAGGACCATATCCTTCTGATGAAGATTCCCTAACCAAATCGCAAAGTGGCTGCGCTATGTCCTCGATAGTCGCACGAATTCCATCTTTGAGGTCTTGAATCATAGAGATCTATGTCTTGAATCGACGCTGGGCTATTGGCGTATACCTTCTCTTTCACCTGGCCCCAAAGGAAGAAGTCGCAAAGTGTTAAATCACAAGATCTCGGTGGCCAATTGTGATCACCTTTTCGAGAGATGACACAGTCCAGAAAATTTTCCAGCAAAAGATCAATGGTTTCGTTGCTATCCAATTTCGGCCATAAAAAATCATTAATCATCTCTCCATAGCGCAATCCATTCACCTGGATTTTCTTCAACAATTTCTGCTACAGCAGCAATATTCTCGACTGTTCTTGAGCGACGTGCACGGGTTTTATTCTTCACATCTCTAACTTGTCCCAACAGCTCGAATTTTTCCACCAATTCTTTATTGCGGTCCGACAAGGTGATTCACTACCCAAAAATGTTCGAGTTTTACGAACCGTATCTGCCAAATCTTCACCATTTTTATGATTTAAATGAGTTCTTGCAGCGTGTATCGTTCCATGTTATTAATGGCGTAGTTTCTATTTCTCAAATGTCAAAATATGACAGCTTCCAACGTGACATCTGCCGAAATAGCGGGCTAGTCAAAAAAACACTTCTAATTGGAAAACCTTAGACAATCGACGATTTCCAATTCGCGATTGATACATCTATACGTATTTTCAAAACAATTATTGATATATTATTCAGAATGAATAACTGAAGAACCGATGCTCAAAACTTCGTTTATAATTAAGTCACATAAAATGAAAATATATGTATATTTTGCTATACTTAACTGAAACTGTGTTGATAATCTACTGATGTTATCGAGTCAGAAATTTATCGTAGGTAAATAAACCTCTTGAAATGGCCTGTAGCAGGGTAAATCCTCACAGATTTTTTTAAGACTTATCGAGAGTTGATTTATTATGATGTTATATATTTAAAAAAAATTGCTCTAAGATACCTTATTTTAACCTACAACCGATAAAGCCAATTTCTTTAAGGTTGAAAATATCTCCATTGATTTTATAAATTGAACATGAAACACATATAAAAAGACTGACTTCGAGAATGTTCAGACAATGGAAATAATAAAACACTTCCTAACTCAATTGTCATTGTCAAAGTCATTCTTTCATTAGAGATTCAAAAATTAAGTTCAAGATTGATGATAAACGAAATAAATTTTCATCCAAAAAAAAACTATTTTAAGTAATATAGAATGATTTAGTAAACTTCTCGATATAAAATTTGAGCAGTTTCCGGATGAAAAATAAAACAAAAAAGTCTGAATTTGAACATTCAACAATCAGAGAAAAGGGTAAAAAATCTTATGAAAAGCGTGGTTTGAAGAATGTGTCAATTAAATATGCAACAATCATTTTGTTCACGACATACTGAATTTAAATAATTATCCTACATATTATACCAACTTCTATCTCTATCGTAAACTTATGAAACCCAGTACAAACCTTAAACAGATATAGGCAGAACTGCAAGAAAGGCAAGAGGTTCATGGTTCGAGAATGGGGTTTTCCATTAAAATATTAACTGTTCTATTGTTGTTCCACACACACATTAATGTTCAGTGTATGACAAGAGATGTTATATGTATTTGTTACCGTTTGTATACTGTTTATTTGCTTGGTGTTTGCAAGATTTCTGGAGAATACAGAAACCATGTAAGTGTGATGATTTTACGAAATTTGTACATACAAATTATATTTAAAGATCAACTTGATGTGCTATATTTTGTCCCAGATTTCTGATATATTCTGGTGGTATTCTCATGATATTACCGTGTTCCTGTCTGCCTTAAATTTTTCGAAATCGGTCGATTATTCAACCGATAAGATGAAGAAAATGTCAATAGAAATAGAAAATATTCAAACAAATTTGCAACAAAGCATATCATTGAAGCAATAACGATAGAAAAAAAGATGAAAGTGTATTAAAATATTATGAGGATACCAGACTAGGTACTCCAGATTATATCAGGCATCAAAAAGATAAGAAAAATTCATAAAAGTTCGAAGATATTCATAATAGTATATGATACACGGAGCATATAATGATTGCTATTATTCACAAGATGAATTGAGTGAATAATGGCCATTGTATGAGAGAAGATTACTATACTTTATCCATAACTACTGAATATACACTACTGGAAAAAATTAAAGGATCAAAAAAAAATTCCAATTTTTTCGGCCATTTTCAACATGCCGTAACTTTGAGAGGAATGTTCGTACGAGGAATTTAAAAACAGGAAATTGTAGCTCCAAGTGTCTAGTTTTTGGATTAGAACTTCAAAAATTTTAAGTTTCAGTGGTTTTCGAGTAATGATAGAAAAATCAGCAACAAAAAAATTCTCAAAAATTTACCACTTTTTTTCTTGTCTACGAGCGTGAAAATTTTATTTTTGCATAATCGTTATAATGATGGGATACTTTGTTAATTCAGCTTCAATTTATTTTTTCATCGATCTCAATACGTCCATTTCTCGCCGAGATATCGGTCTTCAAATGGAAAAGGATCCATTTCTCTTTGATTATCGATTTCTCAGCAACCAATGATCGCACAGAAAATTGAAGGAGGGTTTCAAGACCTTAAATGAACTCCGATTAATAAACAACCTTTGCTTTTTCATAGAAATTTTTTCTCTTCATGTCGCATCAATATAAAAATTTAACAAAAAAGGACTTTTGGTGGTTTCTTGGAAAATCTACCGCTGGATCGAAAATGTTGAGGAAACGAATAATGTTAAGTGTGACTTTCACAGTTCAATATGTTGATAAAAACCTTACGAAGAGTCAACTCAATCCAGCGAGCCGTTTTTTTGTTTGACTCGATTGAATTTTTGAAAAAAATAAGGATCACGTTTTTTGCTTTGAGAAGCTCATAATCTTCAAAAAAGGCAAAAACAATTTTCTCTAGCTTTTCCCACATTTTAATTGCAGATAGTACATAAATTTCAAGAAAAGAAAAATAAAATAAACTAACAAATAAAATTTTTATTAATTTAATAACGGATAAAAAATAGATCCTCTTCCATTTGAAGACCGATATCTCGGCGAGAAGTGGACGTATTGAGGTCAATAAACAAATAAATTAAAGCTGAATTAACAAAGTATCCTATAATTATAACGATTATGCAAAAAATAAATTTCCACGCTGGTAGACAAGAAAAAAAAAGTGGTAAAATTTTGAGAATTTTTTTGTTGCTGATTTTTCTATCATCACTCGAAAACCACTGAAACTTAAAATTTTTTAATTTCTAATCCATAAACTAGACACTTGGAGCTACAATTTTCTTCTTTTAAATTCCTTGTACGACCATTCCTCTCAAAGTAACCGCATGTTGAAAATTACCGAAAAATTTGGAATCTTTTTTTGATCCTTTAATTTTTTCCAGTAGTGTATAATATTATCATGATATTAGGTACATAATATGCAATGAGAAGTTCATCCAGAAATTACACATAGTCAATTTGACTTTTTTCACACTACCCAAATGTTGAAAACCTCAAGAAAACATGCAGTAGTATAGTAGGAAGGCTATTAATCACTTGGTGATTTAGGCCACTCGCCTGCGGCTCATAGCCTAAACTTTACCTTGTGAATAACAGCAATCATTATACGCTCGTTGCATAATATATTATATATTTTTTTCATTTTCGAAGAGTGATAGCGACCAGTGAAACGTTACTATTTTTCTGCTCTAACGAAGTAGAACTTTGTGTGTTTACGTGAACTTCGAACATTTTATTTGATCGATTTAAATTTCCAGTTTTGAGAAGAAAAAACTGAATAGTTTAGTTGAATTTAGCTTTAAAAGCTGTTACTAGGACAGTTCGCAGGCTATAATGCCAAAACATGTCTTCCTTAAGCTACTGTCTACTAATGTAAGGGAGCAAAATTGTCACTTCGAGCTAGTTTTTGTATTTTTAGAATTAATGTATTGATGCAGTTCTCAGGAAAGAAAAAATATTATGGAATATAAGATGAGAGTATAGTGACCTAGATTTTTATCACTTTTCTTCAATCAAGGCGTCTTTTTCAGTTTTGTCATATCTTATTGAATTACTGAAATATCTCAGTTTATGCAGATTATTTAATTATGATACAGGGTGTCTCATTTAAAAGTGTCCACCCTCAATAACTCAACAACGAATCAAAATTTGTGAAAACACTTAGACAGGTCGATTTTTGATGACAGGGAGACATGATCTGGTATACAAAGCTTGTTTCTACTAGCAATGCAACCCCATTAAGAATTTCAATAAGGAGTGTAGGTAGTTTTGTAGCACAGATGTATGCAACGATTCAAATTCACAGCATATTTTTTATGGAATTATGGTACCGATAAAACTAAATGAAATATTCACTTCATACAACAAAAACTGCAAATTCAAACTACCCAATTTGCCTATTAAAATTTTTGATGGGGTTGTTAGTAGTTTTCCGATAAGAGGTGTTTTTTTAATATTTAAAGAAAAATGCCTTTTTCAATATGAATGGTTGGATGTTTATTTCATTATAAAGAAGAAGCTATGCCGTTTATGTGGAAAATAACATCAGGCAAATGACCACCACGACCAAGCTTACAGGGCCATATCCTTTCGATGAAATTTTCCATAACCAAATCGCAAAGTGGCTGCCCTATGTTCTCGAAACACTCACGAATTCCATCGTTGAGGTCTTGAATCGACGCTGGGCTATTGGCGTAGACCTTCTCTTTCACTTGCTCCTGAAGTATAAGAAGTCACAAGGTGTTAAATCACAAGATCTCGGTGGCCATTGTGATCACTTCTTTGAGGATAACACAGTCCAGAAACTTTTTCCGCAAAAAAAACAATGGTTTCGTTGCTTGTGTGGCACGTAGCGCCGTCTTGTTAAGTCAAACGTTGTCCAGATCAATGCTTACAATTTCGGTCATAAAATCGTTTGTCGAATGCCTTATTTCAAAGAACGACGAGAAATAGACAAACCTGGGTTTTCTTCAACACTCTCGGCTACAGCAGCAATATTCTCGGCTGTTCTTGAGCGAAGTGCACTGGTTTTATTCTCCACATCATCAACTTATCCCAACAGCTCGAATTTTTCCAATAATTTCTTCATTGCGGTCCGACAAGGTGCTTCACGACGACCCAGAAATGTTCGAGTTCTACGAATCGTCTCTGCCAAATTTTCACCATTTTTGTTGTGAATTTTAATAATTTCAATGCATTCTTGAAGCATGTATCGTTCCGTTTTTATCAGTGACGTAGTTTGTGCTTGTCAAATTCAAAAAAATGACAGCTTCAAACGTGACATCTACCGAAATAGTGTGCTATTCAAAATAACACCTCTTATTGGAAAAGCCTTTCGATACAAGATTTGTATCCCAGATCATTTCCCCCTGTCGTCTGAACTCGATCTGTCTGAGTGTTTTTACAAATTTGGATTCATTGTTGAGTTATTGAGGGTGGAAACTTAAATGAAATACCCTGTATAATAATAAACTGAACGTGAAATATAACTTCATTTCATCATGAATTTTATCAATGAAGATAAAATGAAAAAATTTCTCACAGAATTGAAGGAAGATTAATTCAACTCATGAATATAATATCGATTTTGTTATATGTTGATTTCATCAGAAAACAGGATATTACTGTTTGGCTCTTTTCTGAGAACCGTAAAGAGATATTTGGAGAATGACAAACAGTTCAAACCAGTTAAAATAAGAGATCTTTTCATCACTCATTTCAGCTCATCCAATCCACTAAATTGAAAATTTTCCTGATTTTTATACTAGGAAGAACCGACACTGGGTGGTGGTGAAATATAGCTAAGCTCGTAGGAACGACAATAATTTGCTTTTAAATTTTAAAAGTAACAAACTGACTCTTAAATGAAGTTGTGTTGAATTTTTACTTTGGATATTGAACGAAGAAATATAGCTAAAGAATTATTTTGTAAATAGTAAATGTAAAATGTACTTACCAAGTCTTATATATTATGATATATCTCTGTGGTTACGATGGCTGAGATCCTAAAGAAATTTATTATGTACTTCGTCTTTTTATTCAACCCCTTTCAGACACATTTTGTATACACACTCTTCCTATTCTGTGGTAAGTATTCTTATACATAAATGGTCAATTCTTATATCAAAATTGAAATGAGGATTGGCGTGAGCTTGCAGAATTTGAAGGAGCAGAAAGATAAACTTTCCAGAAAAAATAATTTTATGACCTCAATGTAGATATTTATATGAAATTCGGTATACCCTTCCGCTGCCTCAAGATGCATTTTTTGTTAAGTTGAGAACAGAAACATTATCCAGAATGTCCAACAGCCTGTTCTTTTCTAGGTTTTTCGATTTTGTCCTTTTATGTTGCAGTATTTTGTATCTTGTTTTGTATGTTGTTTGTTGTCTGTTATCTGTTGTTTGTTGTCTGTTGTATGTTGTATGGTGTATGTTGTCTGTTGTATGTTGTATATTATATGTATGTTGTTTTTTGTATGATGTATGTTATATGTTGTTTGTTACCTGTTGGCGGTATGTCGTATTTTGTATGTTATATGTTGTTTGTTGTATATTGTATGTCGAATTTTGAATGTATTTTTATTAGTTTTCGAAAGAAATTCTCTACGAGCAATACATTCCAAATAATCCTCACGTCTAGGTTTCTCACACTAATGTTTTGACATTATTCTCGGAAAATATAAACACTTCGAATAATTTGGCAGCATCAACAGTAAGAATATAAAGAAGGACCCTGAAAATGAGAAGTAGTTCCACAATATAACAGAGGTTATGCAGAATAATTAAAATGTTTTATGTTGTACATTTCAAATTATATGTTGTATGGTGCATGTTGTATGTGACCCGTTGTATGTTGTTTTCCTATTATTTAATAATCATCCTTACTAGCCATGGTTTTTTGCACTTGCGTTTTCTGACACTTTTCTAATCTAAGAAAGTACTATGGAAATTTCGGTAACATCAACCAAAAACAGGGAAAAAAGCACTCTGAAAATGTTTTTTTTTGAAAGCATATCCTCAATATTGCAGAAGTGATGAATGAACTTGTAGCTAAAAATATGCCACAAGGACTTGATTCTAGAGGTTTGAATATAATATAAGTAAAATTCTTGATTTTAATCTTCATTAAAAGTTTATTGATTAAAATACACAATATGCTTATATATTATAGAAGTTAAATACAAAAATACTATAAAGAATGTTCAACTGACATAACTTTTCAAAATGGACGTTTTCGATTCACCAAGCATGTGATAATATTTTGGCACTGAATGGATCAACCGCTCGAATGAAATATTCCCATTATCTATCCTTTCATCAAGAATTTATCATGTACTCTTTTCGCTGCTGCTCCATCATATTTTCCAGATATATACATTTTTCTTTGAGTGCTTTATGATCGTTGGTGAGTTCAGCTAAGAGTTCGTCCTTCCTTGCCAAAGAAACTCGCACCCTGTAATTGCATTTAAAAACTAATTAAGAGTACGAATAGAGATATTCGAATAAATAAATAAATATTTTATTTGGAGTATAAATGGAGATATTCAAAATTCAAGCAGAAAGTAAGAAGGTGAGGAACATAGAAAACTAAACGAACGAAACGAAAAGAGGTGAACGGAAAAAAAATGGAGGAAAAGTGCCGTTCCATTCAGTCACCTTCAAAAAATTCATTGAAGAATGTTCTTGAATTGATGCGAAGATTCAAAGGTGTGTTTCTTCAGATCATTATATGAAAAAAAAGTTCCCATAATTATGTCAGAAAATGCATTGTTTTCGAGATACAGTATTAAAGTCAGACATAAAAACTGACTGAAAAAAGAGGCACACCATTGAGATATTTTGAACTAACGATTTTTTTAATACTTCGTTCAATTTGTGATAAAAAAATCTTTCAGCCTTTTTTAAGTGTATGGCGCCGTTTTTATGTATAACAATTAAACATCTTGACGTAGCGTCTCTACTATAGTCCGTTTGAGCGCATAGTAGGCATTTGTTTATTTATCTGAAGTTGGCAGTATTTGCTGTCATAACGTTAAATAAAGTAACGTTGCCGAATGTACCCGGCCTCGTACGACGAGCTTGCAATACTATACATATACCTAGTCCGTTCAGTTCAGTTTGAGCCGTCGGCGTCGGTTGGACATAACAATTTGGCGTATTTCACTGTGTATATTAAAATTTTATGTTATGTTGCTTATTTTTTTGTCCGATTGATACGCAATGTTGTCAATATTGCATAGAGTTCTATGATAACTCGCAAGCTCATCGGACGAGGCCGGGTACATTCGGCAACGTTTACTTCATTTTACGTTATGACAGCAAATACTGCTTACTTCAGATAAATAAACGAACGCCTACTGTGCGCTCAAACTTTCGTGAATGGACTTTAACTAATGTTGTATTGAAGTAACGAGAAATACGCGGTAGGATGTTTTAATTTTGTAGATAAAAACGGTTTCCAACACAAAAAAAAAGCAGAAGAAATTTTATGTCGCAGAATAAAGAAGGAACTCAAAAATAATTCTTAGTTTGAAATATCTTAGTGGCCCACACTTTTTTAGTAAGTGAAATTCAATCTTGGAAACAATGCATTTCCCAATCTTCATTCATGAAATTTTTTTTTGTTTCATAAAAGTATCTAAGGAATCACCGCACCAATTCACAAACAGCCTGTATGATTGGGTTAGGTACGATTTTTATTTTCATAGAAAAAAAATATTTAACAGAATTGGATATGCTTTATCTGACTTGATAGAATGAATTATTCCTTATTATCTGGATAACAAATTAGGGTAGTTATCCCTTAGGCCGGGTCTTAGAATGGGATTAAGCCTGCCAAGAATATCAGATATACAGCGTCCCAAGAGGAAGGAAACCAATTAATTTTTCTTAGAATCCTTGAAGCCGAAATCGGATGTTATTAAATGATAATCTGCTATTCCGAGTTTGGAATCTGATTGCAGCATAAACTCATAAATTAGTTTATTCGGATTTTTGTTGTTGGTTGAGTTAGAGTTTTCTTTCGACTCTCAAGATGGCCACTCTAAATGAATACGAGGAGGTTCACATATAAATCGAATTTTTTAATAAACGCGCGAAAAATTTTGTGATGTAGGTAAATGTAAAAGCACTGGATGTTTTCTCATTATTGCAGAAATTATGGATAATAATAAAAAATGCTCTTATTCGTAAACTTGTAGCTAAAAAAATGAGAGCTATTTTCAACAATCTCCATCATTGCACATTCTGAATTTTTAACTAGAATCTACAGAGTGTTTTCTTTTCCCGAGCCATCTCTCCTTTTTTCCCCTCAAACTTTTTTACGGTACGCCACTGGTCAGCGTTAAGTCAATTCTTGATGTCTCCGTTCGATTTAGAAACTTATTTGACTCTTGTAATGTTTTTCGAGTAGAAAATTATTGAACGATTGTACTTGATATTGAATATGCTTGAGTTGAGTCTCAGATGACGAGCTATCAGAATAAAGGCAATTTTATTGATACCTATAGTCCGTTCACAAAGGTTGAGCCGTCGGTTGGCCATGGAAATTTGGCATATTCCACTGTGTATATTAAAATTTTAGGTTATGTTCTTTATTTTCTTGTCAAATTGATACACAATGTTGTCAAGGTTGCATAGAGTTCTCTGATAACTAGCAAGCTCGACGGACGAAGCCGAGTACATTTGGCAACGTTGACTTTGTTCATTGTTATGACAACAAATACTGCCAACTTCAGATAAATACACAAACGTCTATAGCCCGTTCACGAAAGGTTGAGCACATAGTAGGCGTTTGTTTATTTATCTGAAGTTGGCAGTATTTACTGTCATAAAGTAAAATAAAGTCAACATTGCCGAATGTACCCGGTCTCGTCCGACGAGCTTGCGAGTTATCAGAGAACTCTATGCAATATTGACAACATGCGTATCAATCTGACAAGAAAATAAAGAACATAACCTAAAATTTTAATATACACAGTGGAATATGCCAAATTTCCATGGCCAACCGGCGGCTCAACCTTTCGTGAACGGACTATACTTGGCGCTCAAAATTTCGTGAACGGACTAGATCAGTTTTTCCTATTATTTTTTATTTAGCGAATAACAAAGAATTACGAGAGTCAAAAAGGTTTTTAAATTGAGCGGAGATATCAAAATTGATTTTACGCAGATAAGTGGCGTACCGCAAAAAAGTTAAGAGGAAAAAAGGACACATGGCTCCGGAAATGAAAAACATCCTGTGGATTCTAGTTAAGATTCAGGGCGGACAATGATGGAGACTGTTGAAAATAGCTCGTATTCCAAATTGGACTGAATATCTCGAAAAATGCAAGAGTTATCAAGAAAAAAACAATTTTTTTTAGAAATTTCAACACCGCGTAGCTCCATAACGAAGCTTTTACGGACCGATGTTTATATAAACTTCTTTTCTTAAAATTACATGTAGATGCACCCCCTCAAGTTGTGACATACTATTATGTAACATTCTTTATTTGAACCACCCTAGAATCAAAACATCTCCTAGTACGGATCTCACCACTGTTCCCGGAACCTTTGTCGGTCGCGGTAGGCGACGGCGGATCTTACCTCGAGTAGAGCTGCTCCACCTGCTTATCTGCAGCGCTCCTCAGTTCCTCCACCTCCTTCTCCAAGCTGCGCACCTTATCTTCGTACTCCTTCCGGATCTCCTCCCGTATTTCCTCCCGTTCAGACTCCAGCTTGCTGCGCTTCTGCGGCCGGAAAAAGACGGAAGTTAGGTTAGGGGAAGTTCGATGGGGGTTAGGCGCCGTTCACACGTTGAAATACACACGAAGAAACTGTGGTTTGTTCGTTTGAGTGTGGTAGGTTGGTATTGGCATTTATATTGACAAAGAACTGATGGTATGCGTGCAGAAATTGATTAACAGGAGCTATTTCTGCTGATTATTCAGTACCATGATTTTTCTCAACCTAATCGAAAAATTTCATTCAAAAAATCTTCTCGATGGAAACCTGCTTATGAAGAAATTTTTACCGATTCAGTACCATTGAGTAAATTAGCAGGAAATTACGCATCTAATTCCTGCAGATGCTCAACTTTTTTGTTAGAATTTGCAGAATGTTAACATATCGAAAATGTTGGATATACTCGTAATATCTTATCTTTAGATTTCGAAGTCGATCCAACTGTTTTCCGAAAATGAATATATGGTTCGGCTCAATATAATCATTGTTAAAAATGCCCTATTTCTCGATTAACAGAAACCTACCAACCCTCAAAAATTATATAAATAGTCCATACACGAAAGGTTGAGCCGTCGGTTGGCCATGGAAATTTGGCATATTCCACTGTGTATATTAAAATTTTAGGTTATGTTCTTTATTTCATTGTCAGATTGATACGCAATGTTGTCAATATTGCATAGAGTTCTCTGATAACTCGCAAGCTTGTAGGACGAGACCAGGTACATTCGGCAACGTTGACTTTATTTTATGTAATAACAGCAAATACTGCCAACTTCAGATAAATAAAGAAACGCCTACTATGTGCTCAACCTTTCGTGAACGGACTATATTTGTCCTTTTCGATATGAATGAATAATGAAACAAATAAAATATATCTAATCTAGATATTTGAAAAATTAATAAAAACTTTGGAGCTAGATATCTCAGTTTGTTACTATTGACGGATGGTAGTTTCCTGCATAACGCCGTCCAATTGGCGGTCGTGTTTAAGGACGCCATCCTCAATTTAATGACAAGTACGCGAAGCCAAGTGTAGTTCTGTCTTGGAGTTCTATGATTTTGACTTCGAACAAATCCTGAACCATCAAGGGTTTGACAAAGTGCTCTGATATTCAAGATGTTATTAAAGCATTGAACTCTTATGTCATCCACTAAACAGCTAGCATGGTAGAGCCGAAAGAAACGCAATGAAGTAGTCAAGACCAACAAAGTCTTTCTGGTCATTCAGGAATCAAAGAAAACGCAAAAGCTAACATACTGTCCAGAAACCTTCTGTAGTATATGCAAATGCATACATAAGAAAGAGTTTTTGGAGAAAAGAGAATTACTTCCAGTAATAGATCATTCCAGAAAGTTGCTTCGGAACTTTAAAACTGCTAGGTGAAAAAGGTATTTCTAATAGGACATTGTCGCCTTTGAAAGCATGTAATGAGTATTGCCTTAACTGAAACTGATGGGCCCCACTCACTTCGTTCTTCTCCGCCGTTTTTACCCGACGGTTTAAAAACGGTCGGGTAAAACTGCCGCAAAAACGAAGTGTATGGGTTAAAAACGGCGCACTTACCCGACGTTGCAAATTTCAGACGAGGCCTGATTTTCGTCCGTTCTCTTGACGTTTTTAACCGTCGGGTAAAAACGGCGGAGAAGAACGAAGTGAGTGGGGCCCTTGAGAGTGTGAATTCTTGTGGAAAGAGAAAGAAATTAAAAACACATACAATTGGCGGTCGTGTTAAGGACGCCATCCTCAATTTAATGACTGATATCGGAATAGACAATGGCTTATCAAGAAGAATATACGTTAACCATACCTTCAGTCATTACATTTTATGCGAATTTGAGAGTGTGGCAAAGGTATGTTTTTCTGGCAATCTAGCAATTTCGACCTGAATAATTTTGTAAATACACTCACCAACTTTTCATCGGTCAACTGATGCTCTAGTTGCTTAACAGTATTCCTCAGAGTGATTATCACTTCTTCATATTCCAAAAGTTTTGTTCTGGATTCGCAATACTTGGTCTGAGCATCCTTTTCCAGCATCTCTAGGTCTCTTATCTCCATCTCATACTTTTCCCTCAGTCTCCTTTGAACACATAAAATAAACTTTGTTTAAGATTCTTTGAATGGATCGATTATTTTGCCGGTGAGATGTATTAAAACTTCGTATATATATATCTCACCTGATCCTATTCTCAGCCGTCTGCTCAATCTGGGACTTAGCCTTGCCCGCCTCGTTCTCCAATTTTTCAATTACAACCTCGATCTCCCTATCTCTCTCCTTCTTGCACTCCCTTCGTATGGCCGTCTCCTTCTCCATAAGCAGGGCCGACTGCTGCTTCCTGAAGGAATTTTTCCAGTTCTCCATCTCTATGGCCGCAGTCTCTTTCACGATCCTCGTCTCGTTAGCGTGTCTTCTTGCGGCAGCCTGCGAACGGGCGGTGATAAATCCGGAAATAATGGTCGTCACGTATTATCTGACGAACGAAATTTGGACGATTAAGTAGTGTTAGTATGTACTGGGAACGCATGCCTTCCTGCTAGATTGGTTATACGCCCAGTAGGGTACATAAAAACGTAAATTTTCCAAGCTGATTTTCACGTATATTTTACGCCATATCCTCAAAAATAAGTCGCCAATACTCCCAGACATTTTCCGTCAGCCGTATTGCTATGCAGACGTTTTATTAACTAATTAACTTCACGTGAATTCTGGCAACTATTTTGAAGTAGCTGTCAGGACATCAAAATTGGAAGCTTCAAAGCTTTTGCAGAGCAATACGTCCAACGAAAAGTATCTGGGAGTATAAGCGACGTATTTTTGAGGATATTCCCCAAACTGCTTGGCAATCAGCCTGAAGAATTTATCTCTTTATACACTTTGATTCCTGAAAATGGTTCAACCAATGTAGCAGGTAAGCTTGCATGCTTAGTACATACTAACACATTTCGTTCGTCAGAAAATATGTAATGTCTGGTGGTAGCTCAGACTTATACCTGGAGCTTCTCCTCGAATTCCTCTTGAGCCTGTTTTATGGCCCTCTCCTTTTCTGCAGCTGCTTGGGCCTCGCGCTCTTCGCATTCGGCCAGACGGTTGGAGTGGTCGGCTAGGAGACGACGTCTTTGGTCCTGGTAGTTTCTTTCTTCGGATTCTACCATCTTTTCGTATCTGGAAGTTGACAGGTAGTTTCTGTTGTTCATGTTCACGTTATTGGAAGAAATGCGAAAGCTAACGAAAAACTTAGGATACCAAATGGTTAGTATAAAAGTCTTACCTTAACCTCATAACATCTCTTTCATGAGCCAAAGCCTTCTCTCTATCTTCTATAAGTTGCTCTCTGAGGTTCTCCGAGTGTTCTTGTAGCTTTCTAGCCGCTCTCAGCTCCATCTCTTCAATCTCCCGTTTGTGAATCATCCTGAGGTTTGACAATTCCTCTTGATGTCTCTTTTCCATCCTCCCCACTTCGGGCTCTATACTCTTCACAGCCATCTCCTACAAGAAACCATTCAAAATCAATCGCCAAAAGATTGATAAGTTAGGAAAATTACTTAAACGATAAAACTTCTCAGAAAAATACTTCAATGAGATGGACCAAAGAAGTTATCTCACTCTGTGAATCAAAACTGAAGAAAGTGTGGAGCATAATCACTGCACACTCTCCAGTGAATTATAACTTAGGGATATGGCAAAAGTTACCGATGATAACTGTCTCTTCTGCCAAGAAGTCAATAAGACAGCTGAATAACTGATCTGCAACTGTTCAGCTGTCCATAGGGAAAGAATGCCATACTTAAATTCAACACCCTCCCCTTTAAAGAATGTAGAAACTTAAATATATTCTAATCCTTGTTTAAAAAACACCTTAAAGGTATGTAAATAGTGTTAATATGGGTAAATTGTATTTTTATTGATGAAATGGCAACCATGATAACAACTTGATTATAGTTCATGTTAATAAATAATAATATTTCAAGATCAAGTAGTGCAAACTAAAAACTATCAGAAATATATAATGAAGGATAGAAGCCTCATCGACGATAGAAGCCGTTGCGGATGCCAAACATCAGAAACAATCCAACATATTACAGGAGGCTGCCAAATGTTTGCTGAAAATGAATATAAGAGTCGACATGATGCAGTTTGTAAAATACTTCATCAGGAAGTCGCCATTCAACTGAAGATGCTGCAATTTATACTATTAGTATCAGCCTGAACTAATACTGGAGAACCACCATTACAGGCTATACTGGGATCGCACAGTACTTACAAATTTAACAGTTGCTAATAACAGGCCAGACATAATTCTGAAGAAAAAAAGAAGAGAGCAATACTTATAGACGAAGCCATCCCAAATAACAACAATTCAAGTCAAAAATACGCTGAAAAAATATCCAAATATCGAGAGCTTGAACTTCAGATCAAAATGCAGTGGGAAATGTCTAGTACCAGAACCATTTCCATTCTGATATCAACCACAGGAATTATTCCTAAGAGCCTCAAGTCCAATCTCAAGGAGCTATAGTCCGTTCACGAAAGGTTGAGCACATAGTAGGCGTTTCTTTATTTATCTGAAGTTGGCAGTATTTGCTGTCTTAACGTAAAATAAAGTTAACGTTGCCGAATGTACCCGGCCTCGTCCGACGAGCTTGCTAGTTATCAGAGAACTCTATGCAATATCGACAACATTGCGTATCAATCTGACAAGAAAATAAAGAACATAACCTAAAATTAATATACACAGTGGAATAGGCTAAATTTCCATGGCCAACCGACGGCTCAACCTTTCGTGAACGGAGTATAGGTTTGAATGAAAACCTGTACAAAGTAATGCAAAAGGCAGTACTTCTCGGTACTGCTAGAACGGTAAGGAAGTTTGTAGGTCACGATGAACACCAGGAACAACCATGGAGGGGAACATTGCAAGACCAACTACCACGACATCAACCGAGAAATCCAGGACCAAGCAACGAAGGACGAACAACCCAGGACACAGAAGAAGAACACCGAACAGCAGGGATGAGTGAATGTTTCCCTTAGTAGAGAGTATAATAGCCAATCGCTAGAGGGTGTGAGAAATCACACTCTTTCTACGCTAATAGGCTCAAGTCAATAATAACAAAACTGAAAACTGGAGCAAATTATGTACGTCAAACCCAGGAAACACTTGAACCGCTAAAAGTATTCTGGTATCTCGAAGAATACTCACCTTGATCTTCTGAGTCCTTCCCTCAATCCATCTCTCCCTCCTCAGCTTCTCACTGGCCGCTTGCATGTCTTTCATTTTCTGCATCTCCACCTGGTGCCTGTGCTCGATAGCTTTCATATTGGCCACGTACTTGTCCTCCATATTGTGCATTTCCTCCACCAGTTCCTCGCATTTTCTAGCCAGGGTCTTTTTCTCCTCCATCAGCTGGTCGATGAACTTCTGGTGTCTTCTAGTGATAGTTTCCGTTTCTTCCTTTTGCTCCTTCAACTTCTGGCGAAGGGTCGCTTCGGCAGTTTTGGTTTGACTCAGTAGTTTATCTCGAAGGGTTGAGAGTTCGTTTTGGAGGAGACTTATGCAGGAAGTTTTGTCCTTCACTCTGAGCGATAGGTCGATTACGTAGGATGAAAGTTCTTCTATTGTTAGTGTTACTAGGTCTTCAACCCTGGAAGAGGATTGTTTGTTTAATGTAACAGAATAGTACGTGTTATTTTTGCAACCTTCTGGTTTTTGAAGCGAATTACTTGAAATTGTAATGAACAGTTCACTTAGTTCGGTGGATAAAATAATTTTTCACTGGTGGATAGAATGAACTGAAGGGTTTTCCTATAACAGGTGTTATTTTGAATAGCCCGCTTTTTCGATACATGTCGAGCTTGAAGCTGTCATTTTTTGACATTTGACAAGTGTAAACTACGCCATTACTAAAAATGGAACGATACATGCTTCAAGAACGCATTGAAGTCATCAAAATACACTATAAAAATGGTGAAAATTTGGCAGAGACGGTTCGTACAACTCGAACATTTTTGGGTCGTCGTGAAGCACCTTGTCGGACCGCAATAAAGAAATTTGTGGAAAAATTCGAGCTGTTGGGGCAAGTTAGTAATGTGAAAATTAAGAACCGTGCACGTCGCTCAAGAATAGCCGAGAATATTGCTACTGTAGCTGAAAGTGTTGAAGAAAACCCTGGTTTGTCTATTCCTCGTCGTTCTTTTTAATAAGGTCTTCCACAAACGTCATTAAACCGTATTGTGGATAAAGATTGGGTGTTAAGGCTTATAAAGTTCAGTTAACACAAGAACTCAAGCCGGCCGATCATCAACAACGTCGTGTCTTTGCTGATTGGGTCGTTGAAATGCATGAAAATGATCCGGAATTCCATCGACAAATCATCCTGGGCGGGAGGCTCATTTCCACCTCAGTGGCTTCGTCAAAAGCAAAATTGTCGCATCTCGGGCTCGGATAACCCAAGAATTATTGTTTTTTTTAACGATGACTCCTCTCTATCCTCAACTTGTGACTGTTTGGTGCGGTTTATGGTCCGGCGGAGTCATTGGACCTTACTTTTTTCGAAAATGAGGCTGGAGCAACAGTAACGGTGAATGGATTGCGCTATCGAGAGATGGCCGAAATTGGATAGTATTGATCTGGACAACGTTTACTTTCAACAAGACGGCGCTACGTGCCATGCAAGCAACGAAACCATTGATCTTTGCGGGAAAAGTTTTCGGGCCGTGTTATCTCTCGAAGAGTTGATCACAATTGGCCACCGAGATCTTGTGATTTAACACCTTACGACTTCTTCCTTTGGGGCCACGTGAAAGAGAAGGTCTACGCCAAAAGCCCAGCGTCGATTGAAGACCTCAAAGATGGGTATCGAGGACATATTAGAATATCTGGTGTTTGGATGAAACCAAGCAGGGAAGTCTCATCACTTTCTTCGTAGTGTTATTAGATTGTATAAAATCATTAATACATGAAGATTTACGTGACAATCTTTGCAATTCTAGATTCTAGGAAGAACAGCATAAATGGATATGAATCAAACCACCTACTAGAGTGATGGTGTGCGCCAATACATTATATTGGGATCATATTATATCCTCAGTACTTTTGAGACCTATCAATAATCTACAGATATCCGATTTCTAAAAAGTTTTTCAAGTTTTCGCTCCCAGTTTCTTAAACAAAATAATTAAAAGAAACTATTAAGAGGAAACTATTTCCGTTTTATTGTTAGGCAACCATTTTTTCGATAGAGGAAGTGGTCCGAATATGAGCCCTGCACTTATTATGGGCCCCCAACCTATTTCTTTTTAGCACATCTTGACATCTATGAATTCCGTACTGAAACACTTCTACTAGAGTCTGAATCATTTCTGTGTATAAGCAGGCAGCCTCGTGTGTAACTCTGTAAAACAGGTGGCATTAAATTTTTTTGTGTGTTTCAAACATTGTTTTCTGGTAAATGCTTTCGTGGTATTTATTAATGTTTATGTATAAACCTGGATAGTTGGTGTGTTAGTATCTTAGATTAGTGACCAGTAGTTGATATTCCAAAATTAAACGTACCTAAATATTGAATGAAAAAGAAATTAGATGATTTAAATAATCACATGGAATGTTGGTAATATGGGTCCGTAACGTGGTCCTATTATGGGACAGGGCTCATATTTAGACCAAGTCTGCAGTTCATCATGCCACGAAGCAAACCGAAGTTTATTTCAAAGCTGTGGAAGGTGTTAATAATAAAATAATGAGTCTTAATGAACAATGGGCTCACGAACAATGTTCCGGCGCCGAAAAAGATACATACATATGTGACTTTTGCAAGTAAAATTATGTTTCAGGTTGAAATATATTTTTCCGCCGACCTCGAAATAAAAGGTGATTTTAGTGTGTAAGAAATTGAGCATTAATGACCCATTTTAATGCTCAATTTTTTAGTCATTTCAATGTGCAATCCTCATGGCAACCGTACACAAAGTATTTAGAAGCACTACGAGAAATGTCAAAACTCTACTGGAACAGAGAAACATAGAAATTCCCATTGTGTCAAATATATGTCTTGTGCAAAATGAGAATGTATTTCAATTAAGAATTTATACACTATTCATGTTGAGATCGTCGAAAAAATCTTGTAATCAACACGGTTATAAATTTAGCGACTAATGGTCTCGAACTATTAACGGATTCGCTCCGCTCACGCATTAAAATATCTTAACCATTAGTCGCTGTTTTTAATAACCTAGTTGATTAAATAACTATTAATTTTCATTTGAGGTCTGTCATTCAGCAAAAATATACATGATTTAAAACTATTGTATACCTATCAATTGATTTACTAAGGGGCCCATATTACACGCAGTCTAATCCAAAAGTAGATATGTACATTATTTTAAGTTTTTACACAAATCCCACCTAAATTACATTTTTTTCATAATGCCTTCTTGATATACCATAGGTAAACCTTCGAGCTTGCAGTGTACCATTTATTGGATATTTATTCGTAAGATCCAAAAATCTAGTGGAAAAAAACAAAAGGGGGGCTCATATTCGGACCACTTCCTCTACCAATTTGCTCCTGACAAATCAGTGCAAAGATTTTCACAGGAGCATTTCATCTTAATTAATTATTTTCAATTATTATTGCTTCAATTTTTTAATTATTTCTGTTTCAGAAACTGGGAGTGAAAACCTAAAAAGCTTTTCAAACATGCAGAATCCTTCTAGATTATATTTCAATCGTTAACTACAGATATCGGAGTTTCCTCACCTATCTTTTGCAGGTGATATCTGACAAAACAGTGTCCTATGAGAAGAATAGTAAGCAGGCTTCTTGATTCGTTTTTTTGACAACAAAAAAGCTTGTCGAAACTTCGCTTCAGAATGTACAATCAGTTTCTTTGCTTGTCTTAAACCAGGTGCTATTTGATGACATAAAGACTTGTGCAAAATTCAAAACCAATTCAAAATAAAAATCTTCATCTTCGTCAAATGCAATTAGTTTGTTAATGAGTCGAATAGAACAAGAGTTGTTCAATTTTTCCCAATATTAAACTTGAAAACGAAGGGCTATAGAGGGTGCAAAATCAAAAGAAACAAACTCTACGATTTTTCCAACTTCTCCACAAAAACCGCCCCTGTTATCTATCTTCTAGAAACTTTTCATCCTATCCAAGCTACTGACGCTGTATCTGAAGAGGTCATCAATAAATTGAGGTTGGAGCTACAAATCGAACGAATTAGTTTTATGATGAAGTTCGAGAAGCGGTGTGGGTAGTCTTGGAAAAGTTTACGGACGAATACGAAGTTAAATTGGGTGGATCGTGAAGGATATGTTCAATCCATTGCCGTTACTGAATGTACTTGGGAGAAAATAGGGTTGGTTACGCGGTTAGAAAATGGTTCGGCATTTTTATAGCGATCTGAAGTTGAATGCAGACTAATTGATGGGGAACAGTAATCCATATACAGGATGTCTGTAAACAAATACGAGGGACTTAGGAAGATGATTCCTCGATGAAATAAATAGAGGTAGTTCATATATTTTTTTTCGAAATCGACCTTACTTCCAAGATACAGCCTTTGGAAAGCGATGACGAGTTGATAGTTCTCAAATTTTTTTACGACTTCTTAAAAACACTTAGTCATAAAACTATACATTATATGAAGTACTATGTAGATGTACTCACACAAAGGACCCCGCACATTTTGTATGGGAATAGGCTCCCGGTGGATTTGGCTGAAAATTTGATATGTTGTTCTACTAATCCTTCTGATCAAATGTCTAAACAGTCACGAAGCTGAAAAATGCATACTTCTAAGAGTTTTTAGCGATTTTTTGTATCCATTATGGCTTACGTATTATGGGAATTGGCTCCCGGTGGATTTGGCTGAATATTTGATATGATGTTCTACTTATCCTTCTGATTAAATGTCTCTTCAGTCACGAAGCTGAAAAATGCATACTTCTAGGAGTTTTTAGCGATTTTTGTATCCATTATGGCTAACGTATTACCGTTCACACAGAAATGTTTGAGAATATTTCGAATTGACAGAATCTGCTTTCAATAATCACGAAATATTCTCAAACATTTCTGTGTGAACGGTAATACGTAAGCCATAATGGATACAAAAATCGCTAAAAAACTCCTAGAAGTATGCATTTTTCAGCTTCGTGACTGAAGAGACATTTGATCAGAAGGATTAGTAGAACATCATATCAAATTTTCAGCCAAATCCACCGGGAGTCAATTCTCATACAAAATGTGCAGGGTCCTTTTTAGATCTCATAACTTTATTATAAGGGATTGAAAATAACAACTCTCTATGATTTTCGTTCAAAATTGTTTTCGTAGGATAGATCGTCGAAAAATAAAATTCTCTTTTAGTTTCCCATTTAATTCTGGAGAAAAAAGTCCTTTGCAATATTTCGATACAGTCGATACTTTTCTCTGAAGAAATAAAAGCCTACAAGCAGTGATCACTGTTCATTCCAGTTCATCGTTTACCTTAGAGTCCCATAGAATGAATATTTCAAGATATTGTTTGTCTGGGACAAGAAATAAAAGAAAAAGTCCATATCTGCCAAATGCAGATTCGAATAAACTACCATTTTTTTAACTTTTTTTATTTTATTACTGCAAAGTATTCATTAAAAAAATCTAACTCCTATGAAACTGAAAATTGTACAAACAATCATGAAAAATCTTTTTTTTTCTATTAAAACCAATTTTGAGCTAAACAATAGCTTAAATAATCATTCTATGCAACATACGTTGAAATGGAATGAACAGTGATCATAACTGCTTTTAAGTTTTTATTTTTTGCAAGAAAAGTCTCGAATTGATGACTTCCATGAAATAACATTAAGATTCAATCACGAAGGAAAAAATTGAGATTCGGAATTTTTGGACTTTCGTTGCTATCATGTTAGCCATGACATTATGACGGAGGATGAGCAGCTAACACAAAAGTTTTGATACCTATGTCATTCAAAAATACACTAAATATGTATTTTTTACTGAAAAGAAAATGTGTGCATAATAAATATTGATAATTCATCAAAAAACCCATTAGAAAAATAGGACTAATTTTGTTAATTTCAGAACCATGATGTTCATCTGCTCACCACGCCCGCATTAAGAGTTTTTTCTGCACACAGACTCTCTTATCTTGTAGAAAACTTATTGAATATGTGGTCAAATTTGAAACTCGAAATATTTCGTGAAATCCACAAATGTTAAATTGAAGAACCACCGTCCACATTTCGGGTTGAGTAGAGCAGAATATGCATAGCATAACTTTTTTCACAATAAATCAAATTAGCTGACGTCTAAGATAAGATAAGAACTACTGTAAATTTTTTGTGAGAATAAAGACATTAATATTATTATTATTATTATATGACTTTTTTGTTGCAAATCACTCGTATAATCTCCCCTACAAGTTTGTCCACTTTAGAAGTAGACACCCTGCAAAGGATAAACCTTTGTAAGGTCAAATTATTTTAATTATTGCCAAAGGTCGTACCATCGAACTCTTTCTTCAATCTAAGAATATCACCCAGAAACATCGCAAGAACTTCGTCGACGTCAATCAATAATGAAAATTTAAATTTTAAATAATTAATACCCCATCCCAAATCGTACGAGTGTCCTACTGAAAGACGCCCTAAAACCCATGAATAAATCGAAATAACATCAAGCTCACGCTCCAATATCCGATAAAACGGCCATCTAGATCTCAGTTACGTGCCGGTTCATAAAATTCTTTAATATACTCACTTCGGAACGGTGTCGAATAAACTGGATGATTCCAGGACCAATTTTGAGGCGGTGTTTGCCCGTTCCTTGGCAACCTCCAGAGTCTCGGTGCATTTCTTGTCCACCTCGTCCAGGTAGGAAAGAAGATCTCTGGAAGAAATGTACATTCGAAGTTATCAGGTTAACATCGGATTGGAAGGTGAACGAATTCCATTTTCAACATCCTTTTTCGACCCTTTAAAGACGTCGAAGAAGGCCAGTCAGTGAAAGGGCAAGGGCTGTTTGATTGGCAAGGAACTATAGGGTTTCTTTCAATACAGTATTAGTCAAAAAAAAGCACGGCGGAAATGAAATTTGTATAGAGCCATTAGATGTTTTGAGATCCTATTGACGATCAGGACGATCTGTAAGTGTAACTTTCGAAATTAATGAGTTTCGCCAAACAAAAATTCAAGAGAATTCACAAGTTCATTTGTCCAGATTTCCAAAGAGAGCGAGATGGCTTCTGAACTCTTTCATGGTGTTTACTTTCGCTACGTCTCTATAGGCGTTTTTGGAAACTTACTTAGGGTTACTAACTCGATTCACCGACCCGGGTTCTACGTTTACTAACACATCAGGTTTAGGATTTGAAGTGACAGTCGTATCAATAACATAACAAAATAATTATGGATTAATTTTTTCATAGATATAGAGGGAAAATAGACCATTAAGACGTATCGCACAATCACCCCTCGAACTGAATCTTGAATTTTGAGGCAAGTTATAGTTATAGTTTGAAAAGGAGTACCAGTTCACTGTGGCCTTAAAGTCTATTGTGCCCCGTTACAGAGCTGTTCTGACCACACTCTTCAAGGTTTGCCTTCCAGTTTCAGAAATCTGATGAAATCCAATATATGTGAAGGCTTCAACGAGGCTATTTCCTCACTTTACAAGTTTCTTTACCAAAGCATTCTGTCCTCAGGCTCGCAATGCCAAAGCATTCTGTGACTAGGTGAATGGGGTTTCTTCCTCCTCCCCACAGAACTTACACTAGTCAGTGTCTGTTAATCCGATCCTCAACAGGTGCTTCCTGAGGCGACTGTGTCCTGTAAGAAAGCCAGTGAGGAGGTGTAATTGTTTCTTATTAAGGTCCAGATATCTTTGGATCTTGCTGTTTCAAAGTTCCGAAAGAACTTAGTGGAATGATTCATCCCTGGGAGATTCCGCCATAGTTTTCCTTCTCGGCTTTCTCCTTCTCCAGAAACTTCTTCTAATAGGTACATTTACCTATACCACAGAAGGGTTCTGGGCCAATGAGTGACATTCGTTCTCCCTTTTTGGTAAGTGTATTGGCCTTTTCGTTTCCTTTGATTCCCGAATGACCGGGAACCCAGATTACAAAGACCTTATTTTTCTTGCCTACCTCTTTGAATTGGTTCCGATACTCCCAGATCATCTTTGAGTCGATGACGTAGGAGCTTGGTGCTTCAATAGCAGCTTGACTATCTGAGTGTATGGCTATATCGCA
The DNA here is from genome assembly GCA_013421045.1 of Propylea japonica. Lineage (NCBI taxonomy): Eukaryota > Metazoa > Arthropoda > Insecta > Coleoptera > Coccinellidae > Propylea > Propylea japonica. The sequence continues at coordinate 40,990,876 of CM024247.1, forward strand.
CTTGTGATAGTTTCTTTTTAGATTTATATCTAGACATCTTTCAATAGCTAAGATTTCCTTTTGAAAAACGATCATACAGGAGCCTAGCGACAGTGCACACTTGGTACTTCACCCTTATATCTCAGCGCCAGCTCCTATAGAGGTTTTGGAACCATCTGTATACCATTTACGGTATTTTCTTTGAGGTTATAGTCGGTGTATTCCCGTACCTATTCCACTCTTTTACTTAACAATGTCCTGAAGTTTTTCTCAGAGCTTACTTTCTTCATCATTACATCATTAGGGAGGTTCGCAGATGAGATGTAATTGTTCAGAGAGGGCCAGACTCTCTGATTCTTCATTCTCTCAATATCTGTACTTTCCTTAGATTTTCTGAAGATAGCCTCATGAGCTACCCTATCAATCACTAAATGTAGAGGTGTGAGATCCGTAATGACCTCAAGTGCCCTAGTTGCATTTTGAGGCAAAAATTACTGAATAAATAGGATAGACAATGTGGACTCACCTGTAGTTACCGAAACCTTTTATAGACTCCGAATGATGTCCACTATCGGCGCTCTGACTCCTATTAGTTCTAGCCCCATCTTTTCCATCAGCAGGAAGCTTTTGGAGTTTGCAGCTCTTTATACTATTCTTTTCGTCGTTCTCTCCAGACGAGAAATCTAAGGGACTCGAACGCGCAGAATCGCTTCTGTTGCTTTTTGCACTCGAACTTTTCGCGGAGTTCAAGCGTTCCATCTTGTGCTCCTTTTTCTTGAACCGAAGGTTTTCTTCGTCCTCGTTCAAGATCATTGAATTTGACAGTTCGCTGGTGACCATCTTCTTCATGGTCTGTATCTTTCTTTCTGCAAAGCAGAATATATGAATATAATGCATAGAAATGAAAAAATAAGTGAAGATCAAGATCACTTTTTATATCCATCATATTTACTGTTCAAAGTTTTGGTAAGAGTTATATATCAACTTAGGCCTATCTAACCCAAAACGTTACACAAGTCACAGTTTTAGACGATCCTCGGCAAAGTTTCCTTCTAGGAGAAGGGATAACCAACATAAAAGGTCTTGGAGGCTGGAAGTCAACTGCAGTTGCTGAGAGTTATTTGGAGGACTCCGTAGAACAGAAGAAAACTATTTCAAATAAAATTCATCTTCATGCACTTTTTCAATATACGAGTGTTACTCTTAACTGCCATCAGTTCTACCAACTTACTACCAGCTATTCTGACTCATTTGCAGAATGCAACAAATTGTGTTTTCAACATTAATATTAATAATAAATTGGATTTTCATGGAATGTTTTGTATGGTGAAATAAAATATAGTCCGTTCACGAAAGGTTGAGCAAATAGTAGGCGTTTCTTTATTTATCTGAAGTTGGCAGTATTTACTGTCATAAAGTGAAATAAAGTCAACGTTGCCGAATGTATCCGGCCTCGTCCGACGAGCTTGACAACATTGCGTATCAATTTGACAAGAAAATAAAGAACATAACCTAAAATTTTAATATACACATTGGAACATACCAAATTTCCATGGCCAACCGACGGTTCAACCTTTTGTGAACGGACTATATATATTTTCAATGTGCTCTTTGAATTTTTTTGCGGTCGCAGAAAAAATAATGTTCATAATTCATGCTTCGCGTCGTTCGGGTCAACGGCAGTCGCGTGCAGAAAAATATCACTTTCCGCACTTTTTAGGAAAATAACTATTCATTTTTGACAGTTCGAAGAGTGATAAAATTAGCTTTACTGCGAGTTACGAGTCCAAAGTGTCTTCTTGACGACGGCTGGCGAATGCTGACCGAAACTTAGAACAGAAAAAGCAAAAGTGATGGAAATAGTCAAAGTAACATTCAATGAATGTTCCATCATCATGCATTTCATGTCCACAATCAACATAATGGTTTGAATTTATTCACATTTAACGAGTTTTTTTTTTAATTTTAGGCAGGTACTCACGTGAAGTTTTGTCTTGATTTTCTAGTGCTTCGATTATAGTTTCAATATCGTCGTAGTTTTCCTGTTTCATGTCTTCAGGTGTAGGTGCACCACAAGGAATTGTTACATCTTTATTGCTTATCTCAGTTGTTGATTTAAGTTCTTCCACACTGTCTACAAATGTAAATAAAGCTTAATTAAGAACTCTGACCATATACAGGGTGTCTGTAAACAGATGCGAGGGACTTTGGGAGATGATTTCTCAATGAAAATAAGCAGGTGTAGTTCATATAATTTTTTTTCGAAATCGACCCCACTTCCAAGATATAGCCTCTGGAAGGCGATGACGAGTTAACAGTTTTTATTTTTTTTACCGCTTCTTCAAAACTTTGAGTCATAAAACTGAACATAAGATGAAGCACTAAGTGGATATTACTCACACAAATTTTTTACATCTCATAACTTCATTATTAGGGGTTTGAAAATAACAACCCCTTATGATTTTCGTTCAAAATTGTTTCCGTGAAATATATTCTCAAAAAATAAAATCTCTTCTGGTCTCCCATTCAATTCTAATGAAAAAAATTCTCCTGCAAAATTTCGATACTTTTCCCGAAAAAAATAAAACTTACAAACAGTTTTGATCACTGTTCATTCCATTCAATCGTATAAGTGTTCCATAGAATGAATATTCTAAGATATTGTATGTCTATGACAGGAGATAAAGATGTTCTATAAATCTTTCCGGAAGAAAATTATATCCCTAATATTTTAATTTCATAAATATAACTTTCTTTCGATAACAATAGTAAGCATAATTTGAGCATTATCAATATCTTAGAATATTCATTTCATGATGGAAAATACGATGAAATGTAATGAACAGTGATCATAGCTGCTTGAAAGTTTTATTTTTTACAAGATAAGTATCGACTGTATCGAAATTTGCATGAGACTTGTTTTCTACAGAATTGAATGGGAAACCATAAGAGAATTTCATTTTTTGAAAATCTATCCCACGAAAAGTTTTGAACGAAAATCAAAAGGAGTTGTTGTTTCCAATCCCTAATAATAATGTTAAAAGATCGAAAAAATTGTGTTAGTAAAATCTACTCAATGAATCATAGTAGGTATAATGACTCAGTGTTTTTTAGGACTTCTTAAAAAAAATTAAAAACTGTCAACTCGTCATCGCCTTCCAAAGGCTGTATCTTGGAAGGGAAATCGATTTCGAAAAAAATTCAAATGAACAACCCCTGCTTATTTTCATCGAGAAATCATCGCCCTAAGTCCCTCGCATTTGTTTACAGACACCCTGTATAAAGGAGTTCTTATTCAGATTTTCAGAACAGTGCAGAAAAAATCGCTGTTATCTCACTTAGCAAAATATATTAGCTATACAATATGGCACTGTGAGAAAATGATACTTACTTATCAGTTCAGAAAACTCCAATCGATTCCTCTTAACAGTTTCCACATCTTTTTCAATCCAAGTTTCTATATTATCCTCTATTACGTCCATTTTATGCTTCGGTGAAGTCACTTTGTTGAGCTTCATTGCCGTGAATTTAGGTTACTGGAAGTACTCAACTCTTTATCATTTTTGGTTGAAGATTTTTTATCTTTAGAATCCTTCGTGACTTGAGATTTTTCGCAACTGGGGACTTCGATTTGGTTCTCTTCCTGGACACATGGGTCTTATTCGAATCTTTCTTGTTGTTTCTAGAAGAAGATGGTAACGGAGGAATATCTTTAACTTTTTTTTGGGAGTCAGTTTCTTCTATATCATCTAATTTGAACAAATCGTCAATGTCAATTTCGGACAGTAGAGGCTGGTCGGCCAGACTATCATCGGTTTCTGCTGATTTACACTGTTTTCTAACTTCTTGCAAATATTTATCAGTTTCTGACTCTTTTTGGTGAACACTGGTCATGTTGATCTCTTCCAACCATTCGTTAATGGTGGAGTTTACATCGAAATCTTTCTCATTTTTCTTGGTGTTCACTAGGTCAGGGTATTCCTCTGGATTCCTGGCTCTCTTACTGTTTTCTTCTGCTGAAAGTTAAACATTTTTGAAGCGAAGGCAATACCATATTCTCCATAGTATATTTTAATGATAATGTTGTGAGCTGAAAGCTTATTAAACAAGTGCCCGGGACAGGCAGACTTTCTCATCATATGAAAGATACAAATTCCGAAAAAATACAAGACAACAGATAATTACAAACGACCTGAGCCTATTTATAACATGATGAATTTTGAGAACTAAGATACGCTTACAAAGTATTCGGCTTCCAAAGAAAAAGGGCCCAAGGGAAAGTGTCTTTATGTCATAAAAGGTCTTGGAACTAATGGTATATGAAAAAAGTAATTTCGATGAACCGTTTTGGCCAAAAATCAAATGAACCACCTCGAATACTTTGGTTTAAAAATAATTATATTATATTTCAGCTTTTTGTAAGAACTCTGTGAAATCTACTATCGCCTTAAGCGATATTTTGTGTAACATTTATGCACAACAATAAAGACCATTATTATTATTATTAATATTAATTTTTAAGCTCGATTCAATAAATCTATTGTAGAAAATACAGCGATTCGTAGCGAACTGCATTTTACGCAGAGGCTCTCGAACGCAACTCGAAAATGAAAAATTCAAAAATCTATGAACTGAATTTATTTGAAAAGAATGACAGACTCTATTGTTTTTGGTATGTTTTTATAGATTTTCGAGGTAGCTGATGCAGAAAAAATTACTTTCGAATCGATATCTGCATACATTCGGAATTTTGCACTTCAAATGGCATTTTTTCCAAAACTCGCCACTTCAAACTTTCATAACTTTTGTTCGAACAGCCGAAATTAAATATGAATTACATATTTTTTTCAGTCTGTAGTATACGCACATAAAATCCGAAATTTTGGACGAAAAATAGCAAAGGGTTTGACCCCCCCGAAAACGCTATATTTCAGCTATTTGCAAAAATTCTGTAGGATCTACAGAAATAGTTATTACTGATAATTATTAAGCTCTATCTCATGAATCGATTGACGTAGAAAATACATCGATTCGTAGCGAACTGTATCACACAGATGCTCCCGAACGCAACTCGAAAATGAAAAAAGCAAAATCTATAAACTGAATTGTTGTTTGGAAAGTTTGGCACACTTTATTGTTTTTGGTTTTTTTTCATGAGTTTTCGAGGTAGCTGAATCAAAAAAAAAACTTTCTAATCGATATCTGCAAGCGTTTAGAATTTTTCCGTTCAAACGGCCAGTTTCAGAGGTCTTTAGCTCCGCAATGTGGGCCCATTTTGAAAAAATAAAAAATACTGATCCCCTTAACTCTCTTCAACGAGGACCTGCTAAAATGTTGTTACATATATTTCGGCACACCCTCGTTAGTTTGGAAACTAATCATCTAAAGACTGAAAAACTATCTCTCAATGAACCTAACTGCACTCTCAAACAACTCTAACAGCTATTCACCCACCTCTGTTTCGTGTTTCCTCAATTTTCCGTTGCTCCTTTTCCGCTCCGTACTCATTAGTGACGTCCTCGCAGCCTACCTCGATTTCTTCGGGAATCTCGTCGCATATCGGTTTTTCTGCAATTTCCTCAGCGTCTGAGGCACGACCCCCAAATTATACTTTATAGCGAAATAATCGTAAATGGGATCGTCATTAGTTTTTTCCACTCCGCTCATCATCTGGTGGGCATGCAGAAAAGGCTGACAATGTTTTTTCGGCAGAGGAGGCTTCGTAGTTAGCCCAGGTGCCATTGCGTATTTTTCCTCCGCAGGTTTTTCGTTTTCAGAAAGATTTTCACCCCTTTCCATGCTGGGGAAATCAAAGTTTCGATTGTGTACTTCGTTTTCGCTTGCTTCTGTGTTTTCCGTTTCGGGTTTTTCCTTTGGGGAGTCAGTGTTTATTGTGTTTTTTTCAGTGGTGTCCTTTGGAGATTGCCCTCTGATATCGCAGACGTCCTGCTTGTCTGGGTTGTGTCTTTCAGAGTCAGTCGAGACAAGAGTGGGGATGGAATGTTCTGATAAAGTTTTTCCTTTCGTACCGAGAGAATGGGGTGTTCCGAAACGTCTCCATTGTTCGATGTCTTCTTCTAGGAGCTCCTTGAAGAGATTCGATGATGGAAGTTGGAAGTCTACTGGAACTGGATTCGGAATAGATTAATGTGATAATGATTTCCAACAAGAAATTTTGAGAATTTATATCACAAAAAGAAATCATTCATATTCTCCACGCTATATTGAAGGTGGAGCTTATTCTCAGAGCCGGACCGGGGCGTGGCGAGGGAGGCATTTGCCACGGGCGCAAACGACCTAGGGGCGCAAAATGTGAAATATGAAATATTCCATTTCACATCAAGATTGACTACAAGCTCTATATTTCAAAGTGGCGAATTTACCATTTTACAAAATTGAGAAACACGTAGTTAACGAACACTACCAAAACGGAACAAAATCCTAGAAAATTATACATGGCGAGAAACACGACTCTAGGTGCATTGTCCATTACCAAAAATATGGGAGATTATTTTCAATAAAAGGTTCTTCAAAATAAAGGGTTTTCCAAAAAGAGGGAATATTTTGAAAAGCCCGCTACTTCGGTAGATATCACGTTTGAAGCTGTCATTTTTTGACATTTGACAAGTAGAAACTACGTCATTAATAAAAATGAAACGATACACGCTTCAAGAACCTTGTCGGATCGAAATGAAGAAATTGGTGATAAAATTCGATATCTTGAGACAAGTTAGTGATGTGAAGAATAAAACCCGTGCACGTCGCTCGAGAACAGCCGAAAATATTGCTGCTGCCGCCGAAACTGTTAAAGAAAATCCAGATTTGTCCATGCCTCGTCATTCTTTGGAAATAGGGATTCCACAAACGTCATTACACCGTATTTTGCATAAAGATTTGGGTCTTATAACTTATGAAGTTCAGTTAACACAAGAACCGGAATTCCATCGAAAAATCATCTTGAGTGATGAGGCCCATTTCCACCTCGGTGGCCTCGTCAACAAGCAGAATTGTCGCATCTGGGGCTAGGAAAACCCAAGAGTTATTGTTGAAAAGCCTCTCTATCCGCAACGTGTGACTGTTTGGTGCGGTTCATGGTCCGGCGGAGCCATTGGACCACTTTTCGGAAAATGAGGCGGGAGCAACAGTTACGGTGAATGGATTGCCCTATCGAGAGATGATCAATGATTTTTTATGGCCGAAATTGGAAAGTACTGATCTGGACAACGTTTACATTCAACAAGACGGCGTTACGTGCCCCACAAGCAACGAAACCCTTGGTCTTTTGCGGGAAAAGTTGCTGAACTGTGTTATCTCTCGAAGAGGTGATTACAATTGGCCACCGAGATCTTGTGATTTAACACCTTGCGACTTCGTGAAAGAGAAGGTCTACGCCAATAGCCCAGCGTCGATTCAAACCTCAAAGATGGAATTCGTGAGGCTATCGAGGACATAGGGCAGCCACTTTGCAATCTGGTTATGGAAAATTTCATTAAAAGGATATGGTCCTGTAAGCGTGGTCGTGGTGGTTTTTTGCTTTATGTTATTTTCCACTATTAACGGCATAGCTTCTTCTTCATAATGAAATAAACATCCGATAATTTTTATTGAAAAATGGCATTTTTCTTTTAACATCAAAATAACACCTTTTATTGGAAAACCCCTTATAATCAATAAATGTCAATTATAAAAATCATATATTTATTGAAAAATAAATTTCTTCAAGGGCGCATTTCGAAAGTTTGCCACAGGCGCTAGAATCCTAGTTCCGGCTCTGCTTATTCTTATACCTATCTAGCAGTATTGGATATGTTTTGCACAGTAATGGCAGAGGGACGCAAAAGATACATTGCTGCGTATGATAAAAGAACCCTGAGAGAAAACCTCAGTGAAAAACTCCGTCTGTATGAGTGTAATGATTAGATGCTAGATTTTTTTGAAGAAAAAGCTGAAATTTTTCTATAGAAGGCCGTTTTTTCAAAGTGAAGTAAACTCAATTGTTTTCTTAACTCTGATTCGTGATCATTACGATTATTGTTTTAAATATTTTTATTATCTATTTTTCCAGATGAAACCTACCATAAATACTCTCGAAACTACCGTCTGTTAATGTTTCTTTGGATTTACCAGATAAAGGATTAGGCATCACAAAATCTGCAGAATAGGGTCTTCGATCATTTTTTGCTGAAGCTGTTTCCTCCTGAAAAGAAATTCGTGCAAAAGATATAAAATAATTCAAGAGAAATGATATTTTTGAGAAAGTAACACAAGTAACTCTTCGCGCACAAGTGTGTCAAATAGAGACCAAGGTCTACAAAGAAAGCAAGATTTCAAATTCGAAAAATTTAAAAGAATCCCTGAGCAAGAGCTTTTGAGCGCTCGTTCTTTGGTGGAGGAATAAAATTATTACCTAAAAATTTGATATGAGATTTGAGATTGATACGAAATATACAAATGCAGAAGCTCAGCACAATCGGAATTATATTGTGGAAATAATTCAAAAAATGAAATAAATGTAAAAAATGAATAATTACAAAAATTAAATTATATGGTTCTGATGACGCGATTCTCTTGAAATTTTGCATGAACATTTAGTATATCAGTTTTGATTCACAAAATGAATTTCACTTGAATTGGTTATCCTGTTATGGAAATATAAAGATTCTTCTTTTCAATATTCCAATTAAAGTTATTATGGTTCTGTTAACACTAATGCAACAAAATTTTGCATGAGCATTCAGTGTATCAATCTTTATTTATAAAATTAATTTCATTCGAATCGGATATTTTTTATGGAAATATGATGTTTCTTCTTTTCAATATTCCAATTGAATTAGCTATGTTGTCTGTTTACACTATGTCCACAAAAATTTGCATGAAGCTTATAATGCGCATTTTGCATATGGCCGCAACATTTCATTTCGATGGGTTACGTTTTGTCTGAGATATTGAGAAACAAACTTTTTGAATGGTCATATTTTATGGAACACCTTGTACGATTTGGCTGGTAAACGAACTTAACCGAGCCATTTGGGAACCGTACTCACCCTGAAAATTTCAAGTCTCTAGGACAATCTCTTCGAAAGTTGTGCTAACGGCCGGACGGACGGGCCCACAGGCAGAATTGAATTTGACCACGAAATCGTCATCAGGGAGTAGAACCCTATCGTTTCGGCTCAAAATTCGAAAATTACAGACATTTGGGCAAAACGATATACCTAACACCCGTTCAAGAAGAACGAGCGCTCAAAAAAGGAGAATGAATAATGAAAAAACGGCACAACTAATTCTACTTTTAGCCAATTCGCTGAATCTGAATAGGTAATCAAATTATCTCTCATTTGATGTAGCAAAACCCATTTATTCTTAAAAAAAAGTTGAGGGATGAGAAATAACCAATTCAAAAAAGCGTAGAATAAATTGCTTTGAAACTAAATATCGAAGGGTGAACTGTTGTAATTCATCATACAAGACGAGTTACGAGTTAGGTTATTTTTTTGGAATGCTGTAAATGGTTAGTGCATTCAATATAGTAATGAATTGGTGAAATAATACCAGAAAATATATCAGAATCATTCAGGCGCGGATCCAGGCTCGACTTTTGCGGGGAGGAACTTTTATACATTCAAAAACCAAAAGAAACTGGTACCTATATAAGGCAATGTTAAATTGACTAAATTGAGTAGCCCCCAATCAAAACACCATTCAGAAGTTGTGTCAAATTAAATATTTGGCCGTCCTGTAATTATTTTACCCTTAGTATGTCAGATAAATTTTAGGAGGTTGAGGGCCATTTGAGAGGGGAACGTTCCCCAGTTCCCCCCCTAGATCCGCGCGTGGAATCATTCCTAATATCAAATGTAATTTCATCCTCAATCATTGTCCATCGCGTTAAAAACATCAAAACATTACTCACCTGCGAATTTTCTCCAGTACACAATCGAGGAAACGCCGAAGAAGGTCTCGATGGAAATTTCGAAAAATAATATTTCCTCGAAATCGAAGTATTTGAACTACCAGGGACTCTTTCACTCAGTTTGATCTGCAATTAATACGGTGTCAAGATGACATCAAAATTCCCTTTTTTCCTACAAATAAATTGACACTCACTGTTCCCCCAATCAATTTGAAATCGCTCAAATTTTCGCTCTCCCTACTTGACATGCCGATGGCTCCAACAAAAACTCAATTGGAAATGGGTTTTTCTTCTTTTGTCAGTCATACCATCTGAAATTTTCACTTTCCTATTGTTAAAGCTGAAGAAAATGCAATAAAACAAAGTTTTCGACGGCGGGTTTGTTTGTATTACTGGCGTGACAGAAAGTGTTTGTTTGGTAAGTTATTAGTTACGTTTCCATGGTGATAAGGATTATTGCAACACTTCAATCGGGATTAAATTTCCCACGGGATATTTTCCAGGATGTGTACCCAATAAGCGTCCTGAATTTTTCATTTATGTGGATATAGTTGAGGCTTATTGAAGGGCGTTTCGGAAGCTAGAGCGGTCATCTTCAGGGCTGCAGCTTAGTGGGTGGTAAGAAAAAGTATATGGAAGTTGGTTTTATTATGAATGGGTTATTACAAATTTAGACGAGCACTGATGTAAAGTCATAAGCTTTTGCGCGTCAGAAAAGTGGTAGCAAATCTATACCGGTATGGAAAAATACCTACGATATTCTATGAAAGAATATCGTGCAGTTCGACAGTGTTAAGTTCGAAAGATTTACGTGCTCCGTTTATGACGAAATGAATGATCAACTGCGAATAATGTTGTTGTTTTCTTCTTGTCGTTGGGAGTGGCGTAGTTCAAGCAGTATGATAGGCATAGAGATAGGATAGTATAGAGTTGCCATCATTGAAATAAAAGTGGTATCAGATTCGCCTTGTTACTATCACCTAACATCAAATTTGACAATCGTTGAATTTTCTGTAGTGATTCTTGTGCATTTTTCTAGTTAAATTATGATTTTTCTGCTTAATAATATACAATAAAATGGTATCGTGTACTGTAAGGCTTTCTTCAAGCATAGAAGAGACAGATAATAAGAAAATTAGAGGAAAAACATATCACAGGTAGGGATGAGTACTGAACAGATCCGCATTCGAAATTTGGCACGTCTGTCTTGGTAATCTGATATCTTTTTATATGTGTATAATATCGCCTGAAGAAAAATTGTTTATTTAATATTCAATTGACCTTATTTGAGCAGGCTTCCTATAGACCTAACACGTCGTATTTTCTGGGTAAAATTTGTGAATAGAAAAAACTGGCAACTTAATTCAACCCTAAACTTTCAGCCATATTGGTCCCCGACTTAGCCCCGCCCAGTGATACTATTTTTCCTTACTCAATTGTATGTCTCTTCTCTATTATATCTCGATGATGGTAGGCAACTTAAAGTACTAGAATTGAGAACTTTCAGAAAAGCAACTCTCGTCTTCCTTCAGAAATATAACTTATTTCAATAAACTCTTTATTAGATACATGTTATTTTTCTTATAGGCTAGAACTGAGAATAATAAATCCAAGCTATGAGCAATCAATTTATTAATAAATAAGTTTTATCAAATAGTAATATTCAAATACATTATAGAGCTCAATACAATAACATCCCTAAATGCTGTTTTATAAATTATTCACACCTCAAAAAAAAAGAACACAACTCATGATATAAGAATACTTCATATAAATATATGTATAGTTGACTTAGGAAAAAAAATATAAAATAAAGCTTTGTTGTATAAAATTTCAAATCAGAGAAAACAATAAATTCGATTCAATAGTACGTAAATGCATAATACAAATTCAAATAGACCAGATAGACACAGTTAATTTGTTCGACATGAAAACGAAGAATGAAATGAAAATATGAAAATAAATAGCATTAGAATGGAGTAATGTTCCACAGCTTAGTATTGCAGTCTTGGCCTACTGAGACCAGGGTTTCGTTATCCAACCAGCTCAGTTTGGTTATTTGACTTTGGGGGTGAGCATCTGAAAAAATCATAAATAAATTAATTCTTTAAACATTTAGATTGATAAAATGATGTAATACACACATCGTCAGAAGTCTTGGCCCCTCTAGGTTTCTCAAGAAATAAACAATCTACATTTATTATACAGGGTGTCCCGGAAAATGTGGGAAATCTCTCGGATTCAGATAGAACATAAAAAATGAAGATAAAAATTTTCAATATTTTTTTTCCTAGCGGCCCTCCCTACGAAGATAAGATCTACTAAATGACGCCACTGGAAATCCATTTTAGTGGAATAAGTTCGAAACTGCTTGATATATTTGATGAACATTTATATGATTAATAGTATTAAGGACCTCTTAAATCACCGTAATCAAATTTCAATTAGCTTGTTCAGTTTACCAGGGGCGGACTGGGTTGTACATTTTAATGCTTACATTTTTAACACCCTGTATGATAAGGTGCTAAAAAAACAAATTTGGATACCTTGAACATTAAGCTAAAGAAAAGGTACTCTTGTTCAGTGTCGATAAAATGAACCGTTTTCCAAAAAAAAAATAATGAAAGAAGTAAGTAATTGAAATTTATTCCACTAAAATGAATTTCCAGTGGCGTCATTTAGGAGGTCGTATCTTCGTAGGGAGGGCCGCTAGGAAAAAAAATTATGGGAACTTGTCATCTTATTTTTTATGTTCTATCTGAATCCGAGAGATTTCCCACATTTTCGGGGACACCCTGTATATATTATAATAATTTATCTATATTTTGGAAATAAGGTGAATATTTTCGCTATTTCAACTGCAATATATTTGATTTAGATTGTAACTTGATCTTTGTTTGTAACTCTTGATGAGACAAAAAGGAAAAATGAAAAAAAAATCTAAAATCGATTATTCGTTATTGATTGTAGTTATTCCAAAACTGAATCAAAATTCAATAGTCCGTATAACCACCTCTTCTTTCAATCAACTTCCCAAGTGAAATTAAGTCGCTCTAATCTGCCTGTGCTTTCCAAAACCTTTCCTGTAGACTATCACTTTGTAAACCGAATAGTGACTCGTCCAAAAAAAGAACATGGCGCCATTGTGATAAAAGCCAGTCTTAGAGGTGTTCTTCCCATTGCCAACGGGAAAGGAACAAATCTTCAATATACCCCAATTCTTGTTTATATGGTCAGGAATAAAGATTATTATTATTATTATTATTATAGGGACCTTTTTTACTCACTTTTAATAATAGTATGTTTGGCAGGATTAGCGACGGACCAGATGATAATACTGGTGTCCAAACTTCCACTGGCAATTAGTTGCGAGTCAGGTGACCACGCAACGGTATTAACCCTCGCATTATGGAAGCCCCATTCTTTGTTGTTGGCAAGCTGTGAAAAAATTAAAAAAAAATAGAGGAATAATAAAAACTGAAATTTCTTCATGAACTAAGAAGACTTCTTATTGAAATTTTCATACATACTCTTAGCCTATTCGTTTTGAAGAGTTTCGTGCTCCTGAGTAACTCAAAAGCTCGAATTACGGCTTGCCATTGGCTGCGCACAAGCACTGGAACAGCTCAGGAATACCAAACTCCTCAAAACGAATACTATATCTATGAACCATATTTTCAAAACTAATTATTTTCTTCAAAAATCTAATAATGTATGAATGAAAAGGTATATTTCAAGGATAAATCAATTAAATACAGGTATGGAAACATTAAATATTCCATTGTTCAGAAGGAGAACTGCCGTGCAGTTAAACAATGGTATACATATTCGAAGGACTCACGCGCTTCTTTTATGACGAAATGAATAATCAACTGCAATTAATGTTGTCGTTGTCTCGATTGGAGAAAACAGCAACATTAATCGCAGTTAATCGTTAACTTGTCATAAACGTAGCACGCAAATCTTTAGAATATAGCACTATTCAGCTGTACAGCAGAGATGCATTGAATATCACATTGAATTCCAATGAAATAGTAGGAAACAAATGAATAAATTATAACATAAAGTCCGTACACGAAAGGTTGAGCCGTCGGTCGACCATGGAAATTGGCATATTCCACTGTCTATATTAAAATTTTAGGTTATGTTGTTTATTTTCCTGTCAGATTGATACGCAATGTTGTCAATATTGCATAGAGTTCTCTGATAAATCGCGAGCTCGTCCGACGAGGCCGGGTACATTCAGCAACGTTGACTTTATTTTACGTTATGACAGCAAATACTGCCAACTTCAGATAAATAAACAAACGCCTACTATGCGCTCAAACTTTCGTGAACGTACTATAAATATTCAAATAAAACAATCAAAAATACTAGGTTTAACTTACTGCCAAGCTCTATCCAAACGAAAGGAAGCATGATTGAAAAAATTGTGTATAAGTAGGGTTATAAAATGTTCAAAATAAATGTTATGAAGTATAAGAAGTACCTATGGATGAATAATAAAGTTTTGAAGATGAATGAAATTGTTATTGAATTTTACATATTATTTACCTCGTATTCAGGAACTTTATAAAGTATAACCTTCCTGTTGGCATCACATGCCACAAGATGATTATCGTCCGGAGAATAGCAAACATCCGTTACAGCTCCACGATGGGTCAACTCTTTCAAAGGAGTTAACGAGTTCCCACTCAACTCATATATGTGAACTTTGGAGTCTCCAGTGGCCCCAACGGCAACATGGTTCCTTGGCGAACAACTTACACTTGATGGTTCGTAATCCACCTTCAAAGTGTTGACCTTACGGTTGTCTTGCACAATGGTGATTTCATTTACGCTTGCGGTCACTATAATGTTTTGTTCTTTTAATATGTCCATGCCTCTTGGTTGGGAACCTAATTTGACGTCCTGTGATTTGTACGTGTTACCTGGTAAAGAAATATGTTTGTGAAATGTGACATTTAGTTTCAAGAGAAAGAATAAAGAGAAAAAAATATGAATTTTTCTGTTCCTAACCTTCAATATCAATTGTTTCAAAGAATCATCTATTCCGATAGTATAAAGAGTTCCATCGTGGGCTTTCATGCCATTGATTTGATTACCGTGACCTTTTCCTTCTACCCTGTCGTTCTCCCCTGATGAAGCATTCCAAGTTGTGACAAAACCATCGTGGGAGCCAGTAAAGATGGTGCTTCGATCTTCACTCAAAGTCATAACAGTTATGGGTTTATTATGACCTTTTATAACTCTTATCGGCTTGGACGGGTTGTTTACATCCAGATAACTGATAAAACCGCTCAAGGAAACACTAAGCAGGTGCTGACCTTGCCAAAGACAAGAAACTTGCTGGTCATCGACAGTGGTACCTGGAAGAAGTTATCATTGTTTTTAAATGTTTAAAAGTCACCTTTTATCCAAAATTAGCGGACCCAACAGACGTTCTGCATACACAATATCATTCAATTCGATCCCAGCCGTTTAGTTGCAGAATAGATGAATAACCTATATAACGACTACAGCGCCATCTGTGGATCTGATTTGTTATCATAAACATATGGGCATCAGGCAATCCAAAATACATTCATACATAATAGGTTTAAAACTTGTAAAATATGGCATAAGTAAAAAATTGTTGTATAATATGTTAGTTCATACGTTATTTCTGATTATTAAAATTTTTTAATTGTCGATTCACTCGATGTGCACTTTTTGTCCAAATGTCAAAATCATTATAACCTATAAATATGTATTCTGTGACTGCTTGATTGGTTGTAAGAAAAAGGAAAGCCTTTTATTTTTGTCTGAACAATTTTTTTGGGAATTTCGTTGTATAAACCTTGCCCTAGCAATTATGATCACAACAAAACAAGAATTATCCAATTTGGTGCAGCAGTTTGAAAGATATTGCATTTTGAAGGTAACCATAGATCCTGTTTTATTAATATAGATATATAGATAGATGCATGGACCTATAATACTAACTGGACGTCGAACTTCCTTAATGTCACGTAGAAAAAAGTGAGGCCGCCATTTGCAGTTTGGGATGAACCACAAATATTTTGATGTTTTATACCATCTGTGCTCGAATTCATAGATTTATAATAGGTCCATGCTCAAATTTTGATTGAAACATAGACGTTCCTTTGAAAGAAGTGATGAAAAACGAACTCTATATATTAGTGTTCTGTGAACTCTGACATTTCAGTCTATTAAAATTATAAATATTTTCTATTCTTGTGATTAGTTATTATACAATATTGGTAACCCTATCATTTTAATTTGTTGAAATAAAATAAATAAAGGAATATTGGTAATTCTAATATTTCAATTCATAGAAAAAGTGACACCTCTCAAATCCAACCCAAACTGCAAATGGCCGCCGTTTGCCTCAAAATTTTTGACAGGTTCGCCATCTAGTTAGTATTATAAATCTATGGATAGATGAAACCCGTTCATAATAAAACATAATTTTGGCGAATTGGAAGGGACCAAACACTTACCCATGACGAACTCCGATACCATTTGTCTAGTTTCCACATCCCACAATCTAGCAGTCTTATCACCACTTGCTGTAAGCAGTTGCTTTCCATCTGGGCTCCAAACTACACCGTAAACTCCCCCGTTGTGTGCAGGGCTGCCAACTTCACCAACTAACTCGGATGAAGTGCCATCATAAATGAAAACTTTTCCATCGAAACCAGCAGAAGCGAAAAGATTTCCACTAGGGGAGTACCGTACAGCTTGAACAAATCTTGAATGTTCCTAAAAAGGGTTATTTATAACGATAAAATAATTCAACTAATAAAACAAATCTAATACCTGTTTTGTCATCTTGAATTTGAATGGAGGACCCTCAAATACAGCAATTGTATTATCCTCAGAGCCAGTTACAATGCGGAAAGGTCGTGAAGGCCTAAAATCGCATGAGTTTATCGGTTTCGACTGGCCAGAGATTTCTCCAACTGATGTACCAGTTTCAGACATAAACACATGTCCAAAACGTTCTCTACCTTCTCCAACAGCCACCATTCTTTGGTTATCAGGAGACCATGCGATATCCTTGATAGGACCTCCGAATGGATGAAATTCATTTTCAAAATATGTTCTTTATTGACGGTATCCCAAATTCTTATCTTTCCGCTCTGGTCTAGAAATGACTGTATTAAAACTTCATTCTAATGAGATTTGACTTATTTTTACCTCCAGATGCGATGTAGAAACCACTGGGTGAATATTTGGCAACATTAACAGGACAAGAATGTTCGGTATAGATATCAGATATGGCAGGGTTCTGTAAAATGGAAAATTTTGTTTCTGCTGGATATCAAATTACAAAAGTATTACCTCTATATTTCTAATGATAACTGAATTTCCATTTGTGTATAAGAAGTTTTTTCCTTTTGGATCACCACCAAGAACAAGGGGTTGGCCCCTCTGGGTTCTTGGTAGGGTTGCAAATATACTTTCTGCAAATAAAAAAGGTTAGAACCTAGCACTTCAATCCTCGAAATAGTTCGAAATAACCGATTTAAATCATTTTTTCAATGGTACTCACTTGGTGAATATGACATTTTCCAAAGATAAAAAGAAACTGATATTTCCACCGGAAACCGAAGTTACAAAACTACGCCTACAAAGGTTATTCTAATCCACTGAATCTATTTTTGGAAATATAATAATTAATGAAGTGAATGATCAGTAACGTAATAGTATTGTAAATACTACACGTTCTACAATCACCTACTTTTTTATTTCAAGTGTACAAGTTTTTGATTTCATTTGCCGTAAACGTAGCGGTTATGTTTGCCAAATATGGTGAAAAGGTGCGTGACCTTGACGGACAGATGCGTCATCGGATTTCAATAATCCTTTTTTTAAATGTTCTAGTTAGATTTGAATCAAAATTGTTTTACAAGGAAAATATTGCTGGAACCCATAAACTCCGCAACTGTTCATTTCTGCAATGAAAATTAGATAACCGTAGTTCTCTAATCGAGTGGACCTAAAAATTATAGACCGGAAAATTTGTAGACCCAAATAATAATAAATAAAAACAAAAGATTCAAATTTGTGTCAGATTATTTTTTCAAATTTAAAGTTTTATTTGCTGCATAAAATGGATCATTTGGAAATAAACACAGAAGATTTACTGGTAAATACTGGAGTAACAGCAGTATCAGATTCGTTGTTAGGTTTAGCCACATTAAATCCAGAATTGGAGATACTGAATGTTGGAAATGTTGTACTTCATAAAGGACTAGAACATGTTGATAAGGTTCTAGTTATTTCAGGTGGTGCATCTGGCTTAGAGCCTGCCTTTGCACATTATGTTGGGAAAGGAATGCTTGCAGCGGCTGTACAAGGTTAATTCTAGACCAGGATCTCGCTATGTACTAAGGTGATCATTTCTAGGAGATCTTTTACAGTCGCCACCAAGTCGACCAATTTTGAGAACAATAAGAGAGTTAGCAGCGATTTCCCTCCGTGGAATCCTCGTAATTGTAAATGGTAACTCGGGTGATTTGCTGAACTTTGGATTAGCTACAGAAAGAGCAAAGAAAGAATTGGTGAGGGTATTAATGCTCCCCATCTTTGACAACTATGCCAACGGAGATTTACCTAGTTGTAAAAGAAAAGGTAAGCCAAGTTACATTAGTTATTGTTTTCATATGTTATACCTACGTTATAGATGTAATTTTTAAGGTTTGAGCGGAATTGTATTGATCATGAAAATAGCAGGAGCAATGGCTGAGGAAGGATTCACTTTAGACAAAATATACGAATACTGTGAAATGCTCACAGAAAATTTAATAAGTATTTCATTTGGAACCAGAGAGCACCTTGAGCGTCAGCGATGTGCATGCAAAGCAGTATCTGAATATGTAATTGGCACGAATATAAATGGTGAATCGCCTATGAAACGAATACGTAGATCTCATGTGAAAGAAATTGTAAATTCATTGATGGAGGAACTTCTATATTCCAACAAAAAACAGCCATTTTTGGAGATAAGAACGACTCCAGTCGTTCTGTTGGTTAATAACGTAGGTGGTATATCTAAATTGGAGGAAATGATAATCGTTAAAGAACTAATAGGACATTTGGATGATAAAGGAGTTGTAGTATCCAGGATATATTCAGGAACCTTCTTAGGATCTACATATTTTGATGGAATAATAATATCTCTGTTGAGATTGGTACAGCCTGATATTTTGAAATATTTGGATGCTTATACCACTGCTATAGGTAAGATAATTCATTATTATTTCTGTTCAAATACATACTTTAATGATTACACATCTTAAATACAACATTTTATTGTAATCTTTGCCAAGTATGTATGATTTATTGTTTTTGTTATTGTAGGTTGGAAGAACCTAACTGATTCTCGAACTGACATAAAAGTCGTTGAAAGAAAACAAAGTATTTTGCATAAAAAACCCAGAACAGAATCTATAGTCATTAAAGGACCAAAATTGACCGATCTTAACTCCATGAAGATCAAGAACTGTGCAAACTTCGCTTGCGAAGCTATAATTTCATGCGAAAGACAACTCAACAGAATGGACACAGAAAACGGAAACAGCAATACTGGCACGAGACTCAAGACTGCCGCAATGTTATTCTTACAAAAGTTCAGGGCAAATAAAGCACATTTTAACGTTCCATATCACTTTTTTCAGTACTTGAGCAAGTTGTGCGAATATCATTTAGGGGGCCCCATGGGATGCATATTTTGTATCCTTTTCGAGGCAGCCTCTAGTACCTTTTTACCCTTGGACGATCTAGATGATAACCTGGAAGGCCCTGTATGGTTAGAGAGTTTGAAGAATGCGCTTGAGTCATTAAAAGGTAAGCGTAATATGATCGATGAAAAATGTTCACCTTTGGTGATGTTTTTCGTTCTGAGTGATTGAAAACTAATTCTTGAGCTTTAAATTGACGGAAGTGTTGACCAGGTCAGTACTTGGATGGGCGACCGCTTTGTGGAATATTAGGCCCGTTCGGCATTGATCTCCGCGAGCAGACGGATTTTTTAGTCACGTGACCACAGATCGTACAGATTCATCTGTAATTTCTGGGAATAAACGAACGGTACAGAGCATCTGCCACAGAACATACTGCTCTGTTCTACTTTCATAGATTGTGAGATTTCAAAGATCACTATTTTGGGAAATATGCTCGTCTTTTAATGATACTTTCACCCTTTTCGTAGCTCTACCGTAAAATCTCAATTAAATAATTAGGTGCAAAGGCACTGCATGCAAAGAAAACAAGGAATGCAATATCCCCTTCTGGTCGTTCAATACGGCGATAGTTGTACCGAAAGATCCTAATTAATTAATTAACTACACGAAAAAGAAACTAGAAAGCAATATCTCCTCCTGCCCATTCATAACTACGATAGCTATATCGAAAAATTTTAATGAATTAATCAGGTTTTTAATGAATAAATGAAAACAGAAAAATAAAAGTTTTAGAATTTTTCAATCTATCGGTTGTCGGATCAGGAAACTCAACAAAAAACAAAGAAATATGTAAAAAACATAGAACTCTATGGATAAAATCGCTTTGCTCCGTCGAAATAGACCGAACGATTTTTATGACGAACGCTCCAGATGTGTACTCCCCTCAATCCGGATGTAATAAACGAACGGTTCAGATCGATCTGACACGTCCGATGTCGATGCCGAACGCCCCTAATAGCTAGCCGTTATTATCAAAGTAGGGGAGCGGTAGACCAATTATCCCAATACGGAATAAAGATACGGCACAAGTTCGCAACGCCGGAATGTTGTTCGCGTGCATAAACAGATTTTACTTGGCTGCGTCAACAAATGTGTGAAGGCATCTCTAGGTTTACTTTCACTCTAAGGTTCATTTATTTTCAGATATACACTCGCTCAAGTGGGGGACAACACCTTACTCGACCCTCTAGAAGCTTGTGTTAACGCAACAATGGATAATCTTTTCCAGATGCCCAGTTATCTAGAAGCTTTTGGATGTGGTGTATCGGCAGCAGAGAATATATCTGTCGAACTGAAAACAACGCAGTATCCTGATCCAGGGGCTCATGCCATGGTTATAATTTTAAGAGCGATATATGAAGGTTTAAAACAAAGCTGAATGTTTATTAAAAAAATCATTTGTACATAATCCGTCTTCACTTTATCATTTGTGTTCTTAAGTGTCGAAATCTCTGATGTTATACAAATTATACATTATTTTCTCAACTTCTTCGTTTTATTTTTTCTTTTAACTTTTAACTTCCTTTTTTTCGAAACTTCTCGTTGAGCAAGGTCTGGGCAATCCACTTTCTTATGACCAGGTTGATGCAAAGAAAACAAGTCTGAAAGAAAAAATTCGTGAATATCAAAAAATCAAGGTCTATCAAACTTTTTCATACCTTTGTAAATGGCAAAAGTTCGCATTTATGTGAGTCAATAGCACATCTATTGCATTTTTCGCAATGGGTCCAATTTGGTTTAACGCATTTTTCACATTTGGTACAATGGACATATGTGCGTCCACCTTTAGAAGTACATTTTTCACAGACATTGCAATGTTTATTCTCTTCAGCTACCCATCTTCCACAAATACTGCAATATTTGTAGCCCTCGTCCATTGGAAGAGTTACTGAACTAAAATAAACACACAAATTTAAAATAAACATCGTTATCATTGAGAATAGAAAGATGACATTTAGACTACAGGCCCGTGTTGAAAAAATTATGGGTCATTTGAACCACCAGGTGACCTATCTCGAACGATATAAGAGCATAAAATAATAAGATTCAGCACTATGCCGTCACTTGTAAGCTGTTCAACTGAGTGCGGGTGAGAATTCTAAAGTACAGGTAGAGTGGGTAAATTTTGGTCACATATTTTTGTACGGCATTCTTACCATCGATAGATCCGTGAAAAATAATAAGAAAACGCGTAGCGCCGTAAAAAAATGTGGAGCCACAAAGTCGAAATTTTTTTTTAATATTCCAACAATTACCAGGGTAAATTTGGTCATTTGATTTTGTACGACATCTGTGTCATACTATTTCAATACTGCTTCTAATCCATTATTCCGCAACGCCGTACAAAAATCATGCGACAAGGGGAAAAAATTTAGGGTTGCAATCCCCTTTCTTTCCGTAGTCCAGGATAAATTTATTTTGAAATTATTTTATGCAAAGATAATATTTTTTCATATGCCGTACATTTTCGTTGGTTCAAAGGGGAAAAAAAGAAAAAATCCCTTTATTTGTACTAATTTTCATAGTCTTTACGTGATTCTAGGTTTCTAGTTAGAAACTATGTTGAATATGGGTTTGTATTCTATCCATTTATACCAAAATACAGACATACTGTCACTGATAATTCCAAAATACAACATATTTTTGAGAAGTACTCATGACACTGAAGTTTGCAGTACAAAATCATGCTACAAGGGGGCTGCTAACTTCAATGAATACTTCTCAAAAATATGTTTTATTTTGGAATTATCAGTGACAATATGTCTATATTTTGGTATAAATGGATAGAATACAAACCCATATTCAACATAGTTTCTAACTAGAAACCTAGAATCACGAAAAGACTATGAAAATTAGTACAAATAAATGAATTTTTTCTTTTTTTCCCCTTTGAACCAACGAAAATGTACGGCATATGAAAAAATATTATCTTTGCATAAAATACTTTCAAAATAAATTTATTTCATGTTGTGTCAAATAACCCCCTGTACTACGGAAAGAGAGGGGATTGCAACCCTAAATTTTTTCCCCTTGTCGCATGATTTTTGTACGGCGTTGCGGAATAATGGATTAGAAGCAGTATTGAAATAGTATGACACAGATGCCGTACAAAATCAAATGACCAAATTTACCCTGGTAATTGTCGGAAAATTAAAAAAAATTTCGACTTTGTGGCTCCACATTTTTTTACGGCGCTACGCGTTTTCTTATTATTTTTCACGGATCTATCGATGGTAAGAATGCCGTACAAAGATATGTGACCAAAATTTATCCACTCTACCTGTACTTTAGAATTCTCACCCGCACTCAGTTGAACAGCTCACAAGTGACAGCATAGTGCTGAATCTTATTATTTTATGCTCTTATATCGTTCGAGATAGGTCACCTGGTGGTTCAAACGACCCATAATTTTTTCAACACGGGCCTGTAGTCTTATTCTTTACAATCTAATATTTGTTGTTCTCAAGCTGTATTTTTGCTATGCAGATCTTTCTTAAACATTCATCAAAAGAATCTCAGGGGTAAAGTTAAAAAATTTACTAAATTATGCTAGATATATTCGCTAACCGTTGAAAAAAATTCAACTTACCCTGGATCTAAATTAGTGTATATCCTAACTAGCGAACCCAATTTCTTAGTTGCTTTAAACAAAGGGTGATTTTCATAATCTACTTTATAATCTAACATAGTGAAATTCTCCATAGAGTTCAAAATATGTTTTTCATTGAAATATGGGAATATCCAGAAGATGGGTAGGTCTTTTTCTGTCTTATGAGTTTTTTTGAATTCATCATTCAATTTAGAAAATGTGTCAGCAATTGGTTCAACTCTGCCGCCAAATGGTGGATCTGCTATGAGAATGGTATCTGAAACACTGTAAAATTCGATTGAAACACATAATCCACATTTGTTCAACCTTACAATAATAAAACTTACCTTGCGGACTTCAAAAATTCTTTGTACACTTGTTTGCCTTCCATCTTGAAAAAATGATTGTTAAACAGATTGTACCAGCAAAATTCAAGTAGTCCAAAAAATGAATGATATCTTAAATCAAAATCAAGTAAAATAGCATTCATACCAAGGGAGAAGTTGCTGTTGATGTACTCGAATATTCTTGGAGTACCAATGCAGATGACATTCCTGAAAATTAACATCATTGAAATTTCTTATTTTTGACATGTAAGAATAACATACTTCTTTCCTAAATCCTGCAACATTCCTACAATGCTTTTCACACACTTTTTTGAGAAAAGATATTGAGCTTCCTTTTTTGAATCTTCCAATGGTTTGAGAAACTCGGAAGGATGTTCTAACTCATAGTCGCTTACACCATCCTTTACATCATGGTCATTGTGAACTTCTAAATTTTCTTTCAGATCTAACAAATGACAAGTATTGCAATATATTCTTTGGTCCTCTGATGCTCCCTTTACCTACAAAAATGCGATTTTCTATAATGTGTTTATTAAAATTACTGCAATTGAGTACCTTGTTTAACTTCACAAATAACTGTCGATGATTTATAGATTTCGTGTATTCTGCGATTTGTTTATAGATTTTCTTATTCACGTATTTTTCCAATTCATCCTTCCAAATAAAGAATGAACATATCTTCCTATCTCTGCATGCTGAGCAGGAATAATAGAAGCGTTTGTGTCCATCAATTTCTCTTGAGAATAATAGGGTAGGACCGTGTATACAACTAGGATGGGTAGAAAGGTCTTCAATTACTATATCTAAACCAGACATGGTGAGTTTCTGTTTGGAATGAAAGTATTAAATCGAAAACCACATATAAACTGAAAATGGTTTTCAAAACATTTGAATGTGAAAATTGGAGGTTATACCACAGAACAGAAGGTTAACCACAAAGCTTTTTATTCTTTTTTTACAATTTTGACGCCTATGTGAATGTGCCTCTGGGCCAGAGGCTGGCGATTCAAGTTCATCTCCAAGCCACCTAGCGGCAGAATCGGAAGCTCTCTAAGTAGGTAGTTTAGAATGTGCAAATGATGACGTGCATTTCTATATAAATTGAAAGTTAATTCTTATATTTTAGTGAAGTGAGTTTGAAAAGTTGTGTTCCATATCCTGTTTTATATATTTGAACATTGTGATAAAGGATTGCTGACCTAAAATGTCGAATTCACATGCATTTTGTTGTGTTTGTGGAGCAAACAGAGATTCAGTGTCATTATATTATTTTCTTAAGTAAAACCAAAGAAAATCAAAAAACCAAAGTCCCACACATAATAAAGTGACCTGCATTCAAAACCGCTTCTCCTAAAATGTTTGTTTTGATAATAATGGATGATAAGTAATAATCAATTATTGTATACTCACCTTCTATTACATTCTTATTACTTGGAGTTGCCTTCAAATTTCGGGAATACACACCGATACTCAGAAATACACCCTTTTCACTTTCCATCGTATTTTTGTTCTCAATAAATATCACGAACAACACCAGAAACAACTCTGAAATGACCGTTTGTTTATAAATCTTACCTACTTACGGTAGTAGGTACCTACATGTTATACTTGAATCGCGAATAAAAAAGTTCTCTTATGATCTGAGCATTATGTTATGGGATAACTCATCCTGAAAATCTCAAATCTCTAGGACAATCGCTTCGAAAGTTATCGTGCTCACTGACGGACGATGTTCTCACGGACAGAATTAAATTTGTCCACGGATTCGTCATCAGGGTGTTGAACCCTATTGTTTGAGACCATTTCCACCTCAAAATTAGGAAATTATAGACATTTCGTCAAAACGATATAGCTATTACCACTCGTTAGAGTAGAATGGGCGCTCGAAAATTACTACTTTTTGGGAATAGGCCGTCTAGACCCACATATATCATAACTTCCAAAAATAACTACTTCTCAGGATATTTGAATTTGATTCTGAACAAGAGCGAGTGAAAGCTTTTGACTTTTTATTTCATTTCAACAGTGATAGATATAATTTACAGCAAGATATTATAAAACTATCACAAACGATCAGAATCGGCACTAGAGTGTGACGTACGCGTTAGCATTAATTTTATTGGTTTAATGTTGAACTACAGTTTACAACGATGTGTGAATTATCATCTCCAGTGATAATTGCTCGTAGCTTATCATGGCGTGACGTTTGAATTCAAAATTAAAGAAATCGCATTTTCAATATTTAATAAGGTAATAATTAATTACTTCGAATTTCAAGTGAATCAACCAATAGGTATACCTACAAAGGGTTCTCCAATAACAGGTCTTATTCTGATATTCAAAGAAAAATGCAATTTTTCAATATGAATGATCGGATGTTCAATTCATTATAAAGAAGAAGCTTTGCCGTTAATTGTGGAAAATAACATCAGAAAATGACCACCACGACCACGGATCATATCCTTTTTATGAAAATTTCCATAACCAAATCGCAAAGTGGCTGCCCTATGTCCTCGATAGCCTCACGAATTCCATCTTTGAGGTCTTGAACCGATTCGGGTCTATTGGAGTAGACCTTCCCTTTCACGTGGCCCCTAAGGAAGAAGTCGCAAGGTATGAAATCAAAAGATCTCGGTGGCCAAATAACACGGTCCGGAAAGTTTTCCTACAAAAGACCAATGGTTTCGTTGCTTGTGTGGCACGTAGCACCGTCTTGTTGAAAGTAAACGTTGTCCATATCAATACTATCCATTTTCGGTCATAAAAAATCATTAATCATCTCTCGATAGCGCAATCCATTCACCGTAACCGTTGCTCCAGTCTCATTTTAGAAAAAGTAAGGTCCAATGACTCAGCTGGACCATAAACCGCACCAAACAGTCCCACGTTGAGGATAGAGAGGCTTTTCAACAATAACTCTTTGGTTTTCCGAGCCCCAGATGCGACAATTTTGTTTGTTGACGAAGCCACCGAGGTGTAAATGGGCCTCATCACTCAAGATGATTTCTCGATGGAATTCCGGATCATTTTCATGCATTTCAATGACCCAATCAGCAAAGGCACGACGTTGTTGATGATCGGCCAGCTTGAGTTCTTGTGTTAACTGAACTTGATGAGATTTAAGACCCAAATCTTAATACGGTGTAATGACGTTTGTGGAATGCCTAATTCCTTAGAACGACGAGGAATGGACACGACTGGGTTTTGTTCAACATTTTTGGCTACAGCAGCAATATTCTCGGTTGTTCTTGAGCGACGTGCACGGGTTGTATTTTTCACATCACTAACTTATCCCAACTGCTCGAATTTTTCCACCAGTTTATTTAATGCGGTCCGACAAGGTGCTTCACGACGACCCAAAAATGTTCGAGTTTTACGAACCGTCTCTGCCAAATTTTCACCATTTTTATAGTGAATTTCAATGCGTTCTTGAAGCACGTGTATCATTCCATTTTTATTAATGGCGTAGTTTCTACTTGTCAAATGTAAAAAAAATTACAGCTTCAAACGTGATATCTGACGAAATAGCGGGCTATTCAAAATAACACCTCTTAATGAAAAATCCTTTATTTACCACTTCTTTTACGCTGTCGCAGAAAAAACACTATATTTCAACAAACCTACTGACAATGCCCATTGTTTCGGAAATATTGTTTTAAAATCATTTTTCAAGAGCCATATAGGTATCTACCTAAGAGGTTCTAGTCTTCGTTGAAGTAAATTTGAGAAAAACACTTTACTATTTCAAAGCACAACATGTTTCGTTTGTAATATCTTTTTCGATTGAATCACTTATATTGTTCATAGAAAAACGGTCTTTTGGCAAAAAATTTATAAGTTCGAATTGATGCGTATCTTTCAAAGGCAGTCCAAGTTTGTGGGGATAAATTATTCATTGAATTTTGGTCATACAGTTCTATAATTTATTTCTTCTCAAAAGAAATGAGATCTTGAACACCAATCCACTTCACTACTACCATTGAGTTCGAAAATAGTGGAACTTCCTTATAACGAATATCTGCATAACGAATTTCTGTGTATAACAATTTCATACAAGACATTGCACCTTGAATCCAAATTCCATGTTAAAAACACCCTCTAAAACGAAGCAAATTCTCTCTATAACGAAATATTCAAAGAACATCTTTCTTTGAATGGCTATTGGTAAAAAGGTATAAGGGTGGTTTTGTCTGAAATTTTCCCGGACGTACGTAATAAATATCGACCTTAAACTAAATCATTACGGAACAAAGATCCTTCTGGAACAGTTTTAAAAACACTCCTGGCTGTTTGGTTTCAATCTTACCATTACGTTAGTGTGAAAAGTTGTCCGAAAATGTCTAAATGGAAGTGCTTAAGTTTGAATGATAAACTTAAATTTATCTGTGAAGCCGACCGCGATATGCCGACTGTAGAAACAAATGATCTGTATAACGAAATTTCTTTATAACGAATTTTTTTGCGGATTTAGCGCTTTCGTTATAATGAAGTTCCACTGTATTTTTGAACTCAATGCTACTACGATTCCATCACTACCAATATCTCATCGTCTCAGCTGCAGGCATTTTCGCCAATCGATGGCACACCCTGTATACGTCTACATACCGGCATACCCCCAAATACGGAATCTGCATGTGTTCTTGGATCATGACAAGATCTAGATATTGTGCAATAACATCGACTTATTCGAGTTATCGTCTCGGTAAAAAGGTGGGTAACATTACCCTTCGTTCTGGACACCAGATCCCCCAGATCTCAGTACGTTTGACGACTTCGATTCGAGAGTATCTGGTATTTTTTTGAGAGAAAAAGGAACACTCTCGTTTTCAGTGAGACGTGCGTTTAAAAGTGAGTCAGTGAGAGACCTTGTCGGACCGTGTTAAATCATAGGTATTATTTATTGTATTATGTCATGGGTGTATACTTTGTAGGATGCATCTGTAGTGTGTGAATGGGATTTTTTTATTGGTCGATGATTTGGAATTTTATTGGTTTTCCGGTTTGGTTAGTTAATAATCTATATAGAAGATGATTGAAATATAACGTCATCGTTTGAATTGGGTGCAATAATAAGTCAGTGGTTAAAAGAAATTCGGCTGATTTTAGATTTTTCAAATTTTTTCGAGATATTTTCAAGACATATGAATTATTATCGATTGAAATATATTCTCGGAGGATTCTGCATTTCTAAAAAACTGTATAGGTTTTCACTCCCAGTCTCTGAAAAAACAGAAATATTTAAAAAAATTTTAATTAAGATGAAGTGCTCCTGCGAGAATCTTTGCACTTATTTGTCAGGAGCAAATTGGTCTTGAAAAAATTGTTGCCTAACAGTAAAACTGAAAAAGAAAATAAATGAAAAGAACAATAATGTAACGTTTCGGTGTCTAAATCAGACACCTTCTTCGGACAAACTTGTAAAATCTTCAGAATTACTATGTGTTTTTTCATTTGAAATCTGATTGACATTGAAAGTTGTCAATATATAGAGATTCTGATTTATTTAATTTTGAAATTTCCTGATGTCATTTCATTCTTCAATAAATCAATCCAAATCCGATCTTTTCGAACAGAACAATTGGCCAAATTATGTACTTCTTCTAACAAAATACATGTGGATTCCTTTTATAATCATCAGGTTCCTTCATTAGGATCTTTGTGTTGTTCCAGTTCATCATATGATCTACGCTATTTGAACATACATGATCAGCGATTTGTGATCTTGTTATGTATCTATTTTTGATGTTGTTCCTATGATCCCGTTTTCTTATCTGTAAAGATCTTGATGTCTCTCCTGTATAAGATTTTCCACATATACAGGGAATATTGTAAACACAATTTTTTTATTTTTGTGTCTCATTCATTGGTTTTGTTCTGGTTAGAATCGATCTCGAATCATTTTGTATTTTGAAAACAGTTCTTATGTTGAATTTGTAACCAATTCTTCTTATTTTCTCTGAAATTATTATTTATTATATTATGTCATGGGTGAAGTTTATAATGCATGAATAAACGAGTGAAGGATGTGAATGGGATTTTTTATTCGTTGATGATTTAGAATTTAATTGGTTTTCCGGTTTGGTCAATTCATAATTTGAATGGAGGATGAATGAAACTTAAACGTAATCGTTTAAATCGAGTCAGTGATCCGAATGAATCAATTGCTTTGCATTGCCGGTTTCCCGAATTCTTCTTAGAATTTCACAGTGAAACTTCCTTATAACGAAAGTGCTAAATCCGCAAAAAAAATTCGTTATAAAGAAATTTCATTAAAAAAGAAAATTTTTTTCTATAGTCGGCAATGTCTCGGTCGACTTCGCTGATAAATTTAAGTTTATCATTCAAACTTAAGCACTTGCTTTAGACATTTTCTTACAACTTTTCACACTAGCGTAATGGTTAAATTGAAACCAAACAGCTAGGGGTGTATTTAAGTATTTAAAACATTTTCAGAAGAATCTCTCTGCCTGCCGTAATGATGGTCGGGATTTTTACGTACGTCCGGAAAAACTTCGAAAAAAACCACTCTTATACCTTCTTACCAATAGCCATTCAAGGAGTGATCTTTGAATATTTCGTCATAGGGAGAGTTTACTTCGTTTAAGAGGGTGTTTTCAATATGGAATTTGGATTCAAGGTGCAATGTCTTGTAAGAAATTCGTTATACAGAGAAATTCGTTATACAGACGTTCATGATAGGGTAGTTCCACTGTATTTGATTAAGTTAAGCAAAGGGGTCAAAATGGATCGATTGCTTAATTGCTGGTTTTCCGAATTTTCTTTAGATTTTATCAGAAAGATGAATTATTTTGAACCCCCATGAAGTGAATTACATTAGATGTTTTTATGAAGACGAGAAATTGGAGTTCAGATCAGAAAATTCAGATATTTATTCGATCTCTTTTGTCAAATTTCTGTAGATAAGCATTAGCAATTATTTACAGAACAAATCATTTTAGAAATAATGGACCCTCAAAAAATCAAAGCGATTTTCCGTTGCCTTAAATTGACAAAATCACCGAAATAAGCTAGCGAAATCAAACGATCAGAATTGGCGGTTGAGTGTGACGTACGCGTTAGCATTCATTTCATTGGTTGAATGTTGAATCACAGTTTACGATGCCATCTGGCTACTCTGTTGTGAATCGTCATCCACATTATGCTTGCTCGCCCGTCATCATAGCGCAACGTTTAAATTCATATTTAATTAGAGAAATGCCATTTCGAAACCAAATTTACAGAGTGAAATGTTTTTTGAAACAATATCCTCTTAAACTTTTTTATTGAGCCGCTGGTCGTTTGAATTTCTATAGATTGAAGCTTTCTTGTTAAACTGAACTTTATGGTCTCTAGCATTTAAGTATCTGTTACCGGATTCGAAATGTTTATTGTCATAAAAATTAAAATTTTCTCAAAAATACTGAAAATGAGTTGCGGTGAATGAATTCAACATGTTTTCACGGTTATTTTCTCAAATTGTAGAGAAAAATCGTGAAGGTTTAATAAACTCGTATAAAACTATGGATTTAGCCACCACAGCTTTCCTACCTATATTAGATTTCATTACAATTTTTCTCAGGATTCCGAAATAATCGTAATTGAAATCGGTAGCAAGTACCAAAAACTACAACAGACTATTTACTTAGTTCAGTATCACAATAAAGCTTCGTTTTTGTTTCAAATCAAGGTTTGGCTCACCAAAAATTGTTACGGAGGTAAACAGGGTATAGGTATAGTCTTTCTGAAATTCAGAGGTGATCTGCACTCTTCGTTTGATCAACACCCATTATAATCCTTCAACTAAGTATTCAATAGGCATCATATTATTATCCTACTCCGAAATAATATTTTTCCGAACTAACTCAGATTCTTTGATGTGGAACATTTCCCTAATAAACACAATTTTTTTTTCTTTCCAGATATTGTGAAATGAGGATAGTTTGAATACCGGCCACCAATAATGCAATTCAAACTCCCATTGTTGCTTTTAGCAACATTTTTCATAGATTCAATTTGGACTAAAGACTGTAATAAATTGAAGTCCAACACCAAACTTTTTTGCTACTACAGTGATATTCAGGAATCTCAAAATTTCTGCCAGTGTACCCACATAGTTCTTCCTGAGGGAACTGAGCTCAAAATTGTCGAGAAGATCAGGAAACAAAATGGCGAAGTCAAAATATTGGTTACAGTTAGTGAATTCAACGAGGTAAGTTCTCTTATTTTTAATATTTCAACTTGAAATGTTTTACAGTTCAAACAATAAGTATTTTGAATGGCAGCGAAAACTCTATCAGAATCCGTTGTTAAAATTTCGTTCCTTATTACAACCCCTAAAAACACCACCACCTTTATATTTTTTTCTTTAACCCAACATTAAAAGAAATAATATGTTAAAACAAATTTTCATCATTCCACTCAGATTCAATCTTGAAAAATAAAAATTATAAATTGTGTCATATCCACATTTCATTTAGACACCTTATTTATATGTATATTGGTATCTATCTTTTGTGTTGATGTTTTGTTTATTGTCTGTATTGAATATCTTGGGACTCCAAAAATATTTCACCAAAAATCGCAAAATGGCGAATGTGCCTCAATTTATATCAGCTTTAATTTTTAAAGGTTGATTCACGTAAAATTATGAAAAATTTTGTTATTATTATTTTTAGTTCTTTTAATTGTGGTTGTTGGTGCCAAATTATTTTTGTTTGAATTTTCTACCTTATCTGGGAGCCGAGAGGCTGTCTCAACATATTGGGACACCTTGTATAACAAAATAATTGATTCTCTTAGATTACGTGAAAATTCGATCGTTTTTAGCGGATAAAGGAGATATTTAATTATCATTTCAACATAAAAATTCTGAAACAATTTTTATTTCTTGCAGAAACTCGTTTCACTACTGAAAAGTACCAAAGTAGATGGTGTGGAGTTAAATCTACGAAAAATCGACTCCAAAAACGACTTGACAGACTTCATTTCCACCGTGAAGTCCAAACTAGGATCAGAACACTACATTGCTGTGTCGGTACCTTCAAAGACAGAAACTTTGGCCAAAAATTTCGACTTCAAGGAGTTGAGCAAGCATGCTGACGTTTTTGTCCTCAACACCGCCTTCTTAGGGGCATCACAGAATGTCACTTTCCACCCTAGTAGGTTGTCAGGACTATGGGATATGCAAAATACGGTAAGTTCTGTTATTTGATATTGCTACACAAAACAGCATGAAAAAATTTAATTTTCGAATTCACGGAGAAACCGAGAAACTATATTAACATCTAAGGGATGTGAATCTGGCAATACAGAAGTCTGTTCTTAAAATCCATTGATTTTTCACTTGTACATTATATGTTTATTTTACCTTAGAAACGGTTGCTATAAATACACTCATTATGCCCGTGGGCATTTTAGCGGGCATTATGGATCATAACGCCCGCTCGTTGTGAAAACAGTAATGACATTCACTTAATAAAATGATGACAGCAATAACGAACTTCAAAATATTAACAAATGCCATGGTTACTACTGAAAGTTAAATGGAAAAAAAATCATAGGAGCAATCGAATTTTATTGTAATTAAATGATATATTCGTGAAAAATAAAATCTTGTATGCACCACGAGCGTTATTAGATCCTAACGCCCATCGGGCAACATTCATCCCTCTGGCCAAAGGTCCTCGGGCCGAATGTTTCCCTCCGGGCGTTAGGATCCATATAACGCACTTGGTACATAAATAACTATTTCCGTTATGTGGAATTCATCAAAATTGAGTTCTATGTTTGCAAGATTGAATGTAGTGTTGAAGTATTTCAAATTATTTTCTCATTGTTGATGGTGAAAATCCAATAAAATTGAAAAATATATACCTTTTCACTGGGCACCAAACACATTTACGTGTTCGGTACAAGAGCACAGAGATAGAAACTTCAGCAGATACTCTTTTTCTGTATTAAATAGTAAAACATGTACGAAAAACAAGCAATAAAATACAAGAATTCGATTCATTTTGTAAAACGCATATAGTACCTAACTAACTTAAAGGGTTGAAGAAAATAGCGTCTTATAGCAAGGTGATTCTTTCGAGTATCAAGTTAATAATGATTCTATTTGATATGTGATAAGATTCTTTTTCGGTGACCCACATTTAATAAATGGTACCAATATTCATATTATTGCTACACTATTGGTTAATTATTTTTGACCACAGTTATGTTCTTCTTAGCCATACCTGTTAACAGAAAAATTTATGTAAATTTTTTGGAACTTGATAAGCGTATTTGGCAATAATGATAAATTAAGTATATATTTTAAATTGGTGCAGTAAAAGTACTGGTCTCTCCATATCAATTAATTAGCAATTCAATGAAATTATCGATGGATTAAACTTGATTCAATCATCTCCCACTACTTCTTACAACTTGTTCTTTTGAAATTTTAGTCGATAAAATGATAAAATGAGTTATTTTGCAATGTTGATTCGGAAAATGTAAACGAGACAATATATTTCTACGTATGATATGGAACGTATATTATTGAAATATCATCAGAAAAATACTGATAGGTCGAAGCCATAGGTTTTTTTGGAATGAAGCTTCCCTTATATTGTGAAAAACTGTGACAAACATTTTCAGAGAGCGACGAAACTTGCTTTTCTGAAAGTTTTAAGTGTTTTCCTGACTACGACTGGCGAATGCGGACCGAAACGTTGAATACACAAAGCAAAAATGATGGAAATTCCCAAATAACATTTCAAAATATGTGTTTTGACATCGATAAATTTTATTAAAATTCCCAAACTAAAACAAATTCACATTTTTTCTTTGGTATGGTTCATCCTTGCCAGAAAACTCCTTAATTCAATGCTTTCGAATCTGGTCAACTCCTTGGCCAGGACATTTCAAGGCTACCATCCACTTTCTACATATTTTCTCGACAAATTCGAAATGCCCGAACATTTGAGTCACTTATTCCATAAAAATTATACCCATTCATACTAAGACAATACATTCCACAATGACTCACGTGTAGAAAGCAATAGGTAGGTTCAAACTCTCATTAGCTTAATTTCATCACTAATCGATATGGCTATTACCAAATCTCGTCCAAATTAAGAATGCAGGTGTTTATAAAATATGCTCCCATAACTTGTTACAATTATGTTTTAATCTGGGAATTACCTAAATGTGAATAATATCAATTTATTAAGGAGTGTTATTCTTGTGTTACACTAATTGATCAACTTATTTATTAATTCCATTTATTCTGGGAGCAACTATCCCCTATCCTATTTTATACATTGATAGTCATTACAATAAAATATAGTCAATTTTGATAAATTTTTAGGATAGAGAAGCTATGATTTATTTGAAACCGTTGATACCTATGCAAAAATCTCTTTGTGTAATGGCTTATGGTGATTTTTGTGAACATCAAAACTTTAAATAATTCAGATATATTCTTTGGTATGCTGTGTCAGATCATCCTTTTATCAATGCTATAGAATCTGGTCCACTTACTGGCCAGGACTCCTCAAGGCTACCATCCAATTTTTATACTGATTTTTCCCAAAAAAATTAAAAGTCCGAATATTTGAGTCACTTGTTCTATGAAGAAACTATTTCCATTCATACAAAGACCAATGACTCAGGCATAAAGAAAGCAATAGCCAGCTTGAAATTCTCAATAGCTCAATTTCATCACTAATCAAGTAATCAATATGGCTATTACCAAACTTGCCCAATTTAAGAATGCAGGTGTTTATAAATTATGCTCCCATAACTTGTTACAATCATGTTTCAATCTGAGAATTACTCAAATGGAAATAATATCAATTTATTAATGAGTGTACATTTCTTATTACACTAATGGATCTACTTATTAATACCATTTATTCCAAGAGCAAATATCCTGTTTGGGCTGATACGAATGGGGTGTTATACATTGATAATAATCATCATATGTAGCAAGGTCGGTGAAAATACCAAGGTGGTCACTTATTACTCATCACCTATATCCGATAGTGCGTTCAAAAGTTCATGTTAATATGATAATATTCAAGTGATCTGTATAGAAGGAGGACCTTGAACAGATGTGTTACTCCCCGAAAATAAGGTCATATGGAAAGCGTAATATGGCAGAGAATATGTCAGATCAGCCCCCTAAGCAACTGCTGATTATTCGTTCGAAAAGTAATTGATTCGAGAGCTTAAAAACAGGGGATATTGAATTAATAGTTTGTGCTTCTTGTATTTAACGTTTTGGACAGCAAGTCTTCGGAAAAACACTTCAGACTTGTAAATTTCATAAAAGCAACTTTCGTCACTTTTAAAAATTGTTCATTATTTTTGATAGTTCTCAGAAAACAATCATCGATGACTATGATCTATATTTTATTGAACCAGTTTTCAAACAATTCATTCGATTTTTTGTAATATGGACCCAATTTTTGCAGTCTAGATTTTTTTGAAATCAACCGACAGTTGACTGATAGGATTTTCAGTAATTGACAAGAAAACTACAATCTTTCGTTTCTAAGCTTCAATTTTTCTTCTTTTGATATTATGGAAGCTTCACCCTATAGAATCCCATGGTCCTCATTCAAAGCATGTTGGACAATTGCTTTTGTCTTTTCTTACAATTTCTTGGGATAGCCATTTTGCTCAAAAATTGGAGAGATCTTTTCAGTTTCTTCAATTTTATCTTCTCGACTTAAAAACTGAGATACCCCCACAAGATGTTTTGAGCGGCGCTCGTTCTACTTAAACGAATTCTATATATCGTTTTGCCCAATGTCTGTAATATTCGAAATTTCAACCAAAATGGGTTCAAAAGTGTTCCATTAAATATGGTCATTCAACATTTTTGTTCCTCAATATCTCAGAGAAAACGAAACCAATGAAATGGAAATTTTGCGGCACCATGCAAAATGCTCATCATGGGCCTCATGCAAAATTGTGTGGCCATAGTGTAAACAGAATCATAAAAAATTCAATAGGAATATTGAAAAAAAGAATCTTTATATTTCCATTACAAGATATCCGATTCGAGTGAAATTTATTTTGTGAATGAAGACTAATATACTAACTGTTCATGGAAAATTGCAAGAGAATCGAATCATCTGAACTACCTATAGGATTTGATTTGTTTCAATAATTACCTTTTTTCTATTTCATTTTTTGAATAATTTCTAAAATATAATTCTGATAGTGCTGAAATTTTGCATCCATATACTAAGCACGAATCCGAAGTTCTAAAGGTTCAAAATTTTATGATGATTGCATTATTGCCACCAATGAACGGGCGCTGAAAAGCACATGCTCAGGGCTTTTTTCACATTTTTGTTTTCGAGTTATAACTTGTGAGCCAAAATTATTCACAATTTTAGGCATTCTAACGGAAAACGGAAAGTACGAATTTATTGAAATTTAATACCTTACGAAAGAACCACCTGCTCTATCGATATATCAATTATATCCAAAAGTACTAACTCAACTGCAATGTTTTTTCTCGAGGTATGGCAGAATGAACGGTTTTCCCACGGAATATACATATGAGTTAATTGGTTTGAATGAAATAATAATTTTCTGATAAAAACCCACATACCCCATAAATACGTAAAGAAGTGAAACTAATAACGATATATATTTATATAATTGAAAATTCCAAGTCGCCTAACAGCATACTCTAAACACTGATCTACATTAAAACTATTTCAATTAACCATACAATTTCACATTCTTCCACAACGTGAAGAAACAAGGATTATATCATATCATATAACCATCAGAAAGGTATGCTACCAGTTCCAAACTACATATTTCACTTATAATAACGAACTAAACGAAGCCTTTATTTCGCAATCACACGGTAGGCGTTTTAAATCCATGAAAAAATAACAATTTCAATAATCCGTAGCTAGAGATTGATGATTGATGTCAACTGCGAGTCAAAGTTAATCAACAGTGGTAGAAGAACGTTGATTGGTTGATTTCTTAATTGGTCGAAGGTGACCCAATTTTGGGTCCCGTAGACCAACTGGCCTGATCATGGTACAGTGTCGAGTTGCAAGGTTGTCAAACTATCACATTCACCTAAGTGTGATTTACAATTAAATTATGCAACTGTTGACGAGATAGGGCTTTTTCTGGTTGGTACTGGTGTGAGAGATGGGAAACATACATTTTTGAGATAGTTTTGGAAATTTTGAGAAAAGTTATGGGTAGGTGCTTTTGAGCACTCGTTCATTGGTGGAGCGATAGGGCTATTACCTTTGAATTTTGTGTAGAACTCGAGATTGATATATGAAAGTAAAATCTCGCTACGATCGAATTTATATTCTGGAAATTATTCAAAAATGAAATATGTAGAAAATCGATATCTACCTAAAAATTACATTCTGATTGCACATCCTTTTTGAAGAATTTCATGGTCATTCATTTCGTCAATTCACATCATAGAGATAGGATAGTATATCTCGATGATTCATATCCTCAAACTCGATTTCATTTCAATCGAAAAAAATTTCATGGGAATATTAGATTTTTTTTCGATATAACAATATTCTTTTTTATTAAGGCAACTCCTACGGATTTTGCGTACTGCTATTTTACATTTTAGTGTAAAATTTCAGCTCAATCCAATTGTTAAGTTCTTAATTATCACAAAAATGGATAATTGAGAAAAAACATTTAAATTCTATGGTTCTGATTATGTAATTCTCTTGAAATTTTCACAGAAACATTCAACATAAAAATCTTCACCTTCAAAATAATTTCAATCAGATCAGATATTTTGTTATGAAAATATACGGATTTTTTTTTCATATTCCGATTGAATTTTCTACGATTTTGTTAATACTAGGGTCACAAAATTTTTCATGGAAATGCAGTAGATATATCAGTTTTCATTTACAAAATAAATTTCACTCGAATCGGATTTCTGTTCATAGAAATATGAAGTTTCTTCTTCTCAATATTCCAATTGAATTTTGTGTAATTCTGTGTACACTGCGGTCACAAAATTTTGCATTTCCTATGAGTATTTTACATGTGGCCGCAAAAATTTATTTTGATAGGTTCTGTTCGGTCTGGGATATCGAGGAACAAAAATTTTGAATGGCCATATATTTTGCAACACTATGGACGATTTTGCTGGTTAACGAACTTAACCGAGGCATTCAGGAATCGAAACTACCCTAAAAATTTCAAGTCTCTAGGACAATCCTTTCGAGACTTATCGTGCATACATAATTGCATTTAACCACGGATTTGTTTGAGACCATTTTCAGCTCAAAATTCGAAAATTACAGGCATTTGGGCGAATCAGAATATCACCCGTTTAAGTAGAACGAGCGCTTCAAAAGTGTCGAGAATGCCTGGTTGGTTTTTGCGACATTGAAAACTTTTTTAGTACCTTGATCTACAACAATCTCTTCTCCGTTTATGTTGAATCCGGATTTTTATCGAGGTGTTTGGAATCCTTATTAAAGTTAATTGAAGTGTTTTTGATGATACCGATTGAAAGTTACCGAATTATGCATCAATGAATATCGTTCTTTTTTTTGGCAATGACAAGAACATCTTTCACTAGTAATTGGCTACAAAATGAGCAAAATTATTATGAATTGTTAAAAACGCCACAATCACATGTATAAAGCTGAGTTTTTGTGTTGAATTGAAAGGTATAGAATTATTAAATCGACAGCTTTCATTTCGATTGGAACCTTATATGAATTATCTCAAATATTTTTTTTTGATTTCATATTGGAATATCAGAGATCAAAACCCAATTATTTGGGGACTATAGAATTCCTTGCATATCATGGTTTGAAAAATAATTAAATCGATGAATGCATAAGATTTTGTTGAATTGAATTTCTAAATCAGCAGGTTCCTCTGTCTCAAAATTCAGGAAGGTAGATAACTTATTTCTGTCAATGATGGAGCAAGAAAGCTTTTAAACTTATGAGTTTGTCTTTCACATGAAGAATCTCAGGTCGAATTTGCTGTATATTTTCTGACATTTATCATCAATCTCTTCCTTCAATCGACTAAATTCTGTCGGAATATTTCTGAAAACATTCCAAAACCCTGAAGCATTTATACACCAAAAGAAATAACATCAAAACACCCATAATTCATATATTCATTATATTCTCTAAGACATTATTTTATCTTGACATCTATAGGACTCTATGGTGGATCTGGTCAGCGGTTTGGGAGCTCCCTTATCAAAGATGGTGATTGCTGCTCCTGTCCAAGCATTTTCCTTCACTCTTCAAAACGAAGAATACACAGCTCCTGGAAGTCCAGCAACTGAGGTTAAATCTATCACTAGAAAAGAGCTCTGCGATCTGATGCAACAGAACGGAACCGAATGGACACTCGAAAGAGATCAAGATCAAGCTGGTCCTTATATTTTCAGGTAAGATCAAATTTCAAAAGATAACTAAACAGTTTGGTCTTTATAACTTCAAAGAACATTTGGTACATGGATCTAAGTATAGTATACTGTCGAAAAAAAAACGAGAAACTAATTGATTGAAAGTAGAACTCATATAAGGAAAAACAGTTTGAAAAATTTTCGAGTAACTATAAATAATTTTAGAAAAATATAGAGATACACTGTTTTTTCGGGCAAAATTATAATTTTTCAAACAAGATTTCGGAAGCTTTTGCAATGAACTATTTGTCTTCTCCCTGATTTTAGATCTTTTTTTCGGATCTTTACTTTCATTCGGTCCAAATCTTTTAATGAGGGTCCTTGAATAGAGATATTTGAAGTTAAAATTCCGTATGTAAATTACTTCTAAATACGTCAAACAACTTCAATTTATTGAATTATCGAAAAACATTCAATGAACTATTTAAATATGTGTCGAAATAGGATCTGATATAAAGTTCCAATTATTCTAGTAGTGCTTTTTGACATTTATGGTGTTTGCAAAGGCGAGTATAACAGATACATTGTTAACTCAATTATCCATGATTGAATATATCAATTTTTGTGTAATTCATTAAGATATGTTCAAATGTTTTCGATGATCATAATGATAAATATTATTGCTCTTTTGGAACTTCATCCATTTAAAATATAAAATTCGTCTTTAAGATCGATCTGCACCCAAAACAATGACACACAGCAGAATTGTGAAAATCGAACTATGTAGATCGAAACTAGTCGCAGCAAATACCTGCTTAAACCATTTATCTAACGTAAACAACGGTTACCTAATAAACGATTCTAACAAAAAAGAAACCCGAAGATATGTAAATTGCACTTCAACACGCCCAGTCCACCTTTGATAGGTTTAATTATTGAACGACATTAGAATTTGAATGGACTATTTAGATACGCATATAGATCTAGAAGAAATTGGGACTGGTATTGAACGCGTTAGTAGATAACAGGCCAACTTTTCATTTTTGATTGTTCTTGTAGTTTAGACATAGTACGATTTATGTGGTACCATGAACCAACAGGACAATCAATTTTGTTTGTGACGTGTAGATCGAGATCTTTGGAATAAGAGTACTTTAATCATTTGCGGGAGTTGAGAGACAACGTTGGCTTAGAAATTAGCAATTACTGAAAACGGATCTAATTCATCTTTAAGATTGATCTGCGCCCAAACCAATAAATCAAAAATTTCCAACAATTGAATGGTGCAAATCGAACCAATTCGAAACTAGTCGCACGAAATTACCGGCGCAAACCGTTTATCTAAAGTCAACAACGGTTACCCAACAAACTATGCTAACAAAAATGAAGATATGTAAATTACACTTCAACACGCCCAGTCCTTCTTTGATAGATTTAATTATTGAACGACATTAGAATTTGAATGGACTATTTAGATAGGCATATGGATCTAGAAGAAATTGGGACTGGTATTGAACGCGTTAGCAGATAACAGGCCAACTTTTCATTTTGATTGTTCTCTTAATGTAGTTTAGAGATAGTACGATTTATGTGGTACCATTAACAAACAGGACAATCAATTTTGTTTGTGACGTGTGGATCGAGATCTTGGATTAAGAGTACTTAAATCATTTGCGGGAGTTCAGAGACAACCTTGGCTTAGAAATCAGCAATACAAAACGGATCTAACGGATTCCATTTCCTAAATGATGAAAAAGGTCGAATTGAAAAAATTGATTAGCCTGGAGAAATAGGTTGAGTTGTTTTGGGGCGGCATTGTGTAGATGACAGCGCTCAGCATGTCATGAATTATATTATGATAGATCTTTATTGTATTGTTTCCATGGTCAGAAAAAGAATAGGAGATATTTAAGCACTCAATTGATAAGGAAATTCGAAGACATTTGAGAGTAAAGTATTTCAAATATTCATTCTTCGATTCCCTGAATGAGTCTTAATAAAGACACACAAAGTACTGACAGATTGGTGATTATTTGTTCGAAAAATTCTCAAAGAGCTGTGATTGACATTGAAGAAACGATAATTCAAATTCGAGGACTATAGTAGTCGTATTCATAAACATATTTCAAAATTATTCGTATGTATACCGGGTGTTCATTGGAAGAAGTGTCACTTTGATCTATATCTTTGTTGTCAAACACCCGGTTTACATACGAATAATTTTGAAATATGCTTAGGTATACCCTATACATGTGGCCAATTATTTTTTTCCGCAATATACCGTTATTCACTTCATCGCAATGAGATCCGCGTCTAGGGTGGCCACCCAGTATATCAACAAATTATTATAGTCTTTCTCACTTTCAGTGACTTTTTAAAGAAATTTATTATTTATTTTCGACCTCCACAAGGTGACTAAGTCCTGTGCAGGTAAATAAATTCAATTTTTCGAACTTTTCCCAAATTCAAAACTTCATAAAAATTAATTGTGGATGTGACAACTTTAAGCAATATCACAAATGAAGCATAATTTAGCTTCTTCTAAAAAGTGAATTATTCGTAATTCGAATACAAAGTGTTTTTTTTACCCTGAACACTTTAAATGAAGAGTAGTGAGTCCGGCCCTGGAATAATGGAATAATTGATGTATTTCTGACTCGACCTTAGCATGTGCCAAAAACCCCCCAAGTTTCAATAATATCCGTCAATAAGTTTGGATTTTATGATGGTCTAAGTATTTCCATGAAGTTGAAAAAACACCCTGTAGTTTTCTAGGGAGACCTAGAAATTAATTTTAAATAGTCAATCAGTAGTCAGCTAGTGTAACCCTATCTCTGGTAAGAGTATGTACAGTTATTCCCCGCACACCCTGTATATTGATTGTATGTCATAATATACATTTCTAAAGCTTCTTTCCATTAAACCCAATTTTATTATATATCTTCTTCCATTCGATTTGCCATCTTAAAATGGCATTCGAAAAAAATAAAACCTTTGAAAGAGACATCTCACAAAGAAGTGATAAGAAAAATAAATATCACCTCAGTACCACAACTTACAGTAACAATCGAACTTTTTCTCGGAATTCCCTCGATATTGAGAAAAGTTGCTCTGAAGCCAGTAGGGTTTTTTCAGAGTAGGTCTGGCTCTCCATCAACTATTCTGTGAGCCCCCCATTGAACCAATTTCGATGTAAACAAAATTATACAAGACAGTGCGCTCTCGTACGCTTGTTCATATATTGAGAAAACGATAATTTGAATATTCA
Organism: Propylea japonica; assembly: GCA_013421045.1. Classification (NCBI taxonomy): domain Eukaryota; kingdom Metazoa; phylum Arthropoda; class Insecta; order Coleoptera; family Coccinellidae; genus Propylea; species Propylea japonica. Next base: position 41,034,111 of record CM024247.1, read on the forward strand.
TGTACTTAAAACTTCTGGAAAGAATTCAGAGACTCAATATTTTTAGTATTGGTTGAAAATTTGAATAGAAATGTAGAATTGATAAACGAATAGAATTAAATCATCAGTTCTCATAATAATCAAATTTAAGTTATCGTTTTTCCATATAAAAGAAAGAGCAGAAGCTTCTGTATTCACATCACTTCCTTTCAGAACTTCATTCGAATTGAAATAACTAAGGCTCCTCATCTTTTCACTTACGAAAACAAGTGCTTCAAAAAAACACTTGCTCTCAAATCCGGTCACCTAAACGTCTAAGGTTCAACAATTCCTCTCAAATTCAAACTAATCAGTAACATATAACAAAAACAAAGAAAATAAGAATTCATAAGTGAATAGAAAGAAACCATAATAAAATAGAAGAAACTACCTATTAGTTCCAAAAACATTCGAATAAGAGTGATCGATTTTCAAATATGAACCGACGAGCATGAGCTTCTGTAATCACGTCACTTCTCTTCAAAATTTTCATTCGAATTGGGAGGGAGAATAATAAAGTCTCATAAACCTTTTACCCACGAAAACAAGTGCTCAAAAGAAACACTTGCTATCAAATCCGGTCACCTAAGCGTCCAAAGTTACACCAATCCGCTCTATTCAAACTTATCAGCTACATTAACCTATATTTCCGAAAGGGACACTCCTTAAAAGCAAAAGTAGTCGTACAATAGCTACAAACAATAACATTTCCCAATTTTTCACAACCGATTCGTGTTTCGTACGCCTACATCCAAACGCCAGTTGTCGTCCAAAAACTGGTACAAAACAGCAGAAACAATAGAAAAGAAGAATTCATGAGTGAAAAGAAGGAAACCAATGTAATATAGAAAGAAACTACCTATTAATTCCCAAAATATTCGAATTAGAATGATTGATTTTCTAATATGAACCAACGAGCATAAACTTCTGTATTCACATCTCTTCTTTTCAAAATCTTTAATCAAATTGAGAGTCTCCTAAACCTTTTACCCACGAAAACAAGTGCTCAAAAAAAACACTTGCTATCAAATCCGGTCACCTAAGCGTCTAAGGTTTCACCATTCCTCTCAAATTCAAACTTATCAGTAACATTAACCTATATTTCCGAAAGGGACACTCCTTAAAAGCAAAAGTAGTCGTACAATAGCTACAATACAATAACATTTCCCAATTTTTCACAACCGATTCGTGTTTCGTACGCCTACAATCCAAACGCCGGTTGTCGTCCAAAAACTGGTACAAGAACAACTGTCGTGTTGAGATCGATGAAATAAATTGACTGATTGAGGGTCAATGGGTTTGCCGTGGTATTCTCCTGCAGAAGAAAGATTGTTTTGACTGTTCTGCTAGAATCGGTACCGAGGGCAATGTCAATTGGCTATTGCTGGCTTGTTACTATTACTGTTGCACCAGGTCGTGGAGGAGTGAACAACTCTGTTTATGAATGATCTTGAAAGTTTTTATAATAGCAGTTTCACATGCTATGTTACTTTGACATGAGTTTGTCACACGTTTTTGATAATTATTCCGAAATTGAATTCGACATTTGGACGAAATAATGTTTGAGCAGGGTCTATGGAAAAATCCTTAAAAAGCGGATAGAGGAAGAATATGGTGAAATGGAAGCTGAAGAACAGGCTGGTTTCAGAGTGGGAAGATCAACGATTGACCACCTCTTCACGGTCACCCAGTTTATTGAGAAGAAACTATCGTTCAACCAAGAAATACATTTGCTCTTTGTCGACCTTAAAAAAGCATATGATAGTGTCCCTTTGAACAAGCTTTGGGAGACCTTACAAGAAAGTAACATCAACGTGGAAATAATCAAAGCTGTCAAGTCACTGTATGAGAATTACGGAGCGAAAGTTAAAGTTGGAAATAGACTCACTACGGGGTTCAGAGTGACCAAAGGATTGAAGCAGGGATGTTGTTTGTCCACTTCACTTTTCAAGATTTACTTGGAACGAGCTCTGAAAGGTTGGAAGAACAAATGTCGCAACATGGGTGCTCCATTAGATGAAGAAACAACACTTTACACTCTTTCGTTTGCGGATGATCAGATTGTAATAGCACAAGACGTCGAAGACTTGAACTACATGACAACGCAAACTAGTAGAGGAGTACGCCAAATGGGGGCTAGAAGTCAACATCCAGAAGACCCAATACATGTGCATCGGCGGAAGTCAGGAGAATCTGACCCAAATCTAGCCCTATCAGCTCTCATTATAAAGCACTGCAATACGTACAAGTACCTGGGATTGAGGATATCGGAAGATGGATCTCTCGATGGAGCAATACGGGAGAGAAATACTCTGGGAAGGAGGGCGATTTCGATGCTCAACAGTATTTTATGGGATAAAAATATATCCAAGGAGAACAAAACAAGGATACAACACAATAGTAAAGAGCGTGATAACATACAGCTCAGAAGTATGGCCATAAAAGCAAATACTGAAAAATGCTCATGGCAACAGAGATGGACTTCTGGCGGAGATCGGCTGGAAAATCAAGAATGGAGAGAGTACGGAACGACAGAATAAGAGAAATAATGGGTGTCAAGGGTAACATCGTAGATGACATCCGAACAAACAACTAGTATGGTTCGGGCATGTGCAGAGGATGCCCGACAGTAGAATTCCGAAGAAAATCTTTAAATGGACCCCACAAGACGAAGAAGAAGGGAAGACCTAGGAAAGTTGGAGGGAAGGAGTTGATAAGGAAATGAGAGATACAGGGCTCGGAGAAGAACTTTGGAGAGACCGGACCGAGTGGCGATTAGAAATCGGAAGACGGCGGAGAACGTTTTAACCCGATATATATATATATATAAATGTTTTGAATCTATGGAAGATGATTACCTTTCAGTAGATAAATGTACATATAAGAAGGAGTTTCTGGAGAAGGAGAAAGCCGAGAAGGAAAACTTCAGGCGGAATCTCCCAGGGATGGATCACTCCATTAAGTTCCTTCGGAACTTTGAAACAGCAAGATCCAAAAAATATCTGAATCTTAGTAAGAAACAATTACACTCCTCACTGGCTTTCAATAGACCTTGAGGTCGCAGTGAACTGTAACTCCTTTGTAAACTATAACTAACAAAACTGGATCCTGTGAAGGTTTTCGAAGAACAGAAGAATAAAAAAAATCATCACTTGGAAGGCCATACTTGTTTTTGAACACCCTTCTGGCCAATGAGCAAAAATTGAGTTTTTTTGTATCTGAATATTGAAGGTGAAATATCTCAGTTCAAATTCAAGGGAGACGATAACCAGACCTGTAGAAGGGTACCACTAATTTCTCGATATCATTTGTTGTAAAATCATCAGCATTCAGTAATATTATCCATATTTAGAGAAAAATATCCCTTGTTTGAATCAATGGAATGTGATTTCGCTGTTTTAGTTATAGTTATAATTTTAAAAAGGGGTTACAGTTCACTGCGACCTCAAGATCTATTGTGCCCCTTACAGAGCTGTTCTGACCACACTCTTCACAGCTCGCCTTCCACTTCAAGAGATCTGATAAAATCCAATATCTGTGGAGGCTTCAACGAGGCTTGTTCCTCACTCTCACAAGTTTCTCGCCCAAAGCATATCCTCCATAGGCTAGCAATGTCGAAACATTCCGTGACTAGGTGAAGGGGGGTTTCTTCCTTCTTCCCACAGAACCTTTACTAGTCATGTCCGATAATCCCATCCTCAACAGGTGCTTCCTGGGGCGACAGTGTCCTGTAAGAAAGCCAGTGGGAAGATGTAATTGTTTCTTACCAAGATCCAGATATCTTTCGGATCTTGCTGTTTTGAAGTTCCGAAAGAACTAAGTGAAATGATCTATCCCTGGGAGATTCCGCCGTTTTTCCTTCTCGGCTTTCTCCTTCTCCAGAAACTCTTTCTTATAGGTACATTTACCTATACCACAAAATGGTTCTGGGCCAATGAGTGACATTCGTGCGCCCTCTTTGGCAAGTGTACCTATTGGTCTCTTCGTTTCCTTTGATTACCGAATGACCGGAACTCAGATTAAAGAGACCTTCTTTATTGTTCAGAGTTCTCTAGGTGGCTTCAGTCAGCATATAAAGAGCGTTCTCCGTTTACCGTCCCGCTCTGTAAGCATTTTCATAGTATTATGAGTCTATAAAGTAGACAAGTTCGTGAACATCTGAGGTTCTGAATATTTCTGACAGATTTCGGACAAAGGAACTCAATTAAACTTTGGCACGACGTTGCAGAGGAATCAATTCAGATTAATCTCCATTATCAAATCAATGATGACACATAAATGGTTGCATATAAACACTTCATGCAGATATCAATTCTATTATTTTTCCGTCATCAAGTACCACATATAAAATCTATTTCGAGAATGACGGACAACTTTGTCCTGTATCCACCTATTTCGTTGGTTATATTGGCAATCATCAACCTATGTTATTTTTCAAGTGGGACAGAGTCCTGGGACAATCGGCCTCTACATTCACAACCTGTCACTGTTTGGTGTGGCACCATCGCGAGTGGAGATAATTAGCCCATATTTTCTCGAGAAAAAAACGGACAGTTTCAGTTATTTTTGAAACATAAATAAATTGAAAATAGTAATCATCGAAATGAATACAATCTTCAATTTATAGGCTCACAGAACCTTCTTCATGCGAACTGGGATGATTTTTCAAGATGTTGTCAATGAGGGAAGAGACAGACCGTTTCGGCCTTATTAGGCCTCGTCAGTTTCAGTTATGTCCACATGATTCAGTAGTTTTTCCTTTCATTGGGGAGTTGTGGTTCCAGCAGAAAAGTGCCACAGCGCATACTTAATTTCTTTGAGAGGTGATCTTCAGTGGCCAACACAGTCGCTTGATTCAGCCCTCTGCATTTTTTTGGGAAAAAAACATTAGTTTGGCTATCGGCCAACATACTCGAAATTTTAGACAGAGTTGTCTGACATTTCCTGCAATCGATTAATGCAGTGTATTGACCATAATGGACACCATATGCTAGATATCATTTCCAGAACTTTCCTAAACATGAACTTTAATTTTTGAATTGTTGATGGAAAAATAATTGAACCTATATTCCATATTTGCATGAGTTTTTGTTTAATTCGTTTCTTTGCTTCACCCTGTAGTATGCTTCTTCGTGCATCTTGCAATTATCTGTCATTTGGTCAAGAGAAATTAATAATTGTCGAATGGACTTTAACAAACTGTTACCAGAATATCAATTGAATTAAATAGGAATTGTCCTACTAATTGTTATTTATACAATGGTACAAGCTCACAAAACACATATTACCTACTTGCGTTCTTTTTATTGAGACATAAAAAAGTATAAATATGAATGTTCCCATTGCAAGTAAACAATTATTCAAATCATCTCACTATACCATAATTAACTAATGACCAAGTTAACCAAATTAAAACGTCATTAAATAAAACCAATCAACAAATTCTCTCTCCGATCTTCGCATTTATCTTTGAAAAATTACACATTAACCAAGGAAATGAGCATTATCCATAAATCTAGAAAATCGTCGATGCAATTACCATCATCAACAATTCCCTAGACATATCGGATATTATTAACATTCATATCATGATATTTCAAATTTAAAATTATAAGTTAACACAGCAACCCATGCTGTGATGAATTGCGATTCAAGAGAGGATAAATCAGTCGTTTTTTAATCCCCTTGAGAGTTTAATCGAGGTACTTCATATATCACTTTCACTCTTGATCTAAAATTCTGATAAATCATAAATTTGTGCCACCTATTTCACAATTCTATTTGAGATTGACCACTTGGAGAATGGTATATTTAACGTTCACATTTGGTGACTTAATTATACCAGGGATTGTAATTCCTGGTAGTTGAGAGACAATTAATTATGAGTCATAGTTGATATATCTTATGATTTAACATTAATATTAAAGCAGTTTAGGGTAATCAGTTTTCAACTATATGTTATACGAGGTCAGTTCAAAGGAAAGTCATTCATTTATTGATATCCATTTTGTCCCCTTCAAAGCAATCTCTTTCAGATATAATGTAAATGCAGAAACTCAGCACAATCGGAATTATATTATGAAAATTATTCAAAAAATGAAATACAGGGTGTTCTGATTTGTTTCCGACCAATTAAAATGGGTGATAGATCGCATCATTTTAAGCAAAAAAGTTCCTATGAACATGGGTCCAGAAATGCTTCGTTTCCGAGATACAGGGTGTTAAAGTTGAAGAAATAATTCGCGTTTTCTTTAATATGTTTTGACTGCTTCAAAATCCTTTCATGAAAATCGTATACAGGCGTTTTTTGGGACGATAAATTCAAATTTGTGGTCGATTTAGTTATATTTTCTAGGGGGCGCCACCGGCAACCATTTCAACCCATGCAAACCGTTGCAACTTTTTTGTGCTACCCTGTAGGTACGCCGTTTTGGACTCAAAACATCGATTTTCTCATCCTTTTTACTAAAAAAGGTATAACTCATCGAAGTCTCTAGGAGCAATCGTTTCAGATAAAAATCATTTAAAGCCAAAGGGTCCCAAACTTCTCCGAAAATTATTCCCATTAAAATATTTAATTTAAATTCATTTTGAAAATTCTAAGGCGAAATACGTGCGGATTTTCTATTGCCCACTAATAAGTAGAAGTGGTATGCTATGTAATTGTTGTTTTTAAGTGTTACCAAATTTCATCAAAGGATTTCGAAGCAGTCAAAATATATCAAGGAAAACGCGAATTATTTTTTCAACTTTAACACCCTGTATCTCGAAAACGAAGCATTTCCGGACCCATGTTCATAGAAACTTTTTTGCTTAAAATGATGTGATCTATCACCCATTTCAGTTTGTCGGAAACAAATCAGAACACCCTGTATGTGAAACATAAATAATTACAAAAGTTGAATTCTATAGTTCTGATGATGCGATCACCTTCAGATTTTGCATGAATATTTAGTATGATAGTTTCCATTCTCAAATAAATTTCACTCGAATAGAATTTTTTAATGTGGAAATATTAAGATTTTTCTTTCAATATTCCAATTGATTTTCTATAATAATAATATATAGTATGGCCACAAAATTTTGCATGAAGATTCAGTATATCAGTATATCTTCATTCAAAAATGAAATATGTGAAACATATATAATTACAGAAGTTGAATTTTTATGGTTCTGATGATGCGATCACCTTCAAATCTTGCATGAATATTCAGTATGGGAGTTTTCATTCTCAAAATAAATTTCACTAGAATCGGATATCTTGTTGTGGAAATATGAAGATTTTTCTTTTCAATATTCCAGTTAAATTTTCTATGGTTCCGTTGAAAATATGTCCATGAAGTTTTGGATGAATATTCAGAATATCGATCTTCATTCACGAAAAAAATTCATTTGAATCGGATATCTCTTTATGGAAATTTGAAGGGTTGTTTTCCATTATGCCGATTGATGTTTCTATGGTTCTGTTAGTGTTTACGCTATGGCCACAAAATTTTGCATGAGGTTTGTTATAAGCATCTTGCATTTGTCCTTTACATTACATTCTGATTGGTTTCGTATTTTCTGTGATATTGACGAACAAAAATTTTGAATGGCCACATTTCATGGAACACCCTGTACGATTTGGCTGGTTGACGAACTTAACGAGCTATTCGTCTCTAAGACAATCCCTTCACAACACGATATAGCAATTGTTAAAGTAGAACGAGCCCTCAAAATATTCTCAAAAGTACCTATCGAAAGTTGATATAATGGAAACAAGTTTCAAGAGTGATTTCTGACGATGGCTAGCGAATACTCGCCGAAACGTTTAAAAAGTAGAGAAAATCAATGGAGTAAGTATCCTAACTAACTTCATTATCAAGAATTCCCCACCAAAAATTAATTGGAACCTATAGTCCGTTCCCGAAAGGTTGAGCCGTCGGTTGGCCATGGAAATTTGGCATATTCCACTGTGTATATTAAAATTTTAGGTTATGTTGTTTACTGTCTTGTCAGATTGATACGCAATGTTGTCAATATTGCATAGAGTTCTCTGATAACTCGCAAGCTCATCGGACGAGGCCGGGTACATTCGGCAAAGTTGACTTAATTTACGTTATGACATCAAATACTGCCAACTTCAGATAAATAAACAAACGCCTACTATGCGCTCAAACTTTCGTGAACGGACAATATTTGACCGTAATTCAAGTAGGCAGTGAATGTAATCAGTATAGATTTCAATTTCGATATTTGGCAACAAAAGGTTTTACTTTCAACAATTTATAATTGAAATCAGATAATCCCTGTTTTCGCCAAATTTTCAATAAGATCCTATCAGTTACACCAATCCATTAGAACCATTTCCTACTCAATAACAACCTGTTTCATTCATTCATTTATTCGATTTTCTCGGGAAATATTGATTTCCCGGTGCTCAAATTGAAACTGTGGCATCACAACATAATAACGAAACAGTATGCCAAATATTTTGAAAATCGGCCACTAGGCGGTAAACTAGATATTTACCAAGGTTTGTTCCAAAGAAAAAGTTGATGTTTTTTGAGAATTATCTATTTATTCATCAATATTAATTTTGTTCCCTTCAAAGAAATCTTCCTCGGGTAAAGTGCGCTTAGGCCAGCACTTCTGAAATGAACTTGTCGGTAGGGCCATCAGATTGTTCTAGCGATTTGTGATCTTGTAATATCTCTATTTTCATTACAAGATGACAAATCGCTGATCATGTATGTTCAAATAGCGGAGATCATATGATGAACTGGAACAACACAAAGTTCTTAAAGACGGAACCTGATAATCATAAAAGGAAAATAAAGGAATTCACATGTATTTTGTTAGATGAAGTAGATAATTTGGCCAATTTGCTCCTGATAAATAAATGCAGAGATTCTCGCAGGAGCACTTCATCTTAATTAAATTTTTTTAAATTATTTCTCTTTCAGAGACTGGGAGTGAAAACCTTCAAAGTTTTTCAGAAACGCAAAATCCTCCCAGAATATATTTCAATCGATATCTATTCAGTAGACCCCCTAACATATGTATCATATTGTTTATAGTTTGTGTTGTCATTCTACTTGTTGTAGTATTGTTCTATACCTATCATTGTGTCTAATACTTTGACCTTTTTCTTGGGATATTTCAATAAATGTTCGATCATCAAAGATCTCACGTCAACAGCTCAGATATCGTAGGTAACAATTAATTTTCTATCATCATTCAACTGTCATTTGAGTGGACAGTGAATGTAAGCTGTAGATTTCCGTTTCAATATTTGATAACGAAATGTTTCACTTTCAACAATCCATAATTGAAATCGGATAGTCTCTATTTTCGCCGAATTAACAATAAGATTGCCTATCAGTAACACCAATCCTCTCCAATTATTTTCTTCCCAATAACAACCTGTTTCATTCAAGCATCCGTCATCAGGAACGCCTGAAGTAAGAGCTCCAATTCAATCACCAATTTTTTCATCTTTCACCTAACTTACTATCCCTTCCTGACAATCAGACATTAAACATAGGTTCAGCCAATTAAAGGCTATGAATCACCGTCATATTTCTCAGTTTCTAGACAGAAATCTTTCACTTATCGTCGTCCCCAGAAGGACCAAGCTTACACGCGTGATGTGTCGTAAGAAGTAATGACCGTGCCTGGCTCGCATTATCCAATACCTGCGATTGTATGGGCGAACAGTTGGGCGCACCTAAATATTACCGAATTTGAATTATGATGCTTGCATCCGTCCAACTTCATCTGGATCAGATTGTCCGGCCGACTTTCCTCGGAGAAAGTTGAGTTTTGCGGCAATTTCGAAACGGAGTTCCCTTATGACTTGCAGAGGTGTAGCTAGCCTTTTTTTGTTTGAGGAAGGTTGTTACCTTCGTAGCAATGGAGAAACACTGTTTCGTTTCTTCACTTTTATAGGAATATCAGATTCGTTAATTCGAAGTGTTTATTTGAATGTTTTCATATTATTTATTCTTATAATTTTCGCGCGATTGTTCTTCTTCTGAAGGGTTTTCCAATAAGAGCTGTTATTTTGAAAAGCCCGCTTTTCCGGTAGATGTCACGTTTGAAGCTGTCATTTTTAGACATTTGACAGTAGAAACTACGCCATTAATAAAAATGGAACGATACACGCTTCGAGAACGCATTGAAATCATTAAAATTCACTATAAAAATGGTGTAAATTTGGCAGAGACGCTTAGTAAGACTCCAACATTTTTGGGTCGTCGTGAAGCATCTTGTCGGACCGCAATAAAGAAATTGGTGGAAAATTCGAGCTGTAAGGACAGGTAAGTGATGCGAAGAATACAAATCGTGCACGTCCCTCAAGAACAGCCGAGAATATTGCTGCTGAAGCCGAAAGTGTTTGAAAAAAACCAGGTTGGCCCATTCCTCGTCGTTCTTTCGGAATATGGCATTCCACAAACGTCATTACACACCGTATTTTGCATAAAAATTTGGGTCTTAAGGCTTATAAAGTTCAGTAAACACAAGAACTCAAGCCGGCCGATCGTCAACGACGTCGTGTCTTTGCTGATTGGGTCTTTGAAATGCATGAAAATGATCCGGAGTTCCATCCAAAAATTATCTTGAGTGATGAGGGCATTTCCACCTCGGTGGCTTTGTCAAAAAACTAAATTGCCGAATCTGGGACTCGGAAAACCCAAGAGTATTGTTGAATAGGCTCTCCATCCTCAAGGTGTGACTGTTTTGTCCGGCGGAGTCATTGGACCTTACTTTTTCGAAAATGAGGCTGGAGCAACAGTTACGGTGAATGGATTGCGCTATCGAGAGATGACTAATGATTTTTTTTTTGGCCGAAATTGGATAGTATTGATCTCGACAACGTTTACTTTAAACAAGACTGCACTGATAATACCAATTGTTATAACGTCTCAGTTTATTTCTACTCATCAATTAATTATAATTGTTTTGACAATGTTCAATCAAACAGTTTTCTAGAAGAAAATCGTGAGGAGAAGAGCACCCATGCCCACGTTCACTTGACAGAACTTGAATTTTTATGTCGGGTTTTTCCTGTTGATGAAATACCGTATTTAGTATTTTACTTGCCGAATAGTTCAATTGAATGCTTTAATGCTAGTTCTATCATCAAACGCATACACTTTGTAGGTTTCTTTCAGAGCATTTGCATGGGCGTAGAAATAGACCGATACCGAAAGAATTTCTCTATAGCTAATGTTTGCATAATAAGTGGATTGACCATATAGAGTGTGTTGATTTAGCAAACTGGCGCAAAGTCGCAAATTATTTCAGACTATACGATTCATTGGGAATTTCTCGGAATTTTATGAATTGATAATTTTTATGGGATGATTTACGAAATACCTACTTGATTATGACCATCGCAGCCCAGCCTATAAATTTGATTTTATGTATAGGGTGTGACAATTAATTATTGCATGAATAAATTGGGCTTATTGATGAATCTACATGAATAATTGTTTCGTAAAACTCTCGTTTCCATATTGTTGAATGTCTTGAAATGCTGGTATGCTTTCTCATTGTATTCATTAAAACCTTGCCCTGAAAAGAAATTAGATTAGATGTTTGGAAATACACTGCGCAAAAAATTAACGCACATTCTGAAAATCTGAATTTTATTGAAAGTTAACTCTACATTGACAAAGACTCATCTGTGAAGAGAACTCTTTCCCAGTCAGCCTATTTCCAATGGATATGCTCTCTCGCAAAATTAAAACGCGCCCTTCGATATGCTGGGGTAAGAGCTGGGCCTCTTGCCGCGACACACGAGACCAAATCATATTCTCTGAGGCGATTTCTTATTGTCTGAGTGCTAATTTGCACCCCATGAGTTTGCTCAAGCTGATATTGAAGGAGGCGAGCGGTTGCAAACCGTTGTCTCAACGAAGAAACTCTCAAGTAACGTTCTTGAATGGCAGTTGTTACCCGTGGTCTACCCTGTCCTGGTCTTCGGACATTCATACCTGTGTCCCTGAATCGCTGCAAACATTTTGGACACACTTGTATGGGAAACTGCAAACCTTTCTGCAATAATTCTTGTGTATGTCCACCCTTCTTCTCGCAAAACTACCGCTTGGGCACAGTCCTCTTGGGTCAAATTGCGTGTTTCGCGTTGCATAGCGATCGAGTGTAGAAAATCAAACGAAGAAAAAACTATTGATCACTAGAATTGATCGAGAACAACTGATTTCAGAATGGAGCCAATACATTCAAAATATGATAATCTCATCTTTTTTTTATCAGTATTGAAGAAAAAACGTTGAAAGTGGATAACATATGCATTCATAATTCTGATAAAAATAATTATCATTGAGAACACCTTCAGTTGTAGAATAAATTTGAGATTTCCAAAATGTGCGTTAATTTTTTTGCGTAGTGTACAAAGTGATTTTTATCAGATATCAAAATAATAAAAAATATTATTCGGATAGTCCAGTTAACTATATCTGGTTGTTCAAACTGGTTATCTGTTATCTAGTCATAAGGGTTTTTAGTTTTTACAGTTCAGAAGTAAATATCTTTGTTACATTTTAGATATTGATTCTTAGTTTTCATTCTTTTTCCAGAGGAAAACAATGGATAGCTTTCGAAGATGAAACAAGTGTAGACATTAAAACCAAATACGCCAGAGTACGAGGACTTGCTGGAGTTGCTCTGAAAGATCTCACCCAAGACTCCGAAACCAAGTGTGGATCATCCATACTCAACGCTGCTTTCAAGGGTTTATCCAAGCAAGCCCGTGCCCCAAGAGGAGCAGTTCTGCACACACTGGAAAGAGAAATTCTGTCTCCTTCATCAACACACACTGCGTCTGTTCACGACTCACCTTCAGAATCTCTAGAATTATAGATACGGAAGGAAAAATCCACGTGGTTCGACAGGTACAAAATATTTTATTATTATGTTCTACCGATTTCTATCTCTCGACTCTTAACTCTTCTCAACGTCTAACTCGTCCAGACTTTGGACTTTACTCCAATTTCAGCGTTTTCTCACTTATTTATCACTGAAGTTCTTTTTGTCTCGTCGATTCTTACACCCTTCCTTACTCAATCAAGGGCGTACTAAAGGGTAGGGTTTTTCAATAAGAGGTGTTTATTTTGAATAGCCCGCTATTTCGGTAGTGTTCACCTTTGAAGCTGTCATTTTTTGATATTTTACAAGTAGAAACTACGCCATTAATAAAAATGGAACGATACGCGCTTCAAGAACGCATTGAAATTATTGAAATTCACTATAAAAATGGTGAAAATTCGGCAGAGGCGGTTCGTAAAACTCGAACATTTTTTGGTTGTAGTGATGAAGCACCTTGTCCGACCGTAATAAAGAATTGGTGGAAGAATTCGAGCTGTTGGGACAAGTTAGTGATGTGAAGAATAAAACTCGTGCACCTCGCTCAAGAACAGCCGAGCATATTGTTACTGTAGCCGAAAGTGTAGAAGAAAACCCCAGTTGGTCCATTCCTCGTCGTTCTTTGGAATCAGGCATTCCACAAACGTCATTACACTGTATTTCGCATAAAGGTTTGATTCTTAAGGCTTATAAAGCTGAGTTAACACAAGAACTCAAACCGGCCGATCATCAAACAACGTCGTGTCTTTGCTGATTGGGTCGTTGAAATGCATTAAAATGATCCGGAATTCCATCAAAAAAATCATCTTGAGTGATGAGGACCATTTTCACCTAGATGGCTTCGTTAACAAGCAAAATTGTCGCATCTGGGGCTCGGGAAACCCAAGAGTTATTGTTCAAAAGCCTGTCTATCCTCAACTTGTGACTGTTTATGGTCCGGCGGAGTCACTGAACCTATCGAGGACATAGGGCAGCCACTTTGCGATTTGATTATTCAAAATTTCATTAAAAGGATATGGTCCTGTGAGCGTGTTCGTGGTGGTCATTTGCCTGATGTTATTTTCTACTATTAACGGCATAGCTTTTTCTTTATAATGAAATAAACATCCGATCATTCATATTGAAAATGGCATTTTTCTTTGAATATCAAAATAACACCTCTTATTGGAAAACTCCTTACTACCTTCAAATCTCTATATAAGGTGATTTCATTGGTCCACGACGATTTAAGTGCAGTGGTAGCAACTTGTACCAATGGTAATCACCGTGTGAAATATCGTCATTATTTCCAGGTACGGGGTGAATTCTGAGAATTATCAGATTTTGTAAAATCAACTTTTTCAGAGCCCAAAACTTTTGCAAATACGTCAACCCAACGTCGAAGCTCTAATTTCTTTACACGACCCTCATGAAATCCATATATCGCATTACAACTTTAGTACATGAAGTTTCCAAGTTTTACAGCGTCTAAGTGGCGCCAGTTTCACATCTGGACCAACCTTATGAAACATACTCAGCCAGCTAAAGCTCCTCATAAACTTCAAGTTTTATTTCTTTAACCAATCTATATACATTACGAGGAGAATCAATTTCTTCACGAAGAAATTGAATTCCTTCATATGTATTCCAACAGTATCTAAATAACTTCATCTTTCACAGGATACCAGAACAGAATTCGAATGTTCAAGACAAGGATATTTCGTTCACCCAAGGTCCTGTAACAGGTTCTACAGATGCGTCAAGTTCGATCAAAGAACTGAGGAGTACAACGTATTCGAATTCGACTGCCCAGCAGGTTTAACCTTCGACGAAAAAACTGAGGTCTGCGTATGGCCAGGAAGTCTTCCACATGCTTCAGCCTGCTCAGGAAGCAGTGAAATAGCTCCAGTTCCTCAAAAAAGATTTTCATGCCCTTCAGAACCAGGTAATATAGAACTTTCTTTAAAGAAATGAGTTTTTCAACATTTTCTCTTCAGGTTACTACGCTGACCCTGAAAACTGCCGTTGGTTCTTCGCTTGTTTGGACCATGGTGAACCATCAATGCAAGCTTACGAGTTCAGATGTCCCTTTGGACTTGTATTTGATGAGGAAAAACTGCTCTGTGAATGGCCTTGGATGGTGCCAAGATGTGGACAAGGTGCCTCCGTTTCATTGAACTATTACGGCGGTGTTTCCACCAATATCAACCAATATGATGGTTTGGGCGTACTTCAGACTGTTAAACTGGGAGGTCTCCAAGGCCCTATACAACCTGCAGAGGCAAAAATATACAGCAATGTAGGATTCGCTGGATTCTCGAATAAGGCTTTAGATGACGGTAGAATTTTCTCCGAAAATTCTGCAAGATTCATAGATGCTTCCAGAAGGCTAGGATTATCATTGAGAGCAACTCAGTCTCTGTATAAATCAGGTTTGCTGTCAGAAAAATTGGCTGCTATTGGACTTAATCAAGATGACTTTGGTCTTCAAAATTTGGCAGTAGAGGTCAATTCAGGTCTTAATCAGAATTCCTTAGTTTTCGGACAACAGTTAAATGGTTTTCAACAACTTGAAGGTCAACAGAATCAAGCCTATCAGTATTCTGGACAGAATTTGAATGTGTTGTCTTCAGATCAACAACAAGGAATTAACGGTCAGCTCACTTTCGATTCTGGTGCTGGCATCACATTGCAATCCAGCTCTCTTGGAGCTAATAGTGGCCAGTATCTTGGAGAGTCCAATATAGGTCAAGCAAAGACTCTGCAAGTGCAAGGCAATTCAGGAGCATACAACCTCTATCAACTTGGTTCACAAGAACAAAACAGACAACGTCAACTGAATGTAGATGACAGTTCAAGTCAGGTAATCAGTGGAGGTAACGTACAATATCAGCAAACACTCCAAGGAAATGGTTTCGCTAATTTGGATCAAATTTCTCGAGATAATTTGGCACTACAACAACAAAACATTGATTTGAATCAGTATCGTCAAGCTCAATCTGGCCTAGGACAATTTACTTCAGGAAATGTTGGAAATAATGTACAAAGATTGAACCAGAACTCAGAAACCAATAGCTATTCAACCAGTTATATAAATCACGGTCAAATTTCTCAAGGTCAGTTAGGTTTACAAAAACAAAATGTTAATTTGGAATTAAATCAACAGACCCAATTTGGAGGAAATGTGCAACTCACGAAAGAAAACAATGGATTGAGTAGCTCAAGTTATGTAAATTCAGGAGGACTTTCCCAAGGAACTATAGTTCTTGGGCAATCTGAAAAAGCTGGCTTAGGACAATATAGCACAGTCAATAGTGGGCTGAACCAAGGATCTATTGGGCAATATGAATTGAACATTGGAGGAACAGTGGAGAATAATCAACAACAAAATGAGAATCTGGGAACAGGATATTCCAGTAGTTACTTCAATTCAGACAAATCTTCAGAAGCACAGTTGAATATACAATCACAAAATATTGGTTCTGGGCAGCTAGATTCAAAAACTCAGGATATTCAATCTCAAAACATCAATCAAATAAACGTTGGTCTTAACGCCTACAGACAAAATGGTGGAATTCTTCTTCAAAATGTAGAAATAAATGGAGCTGCAGGAAGTTATACTGATGATATCACTCAATCCAACTCAAATATTGCTCTTGATTCCAGTGATTTCTCTCATGTTACTCCAGCATCGGTCTCCCACACAACTGCCAGCAGTTTCGAATCTATAGTTTCTGCCACTCCATTGAAAACAATTGATACTTACAAACAAGAACAATCTGGTAACACTGCTGGAATAGAATATTCGATCAACAACCTGCAAGAACCACAGCAAACTATAAGATTTGAAGAAAATAAGGGTACTCAAGCTTCAAGTTATCAGTTTATTCAGAAAGAACAACCATCATTCGTTTCATCAACTCCATCCTCTATCACTCTTCAACAAGATACACAAAAGCTTTCTTCAATAGAATTCAACAATCAACCTAAATTGTCTGTCAATGGACCCCAAATTCAATTTGTGTCTTCTACGTCACGCCCATTGACTCAAAAACTCAATATCAAAACATACACTCAACAAGTACCTGTTGTATCATATTCGTCAGTTGGAGAACAAGGTGTACTTTCTGGTCAGAAGTACTCACAGGATGGTGGTTACAGCTATGAAAAACCAACAACATCTTTTGAAGAAAAACCACAAGTAACTGTTAGCTCCACTCCCTCCTATGTATCTGAAAACATAGCAGTTACAACATCTGGAGCAACAAGCTATTCCTATTCTAATAAGGCATCTGAGAATGTGAGATATCAGGAAACACTGTCAGAAAACCCTCAAGTTATTGTACAGGAACCACAAACCATCGTTGCCTCACAACCATCTACTGGTACTTCCTCCAGCTACTTCAGGCAAGACACTAACAAAGTACAATATCAAACTCCACAGTTGGTTCAACAACAACCTCAAGTGGTTTCAAGCTACAACTATATCAAACCTGAAATTTCTCAAACTCTTCTTGTCCAACAGCCCCAAGTGATCAGCAAACAGCCTGCTACAAGCTATAATTATATAAATCAAGAGAAACCTCAAATAACGGTCGAGCAACCACAGCTCACTGTAAAACAAACTGAGATTTCATCAGGTTATCATTATGTACAACCGGAAATTAAGAAAGAGGTTATAGTTCAACAGCCACAAGTGCTTATTAAAAAACCAGAGGCTGTTGTGACCAGCTATAATTACGTAAGGCCCACAGTACAATCTCAAATTATCTATGAGCAGCCCAAAATAAGTGTCCAACAACCTGTGACAGTTGTAGAAAATTATAATGTGGCTAAACCACAAATTCAGCAAGCAAAACCAGTTCTTTCACAGAGTTATTCCTACCAACAGCACATGCAAGAGGTAGTTATAAATACGAAGTACCACAAGTTACCGTTCAAGAACAACCACAAGTTACAACCTTCCAAAAACCATCAGTATCTACCAGCTTTAACACCAAAACAGGTTATACATATGAAAAACCATCTGTGGTGTTCCAAGAAGAACCAAAAGTGGTCCAGCCTTTCGTCCAACAATACATAGCTCAACCCGTGATTCAAGATAAGCTTTTGATTCAAAAACAAATCAGTCAACCGGTTGTTCAAAAGCAGGATGTTACCAGTTACCAGTATTTCCAACCTGTGGTCCAACAACCGAGAGGCTTCGCAAAGACATCATTCCAAGAGGAAGCTGTCAAAACTTACTCATACTCTAACCCTGTAAGGACTCAATATATAGCAAAACCTGCTACTATCACCACAACTAACTATAGAGCTCCAGTGGTCAAAAGCGAGCAGATTGAATTTAAAGGATATGGATATCCTAAACCACAAGTTCAATTCGTCGAAGAACCCCAACCAATTATTACCAATTATGAAAGTAAAGTACCAGTTGTAGAGGAAAGGATAGTTCCTAAAAAAGCCTATACCTTAGGAAATAGTTTCCAATACCAAAGGAGAATCCCCACTGTTCAAGTTTTGAAGGAACAACCTGTATACACAACACCAAGACCGACTTTCATTTCTACCGTTAACTCCATTGTGGCTCAAAAAGCTAGCCCAGAGCCACAAAGAGAATTTATATATTATGATAGTCGTCTGGACAATACACGACAGAATCAATACTTCCAAGCTTCTGCTGTTAATACACCCTCAGTTTCCCAAAACGTTGAGATTAAGGGATATCAATACTCTAAACCTACCATCAAATTCGAAGAAACTCCCCGACCTTCCCAGCAGCAAGTTTATCAATACTACCAATCAAACCAAGTCGCCAAACAAAGACCTATTCAAGTTCAACCTCAAGTTGTGACGTATACCACACCAAGACCTACATTCGTTTCAACTATTAAGTCTATTGTGAACAAAAATATTGAGTCTTTCGAAGAGCAATTTATTACCTCCACCTGCTCAAATTCAGTATTTGGAATCAACAACTTCGAGACCTGTATCGACAGTTACAACATCTTATTTACCTGCTAGGGAACAAAGGATCCAAAATGTTGAAATTAACGGTTATGTTGATCAAAAACCACAAGTGCAAACTTACCAATACACCCAGCAAACTGCACCTCAGAAGCAGCTTGTAGTCGAGCAGTATGATAGACCAACCTACTATACATCTGAAAGACCAATTGAAGCTCAAAAATTAACACCTGTTGCTCGAGAATATTTCTATTATGACAGCAGATTGACCACACTCAAGCTCCCGATGTAAATACATCGAGACATCCACACGTGTACCAATAGTACAGAAAACACAGCAAGTTGAGTTTGGCGGTTACGACTATCCAAAACCAGAAGTTTCTTTCGAAGAACCAAAAACGGTGATCACAAGTTATGAAAATAAGGTTCCTGTTGTTGAAGCTTCAACAGTTCCCAAAAAAGCTTACGTAACAGGCGAACAAAGTTACACTTTCAATCAAAATTTGAATGTTGAGCAACAATCAGTTAAACCCATAGTACTGGAGAATTACATTGCGTCAAATTACCAAGAACATTCTTCAAATTCACAGTTGGCTCAAATCGATTATGTTACTCCTAACCAACGTACTCTTCAACTATAGCTTCTGTAATTGCTCAAAAATTAACGCCAGTGCAACAAGGATTCTCCTATATTGATAGTAAATATTCAAGTACTCCAAGAACTAGACTGGTCGCTCAAAAAGTGAAAGCTTCTTCAGCTAGTGGGTACAGTTACCCACAACACACAAGTACAACTTTTAGAAGAACCACAACAAGTTGTGAATACTGTCGAAATAAGAAAAGAAGCACAACCTGTTGTATTAGAGAACTATGTATCCCCTGCCTACCAGAAATACGATATATCATACCAGTCAACCACACCAGCTACTATTTTGAGCCAGGATATCAAAGAAGAAGTAATTACATACAATAGAAGACCTAGACCAAATCTTGTTAAGGTTACACAAACCCCAGTACTTAAATCTTGCTAGAGGGTACAGTTACCCAAACCACAATTACAACTTATAGAAGAACCCCAACAAATTGTGAATACTGTCGAGATCAAAAAAGAAGCTCAACCTATTGTATTGGAGAACTACGTATCCCCTGCCTACCAGAAATACGATGTATCATACCAGTCAACCACACCAGCTACTATTTTGAGCCAGAATATCAAAGAAGAAGTAATTACATACAATAGAAGACCTAGACCAAACCTTGTTAAGGTTACACAAGCCCCAGTACAATTGAATCTTGAAGTATCAACTGCATCTCCAGTTTTGGTACAAAAATTGGAACAAGACCAACCCAGGGAGCCCTTCTTCTATTACGATAGCAGGCTTTCTTCAACACAGGGACCACAAATTGAGGTTGAGCAAGAGAGACAAGAAGTTCCTCAAGTTTATCGTCAAGAAGTTACAAGTTACGACAGTAGGTACTCTACATCTGCTAGACCAGCCATAGAAATAAAAGCACGCCCTAGTGTAACCATAATTGAAGAGAAGCAGCCAGTCCAAAAAATTGTAACAGAAGAACCATATTCATTGAGGGTGTCAACAGAGGTTCCATCATCCACATATTTACCGATCAGGAAGAGAATCAGAGTAACCAAACCATCTAGGACATATCTCCCCACAAGTACCACTCCCAGCTTAGAGTACTTGCCAAGTAGTACCCCAGTAACCGTTTCTAAAGAATATTTACCTGTATCTTCTACTGAAGGTCAATCTGAAGGCAGCATCTCCGTGGAAAATTACCAAAACTTTGAGCTTGTGAGGAAGAAGAACAGACCAGTTAAAGTGGTCAAGATAGTGAGACCAAGAGTGAAGACAGTTGTAGTGAAAAAGAATGATTTCAATCCATTTTTGTCTGCCAAACTTGGCGCACAATGTACTTGTACCTCCAACACCATAGAGCTTCGCAAAGAACCCTTAAGAATCGAAGTTACTGATGAGGATGATGACTATGACAACGATGATGGTATCCTGGTAGAGAAGAAGGACGGTGAAGCTATCGTGGTAGAGAGTTACGAATCAGAAAAATTAGATGCTGTAACTGATGAACCAGAGGTTTATATAAAGTCTAGTACTGTGGAAATACCAAGCAGTACCTACAGAGTAAAGAGCGTTAACAGAGGTAGAGCTCGTGCCCAGAATGTTGTTGTAGAGGACATCTCATCCAGAAGAAAGTCGAGGATAAACGTTAAGGCTTCTGATGTTAACATAGTAGCTTCGAGAGTCAGAGTTAAGACACCTAGGGTAGACATTGTATCCGACGATATTTCTGAGGAAAATGTCCAAACTGGACGTTCAAGAGCTAGCCTTGTGGAAGCAAAATCTGGTGAAAATGTTGAAATCAACACCAGAAACTTTGACAGATATGGACCAGGAGGTTTAAGAAGTGCAACGGAAACTCTACAAGGCATCGATTGTCAGCGTGCAGGTCTCTTTAGGCATCCAACACAATGTAACAAATTCTACTCCTGCAGATGGGACTGCAAGAAGGAGAAATTCACCCTACATGTCTTCAACTGTCCTGTCCATCTAACATTTGATAACAACTTAGGTGCTTGCAACTGGCCAAGTCAAGGTCCAGCATGTTTGGAAAATACTTTGTTACCAAGTGAATAACTTACATAAGCTCATTATGAGATAATTTCGTTTATGATTTCGTGATTTTTTACATTCTAGTTTCGCTATATTTTGTAAATAACTGAATTTTAATTATTTTATTACTTCTTTCACTATAATGTTTTGTATATAATTGCGTATTTTCAACATCTATTCCATTCGATTATTTATTTCACGTTGCATTAGCATTCTTTTGACGGTTTGTTGATATTATTTTTTATATATTTTTATAATTTTATTTGTTAGACATGGCTTGAAAATCATTCGAAGATTTTTTAGAATAAAATTGATAAAAATGACTCGAGTTTTATTTTTATAGTTGAAAAGAGTTTCTACGATTTAAAGTCTCTATTGAGCAGCTTCCACTGGGCGTTAAAAAAGTATTTTTTCCACCTTACAATTATGTTTTATCCTATCAGAAATTAAAAGACAAAAGACACAATTTAAATATGATTTATAAGGTTGTGTTGACTTGAAATTGAAACATTTTCGTCATATTATAATGTTTATTGATCTGCTAGCAGTTTTTATCATCAGATATATCATTCCTTGGTTTCTCAACTAATGTTTAATCAGTTACTCACAGAGTATGAAATACCTCATTACCTTTTATCTCTTATCTGAGATTAGGAGTCTCGTATCTCTCTTGCGTTTCAGTGTAAGCGAAATATACACCTGTTTTGTACGGTTGTATTGATTAATTTAAGAATTGTATTGTTTTTCTTTGTGAGTTTTTTGGAAGTGCTACAAAATGACCAGTATTGAGACTATTGGGGCTATTGCCATAAGGATTGTGAAATTGGTGAGTGTTTTCATTAGACGAATACAGGTCGAAAAAGTTTCAAGTCGAAAGTGGGCGAAATATCAATAAATACGGATATTCTTTCTGATTATCATTCAAGTTGAATAGCGTCTGAGAGACTTCAACGTAATGTCATCAGAAAACCTTATTTTTTGTGAATAAAAATCAAAGGAAAATAGTTCTTGTTATATGAAAACCCTAATGGTCTACCACAAACGAAGCCTAGGGGTGGGTAATCAGTATGATCATAATTATTACTCATAATCAAATAATATAATAATCCATTGTTGAAAAAGCTCTTTATGGGATTCCCAAAATAATGGTTCTATATTTTTGTATACCATATTGATTTCTTTAATCTGCTGAAAATGGATTAGAAATGCAATATTTCAATATGACATGGGAGGAATAACCATTCATAAAAAGGTCTGAATTCCGACATCAATTTATACTTGAAGTAAGAATTAGGTATTATCTAGGATAATCACGGATCTTTTTGTGGATTTTATCATTATTATTTCGTAGACTATGATTTGATAAACCGAATGTTCTATATTTGAATGGCAAGTCGTTTTGAAATATAGGTATTAAATTATTTTTTCTTTTCATCATAGAAGTAGTTTTCAGATAAGAAAAATAATAATTCAAAATCACAGTGCGTATTGTATCTATTTGGAATAGAAAACAGCGATTCTTTACAGATCATAATAAACTGAATTGTTTCCATGAAAAAACAAAACTATGTAGTAAAGCTCAGATAAAAAAATCCCTCAAAAAATCCCAGTACATACTGTACAAACTTTTAAAAAAGTTTTCTTATGAAGCCTATTAGATAGTTTAAAACAAGATTTGTTCAACTATTTCATTCAAAATACTCAGAGCACGGTGTGCAGAGGTAACTATTCTATCGAAAAAAATCAAATATTCAATCGAAATTAAGTAGGAAACACACTGTACAACGAACTTCAGATCTTGTTTTTCTGGGTCGAACGAATAATTAATTTCCATCCTTCAGTTTTGAACACCTTGTACAATCAAATTCCAACACCTGCTGAAACTTTTCTGGGTCGAGCTCTGGGAGTAAATAAATCGGGACACACAAAGTCAAATATTTAGGAAGAACTTGTTCCTTAACCACTATCAGATTGTTCAAATAAAACGGTATTTGGTGGAGTAACTAGGTTGGCAGCAGGTACGTTGTAACGTGAAAAGCCATGAATGAACTCTAGATAAAAAGTAGATTGTTTAGCGTACTATTCGTTAAACTTCTGTATATAATTTTCCAAGTAGAGACATCGGATAGTAAAGAAAATATTAGATTAAAACAAATATTATCCATTCACACTGCAAATGTACACGACTGGGTACGTGACACAGCCAAGCTCTGATTGGAGTTTATCTACTTTTTGTGCGCTTGTTCTTAAGGAAAACGCTGTGTCATATTTTTGCCCGAAAGTCAATAAGTTTCAAATTTTGTTCCGATAGTGGTTTTAAAGTGACTGAAGAAAATGCTACGCCACTGAGATATTTTGAGCTAACAATTATTTTTGAATGACCCCACGAATCACCCCCTAGATTTGTATAGGTTCTTTCGGTTTAGAAATGCTACATATAAAGTCCAAAAATGAACTGTCAAAGGCACAATAAATTCTGGAAAAACAACTCCACAAGTCTCAAATTTTTTTGTCGAAGTGATATTTATTAATTATTCCTCCCAAGATCAGGTTGAGAGGAAGAAAAGACCTGAGCAGGAGCTTCTGAGCGCTCGTTCGTTGGTGGAGCAATAAGACTATTACCTCATAATTTTATATGCGATTTGAGATTGATACCAAATATATTATATAAATACAGAATCTCAGCACAATCGGAATTATATTCTGGAAATTATTCAAAAAATGTAACATGAAAAACAAATAATTACAAACATTAAATTATATGATAAAGTGAAAGCAGAGAATAATATTAATCGATATAAATCAACCAATATTAAACTCATACTTCGGAGCTAAATTCGTCCTCGTTCGAGACAAAATGCAAGGAAGTGGGTATCAATCAGAGCATCTATGGATGGCCATTTCGTCCTTATTTGTACTCATCACATAGGATAGCTCTGAATTTTGTCTCGAACGAGGACGAATTTAGCTCCGAAGTATGAGTTTAATATTGGTTGATTATATCGATTCATATTATTCTCTGCTTTCACTTTATTGTTTAGTCATGGCGATGTACGCGTTAAACCTTTATTCTATTAAATTATATGGTTCTGATGATGCGCTCCTTTCGAATTTTTGCATGAACATTAAGTATTTCAGTTTTGATTCACAAAATAAATTTCATTTGAATCGGTTATTCTGTTATGGAAATATAGAGATTCTTCTTTGAAACATTCCAATAGAATTTTCCATGGATCTGTTACCACTTGGCCACAAAATTCTGCATGAACATTTAGTGCATCAATTTTTATTTATAAAATTAGTTTCATCCGAATCGGATATATTTTTTTAAATATAAAGTTTCTTCTTTTCATATTCCAATTCAATTTCAATGGTTCTATTCACACTATAGCCACAAAATTTTGCATGAAGCTCATTATAAGCATCTTGCATATGGCCGCAAGATTTCATTTCTATGGGTTCCGCTTTGTTTGAGATATTGAGGAACATTTTGAATGACAATATTTTATGGAACACCCTGTACTGGTTAACGAACTTTGTGTTAAATGATCCTACTTTTGGCCAGTGATAAAAAATAATTTTAGAAACACTCTAAATAACTAAAACATTTTTCTTTCTTAATTTTTCCTCAGATCCTCAACCTCATTATTATAATAATGTATAGAACCGGCAACCATGGAAGTTTCCTAGGAGTTGGAGGAACCTGGAATTTGAACGAAGAAAAAACTGCAGATGTTGAAATCATAGCTTCCGGAGTTTTCGTGGGCTATTTCATATACACTGCGGTCTCATTGATGAGCCTCTTGTTCGGCACCAGGGATAACAAGGTGTAAGTACATGTTGCAACATCGGGCAACATTTCTCATATTATGCAAAATTTTCCAGATACTTTACTGATGTCATCATGGGTGTGGTGGGTGTCTTCATGTGGTTGACAGTAGGAGCTGCAGCTCTGCATTATTGGCATGGTTATATTGACGAACACAAATATGTGTCAGTGTCTTCAGAAAGAACGGTATGGAATTTATTCCAAAACAATAAAATTTTGAGTTTAATGATAAGAAAATCATCAGCAAGTGGGCTATTTTTATTCTTCAGGTTTTTTACATACGTTCACCAACGTATCGACACCATTCGTGTCTTTATCAAGGCTGAAAAATTTTTATACTGTGAACAAAACAGATTCAAGCATCGAGATATAATAGAGAAGAGACGCTATGACATACAATTGAGTAAGGAAAATAGTACCACTGGGCGGGGCTAAGTCGAGGACCAATATGGCGGAATGTTCAGGGTTGAATTAAGTTGCCAGTTTTTATGTTTACAAATTTCACCCAAAAGACGACGTTTCGGTCTTTAGGAATCCTGTTCGAATAAGGTCAATTGAATATCAAATAAACAATTTTTCTTCAGGTGATAATATACACATAAAAAAGATATCAGAATACCAAGACAGATAAGCAAAAATTTCGAATGCGGATCTCTTCAGTACTCGTCCTTACCTGTGATATGTTTTTCCTCTAATTTTCTTTTTTATCTGTCTCTTCTCTGCTTGAAGAAAGCCTTACAGTGCACGATACCATTTTATTGTATATTATTATATCAGAAAAAATTGCAATTTAACTAGAAACAGGCGCAAGAATCACAATTCCTCGAGAAAATTCAACGATTGTCAAATTTGACGTTAGGTGGTAGTAATATGACCCATCTGATACCACGTTATTTCAATGATGGCAACTTTATACTATCCTATCCTTTATGGATCCAAGTGAATAAACGAAACAAATATGTAAAAAACAAATAGAATAAGTCAATATGAAATAAATAAAATGAAACTAAGATTTGTTTATTTCATATTGACTCATTCTACTTGTTTGATTCATAGTTGTTTTGTGTTTTCACTTGGATCTGTTATGTTCACACTGTTAAAATTTTTCAGCCTTGATAAAGACACGAATGGTGTCGAAACGTTGTATGTAAAAACCTGAAGAATAAAAATAGTCCACTGATAATTTTCTTATTATTCAATATCATGGATGAGAATGAAATTAAAATATTTGAGTTAAACATTTTTTTGTTTTTTTCAGGTGGGATTGATTATGGGCTCACTGTGTATACTGACAGCAGCATTATATCTGTTAGATTCAGTTGTATCCGTTTTATTTGTTGTCCGAGAAAAACTCAATGGACAATTTTAATTACTTCAAATAATAGTGATTACGAGTTTTTTATTTTTGTATATCGATATACCTAGTGTTCAAATTCAATAGAAAGAACTTGACAAAAAACTAAAAGTGGAAGATTTGATGAATCGAATGGAAGACCTTATACGTTTCTGATGAATAAAGGATTTTTTTTAGGATAAATACTCATTGAATTATTAACCAAACATACATATTTTTCATTCCTGTTGGCTTGAACTCTTTCGCACAAGCCTTTGCCATATCATCAACAATTGAGAATATCTACGTAGAAATCTAGCCACCAAATATTCGCAAGAAAACAATAATAATATCATTTTATACAAAAATACAAGGCTTATTCTGAAATTCAAAAGAAATAAACGTATAGCTGGTGGACCTGGTAAACTTAACTTAAACTAACGAAGCAGAATGTTACTGAATATTATATTCGATATAGTGAAAGCAGAGAATAATATTAAGCGATTGAAATCAACCAATATTAAACTCATACTTCGGAGCTAATCTCGTTCTCGTTCAAGGCAAAGTGCAAGGAAGTGGTATCAAACAGAGGACCTATGGATGGCTATTTCGTCCTCATTAGGACTCATCAGCACAGGATAGCTCTGAATAATCAAGGTATTTCTTGGAACTTACAGCAAAATGGCATCTTCTTTAAGTTCTTCAGTATATTATACTTTAAAGAAGATACCATTTCGCTGTAAGTTCCAAGAAATACCTTGATCATTCAGAGCTATCCTGTGCTGATGAGTCCTAATAATGACGAAGTGACTATCCATAGGTGCTCTGTTTGATACCACTTCCTTGCATTTTGCCTTGAACGAGGACGAGATTAACTCCAGTTACTCGGGTTTAATATTGGTTGATTTCAGTCGATTAATATATTCTCTGCTTTCAATATTTTGATATTCATGGCAATCTCACGTCACCTCTTCTTATTATTATATTCAATGAAACTGATAGGTATGCAACACGCATTTAAAATCATTTCATTTCATAAACTTATATATCATACAAAAACAGAACATCGTCTAAAAAACGTGTGACTACTATGCGCCAACCTCCTAGGAAAGTAGTACCTGTCCCATCCTCCCAAAATCCTCTGTGACATCCAGTCTACCAAAGAAACAATTCCACATACTATCATCATTATACCGAGTGGTATGAGACTGTTGCTGATCTCAACGTGAGTCATGCAGCACGCCATTATTCCGAAAACAAAATTTATGATTCCGAGTACGAAAAGAACAACTCTTTCGAGTAAAACGCAAGGTCGGTCTTTGATATAGGACACAATGAAAACCACAGATATCAGCAGGTAGCCTGCTGAACCACTGATGAAGAAGACATGGTACTCTCTGTCGATCCAGTATCTCACGTGGTTTCTTGCAAGATGGACGCTCAAGATGGCGGACGAAATCTGGAACAAAATATAGGGTAAGATCGTTGTATAGAGCTGTCCAACAGAACAGATGATGACTGGTGAGAGTTAATGTAAACAATCAGTTATAAAGCCGGTGTTTACGGTCCCTCAATCCAATTAGCCATACCAATGGGTCTCTGTCCTTCGGTTTTTCAGGCAGAGACACTTGCTATAAGTTGCGCTCTGTGCGGAACGCAACTACCAAAGAAAGGAAATATATATAGCATCTGACAGCAGAGCAGCCCTGCTAGCGCTTGACTCTCCACAAGTGAAGTCAAAGTTTGTCTGGGAATGCAAAACGTCACTTAACCTACTAGGAGAAAAGAACCAGGTCAATCTCATCTGGATGCCTGGTCACTCCAGGATTCACGGCAATGAAGGGGCAGACCAACTGGCCAGGGAAGGGGGGACAATAACCCCCTTCACTGGACCAGAACCTTCCCTGGTTTCCCAGCCAGCCATCAGGCAATGGCTATTACGGACTGGGAACAAAAGAGGAAGCTTATGTCCTGGCGTACGACCAATGGTCAAAGGCAAGCTAGGTCACTTCTCTCTCACTCGACGAGCTGGACCAAGAAGCAAATTGGAACTGAGGAAACTGACGGGCGCTCTCACTGGGCACTGAACCATAAGGTATCGGTTACAAAAATGGGAAAGGCGCCCGATAGTACATGTCGCTTCTGTCAGGAAGCCACCGAGACAGCCAGACACCTGCTATATGAGTGTGGAGCTGTTCACCAGAAACGGTTACGGCATCTTGGCTCCTGGTTCCTAAGGCCTGAACAAGTAATGGGTGTGGCCTCAGAAAGGTGGTGAAGTTCATTGAGACTTTGCTGCCTGACTGGTAAACAGCTCGGGATCCACAATAGATCTTAAGGTCAAGATGCTCGCGAGGTCGGTTTCAATCTGTCGCCTCCTCTCTAATATAATCTAATCAGTTATGGAATTTTTGGTGGACTTCCGACGACAATCAAAAAGTTGACCGCTTTTTTTTTTCACGTTGACTTTATTATGACGTTACTGCCAACTTCAGATAAATAAACAAACGCCTACTATGCGCTCCAACTTTCGTGAACGGACTATAGGTATAATTCTACTCAAATATGATTTTCAGTTTCTTCTCCTATATATTTCAATACATTACATGGCCATATAAATGAAATGAACTTTCCTCTTCTCACAATATTCTGTGACCACTTCTGTCAAGACCACCATCCTTTCGTTGACTTAATATCCTCACTTTTAATCACCTCTTCATCAACACTATCTTCATCATCATCATCATCTCCGACACCTCATTGCCCTTAGTTTCCTGGGTGAACGAAACTCTTGCAGGTTTCTTTTTTCTCTCGCTGGGTGCAGACCACCAACCATGCCTTATAGGATTCCTCTCTCTTCTCAAATCTCTAGGCCAGTCCAAATATATTATACAGAGTAAATCGATAATCAACAAAACTCCTGTTATTATAAAGAAGATTCCAGATAGCATAAACTCTATAGGTATCAAGTCAGAATCCCTCATCATGACGTAGTAGTACAGATTTGTAATTGCGCAAATGGCGTGTAGAAAAATTCCTACGACCAGAAACATTGACTCAGTGAAATGGGACGTTTCTTCTGAGAAATACTCAGAAATCAGGGTCCCGCAGATCAGGAAGTAGGTGAAGGCAGTGCATTGCAGCAGGTGGTAGGTGTGAATACTGTGAATTTCGATATAGGTGCAGTAGATCAAGTAGACAGTGGTGATACTCAGTATCTGGAAGAAAAAAGAATTCGTGGTTATCAGAAAACTTCGCCTAGCATAGCAATTGGGCGAGGAAGTTGAGAATCTTAGGATGACATATTTTAGTCTTTAAAAGACATACGGCTGAACACTCAATTTTCATTTTGGATAAGCTCTATTCGTTAGGTACTCTCCACTTGGCTTTGACCTGGTGGGTTAATGTAGTGAGTCTTCTTCTCTATTTCTGCTTTTTGACCTATATATGAGCTGCTTTTTCTGCACAGAAAGCATCTCGTGTGGAGAAAGATTCTTCTAAGAAGATTTCGTAGTTTTACTCTAGATTTTTCAAAGTGGTCTACCACTTCTCTGTCTGTAAATAGAGGGCTCACTTCCCAGGGCTTTAGCGATCCTCAGTTTAGGTCCATAAATCCTAATCCAGTGTCTCTCTCTGCGTTACGAGTCTGTATAAACTGTCTCATTAGGCTTCGATCTCATTATTTGCTTGAAATTAAAATAATTCTCATTCATTTTATAATGATGATTCGAAGGTATAAGAGCCTATGCTCTACATTGCGCTCAATTTCTGTATAAATAGGTATAATTATACTCAAATAATGATTTCAGTTTCTTCTTCTATATATTTCAAATATCATTACATGACCATATAAATAAAATGAACTTTCCTTTTCTCTGTGACCACTTCTGTCAAGACCTTACACTTCCCACACCGCCCACCATCACTTCGTTGACTTAATATCCTCACTTTCAATCTCTTCCTCATAATCACTATCATCATCATCATCTCCAACATCCTCATTGCCCTTAGTTTCCTGTGTGAACGAAACTCTTGCAGGTTTATTTTTTCTCTTATTTGGCGCAGACCACCAACCATGCCTTATAGGATTTCTCTCCCTTCTCAATCTCTTGGCCAGTCCAAATATATTATACAAAGTAAATCGATAATCAACAAAACTCCTGTTATTATGAAGAAGATTCCAGATAGCATAAACTCTATGGGTATCAAGTCAGAATCCCTCATCATGACGTAGTAGTACAGATTTGTAATGCGCAAATGGCGTGAAGAAAAATTCCTACGACCAGAAACATGGATTCGGTGAAATGCGACGTTTCCTTCTGAGAAATACTCAGATATCAGAGTACCGCAGATCAGGAAGTAGGTGAAGGCAGTGCATTGCAGCAGATGGTAGGTGTGGTACTGTGGATTTCGATATAGGTGCAGTAAATCAAGTAGACAGTGGTGATACTCAGTATCTGGAAGAAAAGAAGAATTCATGGTTATCAGGAAACTTCGCATAGCATAGCAATTGGGTGAGGAAGTTGAAAATCTCAGGAAGCCATATTCAAGTCTTTAAAGGACATACGGCTGAACAATCAGTTTTTATTTTGTATAAGCTCTATTCGTTATATTCAAGAGGTACTCTCTGCTTTGCTTTGACCTGGTGGGTTAAAATAGTGAGTCTTCTTCTCTATTCTTCCGAATCGCCTTTGGTGGGTGTTATTCTTCAGCCTCTTAGGGTCAAGATTTGTATCTCCTTGATATACACATGCATGGTTTCTACTCTTTGATCTATACATGAGCTACTTTTTTGCACAGAAAGCTTGCATCTCGTGATAATTCACAAGATCTTGTGGAGAAGATTCTTCTAAGATGATTTCGTAGCTTTACTCTAGTTTGCTTAGAGTGGTCTTCCCTTTTTTAAAGAGCTTCCATTGGATGAACAAGGCAAGAGGCATTCTTTTCGTTATTTTGGGTCCATGGAAAAACTTGAGTAATCAACAGTTCCAAAATCATAATATGAAGCTGGTCTTCATCTATAATAAAGAAGAATTCCTACAACATTCAAATAGCTATCAAGTGCACCAAGTGTGTACTGTCGCTAGGCTCCTATATGAGCGTCTTTCAAGCGGAAATCTTAGCTATTGAAAGATGTCTAGATATAAATCTAGAAAGAAACTGAAAGAAGTGTAATAAGGCTATACACTCAGATAGTCAAGTGCTATTAAAAGCATTGAGATCTTACGTCATCGATTCTTAAATGATCTGTGAGTGCCGGAACAAACTCAACGAGGTAGGCAAGAAAAATAAGGTCTTTTTAATCTGGGTCCCCAGCCACTCGGGATCAAAGGAAACGAAGAAGCCAATACACTTGCCAAAGAGGGCGCAGAAATGTCACTCGTTGGCCCAAACCCTTCTGTGGTATATATAAATGTACCTAGAAGAAGGAGTTTCTGGAGAAGGAGAAAGCCGAGAGGAAAACTCTGGCGGAATCTCCCAGGGATGGATCATTCCGCTGAGTTCTTCCGGAACTTCGAGACAGCGGGATACAAAAGATATCTGGATCTTGGTAAGAAGCAATTACCCCTGCTCACTGGCTTTCTTATAGACATTGTCGCCTCAAGAAGCACCTGTTGAGGATGGGATTATCGAACACTGACGAGTGTAGGTTTTTGTGGGGAGGAGAAGAAACCCCCATTTACCTAGTCACGGAATGCCTTGGCATTGCGAGCCTGAGGAAGGAATGCCTGGATGAGAAACTTGTAAAGTGAGGAACTAGCCTCGTTGAAGCCCTCACAGTTATTAGATTTCATTAGATCTCTGGAAGGCGAGCTGTGAAGGGTATGGCCAGGACAGCTCTGTAAGGGAGCACAATAGAACCTTAAGGTCGCAGTGAACTGTAACCCCCTCTTCAAACTAAACTACTAAACTGAAGTGTTATTTTTTGTTTTAACGGCGAGACAGGTTTTTTTCAACCGAGGTTTTTCCCTGAGCTCTGGTATCACACGAAAAAAAGTAATGGTACCGTTTTGCACTAACCTCAGTTAAGGATTTTTGTTTTTATGTATTGTATTATGTTAGCTCTTGATTCCAAAGAAATTTCCAGTGATCTGCCGAAAAATCTTAGACTGTCAGGAAATCGAAGCAATCATCCGATTTATGTTTAGTAGCAAGTTTTCTAGAAAAAAAAATGATATCACCTAAAAGAGCTAGCGAATCCCAGAGATCATTAATTGGCGGTTGAGTGTGACGTACGCGTCAGCATTCATTTCATTAGTGGGATGTTGATTCACTGTTTTTAACGATGCCATCTGGCCACTTTGATATGAATCGTTACAATCACTAATTATTCTTTCTAGAAGGTCATCATGAAAATTCGATTGAAATTTCAAGTGAATAATTGAATAGGTATCGATATTCAACATAATTCTTTATGGAAAAACCTTCACAATTAACTATAGGTAGTGGAAATGCCCATCGAAAAAGATACGTACAGAACACAGCGATGTCTAACTATAAATAGCTATTGAATTCCCATAACTTTATTCCTTCAGATGGGTTATTGCAGTTAGTTTTGTATTAATTAATCGACAATTGTTATGGAGGCATAAAACTTGAATAGAAATAAAAATGGCTACTAAGTTGAATGTTATACCCCTTTTACGGTATATGAATCGACATTAATAGTTATCGCTATTATCACATAAAGAACTATATGAAAGTGCTGTTTGAATGAGGAATATGGCGGAAAGTAGTTATAAATGAAAACCATCAGAAAACTCTGATGATAGCATAAACTCCAATCAATACCTAGTTATGTCTTTCGAAAGTGAAATAAACGATTTATGGGAGAAATTCAATGATGAAATATGAATTTATCATTTTATTCCAATGTATAAATCTTCGCATTTTCCAAAAACAATAATGCTAACATGAAAACACAAGTTTTATCACTGAAAATGTCTACTTACGTTCAGAACTGTATGACGTCGATGACTAAGAAATTATATGTTGCGACTAAATCCACAAAAAAGGATATTCCAGTTGAGGACACCATAGCAAGTAGCCAAAGGGTACTCTTTTTCGAAAGATGCTCTGTTTTACTTCCAATATATAATGCTAATATATAACACTGAAAAGGCTGAGAATACTCCATAGTATTCCAGTAGTAAGGAACATTTCTCAGTCAATTTTTCCGGTTTTTTCTTGAAATATAAACCCAAAGAAGACAGGAAAGCATGAAATAAGTGGAAAGAAATGAGAAAACAATGTTAAAGTAATGAATGTTGTAGATGTCTATGTAAGAGTCGAAAACGAAAGTTAATCCCACTAATGTGAAAATCTGAAAGATATCACTTTTGTGTTATTCAAAGATAAATAGGTATTTACAAAGTACTCACCGCCTCAAGAGATTTTCATCCAGAATCCAGGTATTCTGATAACTACCCTGAAGCTGTTCATTCTTTATTTTGGATTTGTGTATACTCGACTTCAAAGTCATTGTCACTTTGCATTGTGTTTGACAAGTTTTGAAAAAGAACCTCATAGAAATTCTGCAGTTTTTTTCGGTGCAGAGCTTTTGAGTACAGCAAATTTAAAGCATAGATCCATAGAATAATCAATGTTGACATTATGAGTTCGAATTCAGCCATTTAAAATTTCAAATGGGAAAGTAAACGTCTAAAATAATAGTGAATGATTCCAATGATCAAATGGAGACTGTAGATTTAGATTGCTATCTAAGTTCCTTTGTGCTCCTAGTAGAGCTGCTTTCATCACACTGTGCTAGAGCTCGTTCCACCTCTAGAGCTTCAATGAACTCCAGTATCTAATATACCTCCAAGGAGCTAAGAGCCGTATTCATAGTTCGCCCTTGAGTTGAGTGACAGTTAATGTCACCTTTATGTCTAGTAATCATAAGGACCATAAAACTCACACTCACCTCAGGGCCAACTATGAATACGGCCTAGATCCGCGTTTCTTCTATGAAATACCACTTTGAAAAAACTGACGATAACAAAATAATTAAAGAAGAGAATAATATTAATCGAATCGAAATCACCAATATTAAACTCATACATCGGAGCTAATCTCGTCCTCGTTCAAGACAAAATGCAAGGAAGTGGTATCAAACAGAGCACCTATTATGGCCATTTCGTCCTTATTAGGACTCATCAGCACAGGATAGTGTGAATGTTTACGAGGTATTTCTTGGAACTACAGCAAAATGGCATTTTCTTTAATGTATAAATATACCGAAGACGTAAAATTGAGAAATGCAAAAACGCTTCGGTCAATGCGACAAATGGTAGACGTCTCGCTCCTCTTACTCCATTCAGGTTTATGTATGGGAGAAGGTTTTAGTATGGAACTAGAGATGGCGTTTTCGGTATATTTATACCTTAAAGAAGATGCCAATTTCGCTGTAAGTTCCAAGAAATACCTTTTCTTTCAGAGCGTAGTAAATAGTAAGAAGTTACGGTGTCAACTGACGTTACCCTGAGCACACCGTGTCGTGGACTGAAGACGTAAAATTGTGAAATGCAAGAACGCTTTGGTCATTGCGACAAATGGTAAACATCTCGCTACTACTTTTCGTCAAGGTTCATGATATGGAAGAAGGTTTTCGTATGGATAGAGATGGCGTCTTCGGTATATTTATACCGAAAGATGATGCCATTTTTCTGTACCTCATAGCAATACCTATTTCTGTCATGATTCATCATAAGTTCTGCAGTTCTGAAAAATACCTATAAGAATACTGCTATTTCAAATTATTGTTAGCTTTTACATGGCAGCCTGGTAACATCCCGACCTTCGGTTTCCAACAAACGCAGCTTAACTCGTACTCTGGAAAGCAAAGAAGACAAATACACAAAAAGAACAAACTGTAATGCCTCCATTCTATGTTCCATTCTGATCGATACAATGCCACTTATCATTGCATTATTGAAGATGCATACCTATCATAAAACCGTATCTATTCTATCGTCTTTCATAACGATATAAAATATTTCTATGAACATCGCTCCACATAACCTATTCATTCGATGGTTTTGCTTCCATTAAAATTCCTAAGTACGTAGGAGATGAGAACAAGATGTATTTCGTTATGTATAAGGTATCTGAGATCTTTGTATGCTGCAGTGATTCATTTGGGGATTTTGTCATGGTTAATAATGTGGACATACTGACGAGGATGCATATAATGGAGAGATTAATGGAAGATGCGGTCTTCAACGTGGAGGCGTACGCCTTAGTTGGCCTTTTTGGGCTGGGTTTTGTAGGTTAAGTTTGAGTGTACAGGGTGTTTCATGAGTTGAATGAATTCAGTGATTCTCAGTAATTCTACATTTTTCTCACTGAAAATGCCCATTTCACGGCATTCTCAAGCATTGTGCATCGATCACACCACATTATGGCGTACTTTAGGCGAATTTTGCGAGCTGTGGTTACATGTAACTATCTAACTATCACGTGATGATTTGACAGAAATACGTGTATAACTGACAACTATGTAACTATGGTAAGTTTGGTAAGCTGTAGTTACACGCCAAAATTCGACTTTTGAGAAGAATGGACTTGAATGAGATCTGGTTTCAACAGAATGATATCCAGAGCGCACATCATAACGGTTTATTGAAGATTAGTTCGCAATGGCGATATGAACGAGGTGGAGTTCCATTCATAAATGTTCTGCTATTTTCGAATTTATTGTTTTTATTGAAAGCCGTGATTATTTTCTCGAAACCTAACAACGAAAAGGAATTCGGATAATCGATATAAATCTTCACCTCCTAAATGACTTTCTCAGAAGTCACTGAAAATGCCCATTCCACGGCATTCTCCAGCATTGGGCGGCATCAATAAAACCACATAAGGCGTTTTCGGAAACTAACTAACTTACTAACTTGATCCATTGAGTCACGTGACGGATCTACTCGGATCACGAACCCGGGTTCTAAGTTTACGAACATATCAGGTTTAGGATTTGAATTGACAGTCGTATCAATAACATACCCAAATATTTACGTAATGTATTTTTTCAGTTCCAGTTTATTTTAGGACTTTTCCTAGCTCTGCTTGAATTTATTGGCTTTTGTAAAATATTTCTTTTAATTTCTGGTTGCCCTCCCATGTTTGATGTTATTTTTGAGTACCTATATTAAAGAAGTAGAGAATTTATTCTTTCAGTTTATTTACTGATTATCTCTAGCTTTGCTTGGATTATTTGGCTTCTGTGAAATCTTTCTTATAATTTGTGATGTGCCCTCGCATGTTCAATGTTATCTTTGAGTACCTACGTTAAAGATGTAAAGAAGACTTCAAGCTTCAACGCAAAAAGATCTGCATACAAAGTTATGAAGAAGTTGGTTCACATTATTTTTTCGGCTCATGGAACCACACATTTTACACTAAGCTAAATTCTCTTCTCTTTCCATAATTTTAGGAAAAGAATATATGAAAGTACAAAGAGAGAGTAGAAGACTTATTCCACCCTTTTT
Source organism: Propylea japonica (assembly GCA_013421045.1). Taxonomy (NCBI): domain Eukaryota; kingdom Metazoa; phylum Arthropoda; class Insecta; order Coleoptera; family Coccinellidae; genus Propylea; species Propylea japonica. The sequence goes on from CM024247.1 coordinate 41,071,236, forward strand.
CAAATACAGAATTGAACTGCATGATGGCGTATTTTTGGAAGAATGGCCTTGGATGACATCTGGTTTCAACAGAATGATACCACAGAGCGCACCTTATTGTCCGTTCATTGAAGATTGGTCCGCATTGACCATATGAACGAAGTCGAAATTCATTTATAAATTTTCTGATGTTCTATTCAAAATACAGTGCAACTCCCTATAACGATGATATGTATAACGAAACTTCTTTGTATACGAATTTCGTACAAGACATTGTACCTCGAATCCAAATTCCATGTTGAAAACACCCTTAAAACTAAGTTAGGTCCTTCTATACGAAATTTTCAAAGAACATCACTCTTTGAATGGTTATTGGTAAGAAGGTATAAGGGAAGATTTTTTTCCGAAGTTTTTCCGAACCTTAAACTAAATCATTACGGCGGGCAGAGAGATCCCTCTGAAACTGTTTTAAATACAACCCTGGCGTTTGGGTTCAATCTAACCATTACGCTAGTGTGGAAAATGTGTGAAAATGTCTACAAGGACGTGCTTAAGTTTAATAACTTAAATTGATCAGTGAAGTCGACCGTGAAATTGCCGACAGTAGAAACGAGTTTTCTGTATAACGAAATTTCTTCTTATAACGAATAGGTATAGGGAAGTTCCACTGTAGTTCTCATTGAAAAAAACCGATAATTGTTGGTGGTCTAAGAAAGTGCATCAGGAAAACCTCAAACACCACTCCGAATCGGCAATAGCCATTTCCCACACAGAATAAAACATGAAAATATATCAGACCCCTACAATAGAAGCTAGAATCGCAATAAAGAACATATCCCGGTGCGTTTGCGTTGATTCGCATCAGATAGATCCTCGACGGACCGCTGTTATAAAAGCATGTCCTGGCTGGAGGCTGCCTACAGTTTGTACACAATCTCTCCATACCCCCAAAGACCGACAACAGCGCCACCTGTACACCTCCCGTGGAAAAAGTTAAAGCTCTCGGTTTGCTGAACTAGGGTATTAACATGTTCGTCTGAATTTTTGAATTTGGCGTGATTTTTCGAGTTTTTCAAAGCGCAATTGAAGAAATGGGCCTGTTTGGAGTTGCTGTTCAGTTGATGATGGTCCTTTTGTTGTTTAACCAAGAGTAGGGTATGTTGTAGATAAGAGAAGTCAGCGGCTGAGAAGGGTACAGATGATTTTCGGGATTATCAGTTAGGGTGAAATATGATGAATACCCGGTAAGTAGTTACTATTTTTTGATGGTTGGTTTTAGGAATTTTTATATGTTGAGAAAAATTCACTCCTTTCGAGGATTCTTTGTAAGTAGATAACTGCTGTCGCAAAATTACAGCGATAATTGCATACGCAACAGCAAAATGAATTAAATCAAACTTGAATGATTATTAGAGTCGAAACTTTTCTATTTGTTTTCAATCTAACAGTTTTATTTGAACTAATTCCTTTGACTTGTACAGATTATTTCGCGAGTCAACTTATTAACTGCTACACAGTATTAACTTCGAAATAAATGGACACCGAACAAAATTAATTAAATGGATAGGAAATAAATGAATGATCATTTATAAATTTGAGTAGAATCAATATCAATACCTTAATGAAAAACTGAATGAATTACATAATTCACAACTTTTACTCTGAACAGTTCAGTTGTGAGTCGAACAAAATTATTATGTGGTTATGCTAACAATTTGATTAAATGATATAATTTTTCAGCTCAACAACGCTTTCTCAGAAATGAAAACAAATTAATGATACTACGAAATTTATCAGAACAAAATATATTCAAATAGTTCAAATATTTGAACTTGAACAGATCCAGTCTATAGAACAGATTATTATATGGTTTCATTTTGATTTTATCGAACTAAAAGTTTCATTTCATTTTGCGGATCCAGAAATTATCAAAAAATGAGTTTTCAATTTATTTGAGTTATAGCTTAGCCAAAACTTTTCCAGACTAACGAAGAAAAATAATTCAACTAATCTATTGCTCAGAAACTGAATGAACGAGCCCGGCGAAATATGTGATAAAACTGATATGAAATCGAAGAGATTTTGTAGTGGGCTCTCACAAAATATTTTTCAACAGAATCTCTTCTTATTCAAGCTTCGTTGTCGAGGACAGAAAAAAAAGTTATCATAAAAATAAATTTTATATTTCAGAGGTTGACTTCCTTTCTTTTTTCATATTAGGTACGTGTTTCAATATGAAAAATTTTATGGAAAAATATTGATTATTATATAATACTCTGAGATAAATAAAAATTAATCGGTATATTTTTCTAAATTTTTACGATCTAGAGGTTAGAGTGGCCCATTAATCGGGGGTAGCGTTTTTTTAAGAATCCACTGCATAGCAACAGTGTTCCCCAAAAATATTAGTCAACGTATTTCTGTACATTATGCTATTTACTTTATTGAGAGATTTATCCGGTATGCCTCCTCTTCATTGAGACATCTCGTAAATACATTTTTCAAATACAGTGGAACTTCCTACAACGAAAGCACTAAATCCGCAAAAAAATACTTTATAAAGAAATTTCGTAATACGAAAAATTTGTTTCTATAGTCGACAAATGTCGCGGTCGACTTCACTGATAAATTTGAGTTTATCATTCAACGTAAGCACTGTGCTTTCAGACATTTTCGCACAACTTTTCACACTAGCGTAATGGTTAGATTGAAACCAACACGCCATGGTGTGTATTTAAAACTTTTTCAGAAGGATCTCTCTGTCGCCGTAATGATTTAGTTTAAGATCGGGATTTATTACGTACGTCCGGAAAAATTTCGAAAAACCCCACCCTTAGCTTCTACCTTCTAACCAATACCTTCAAAGATTGTTTTTCTTTGAATATTTCTTTATAAAGAGAATTTACTTCTTTCTTCGTTTTAGAAGGTGATTTTTACATGGAATTTGGATTCAAGGTGCGATCTTCTTGTACGAAAATCGTTATACAGAGAGATTCGTTATAACAGACGTTCGTTCAAAGGTATTTCCCTGTAATTGTATCTATTTGTATATGAAAATAAAATATATTCAAGATGACAATAAATAAGAGACCTAGAATACCTTTCTTCTTCGTTCATAAAACAATATAAGATTTACTTTGGCTGAAAAATGATTCAAAAATTGAAATTCAATCAGAGAGCCCTTCGAAATATCAGTTAATTCATCATATGAAATAATTCCTTCAGATAATTAACTCTTTGTGGCTTTCAAAATGATAAATTGAACCATAAAGAATCTGAAAAAATTCGATGAAATATCAAAAAATGGATTATCTAAATTGAAAACAGATTTAATATTTCCCGCACATTCCTTCATCATTCTAGTCATAATATAATTATAGTTTATATCGCGTGAAGCGATGAATTTAATTGATTTTTAACAGATATTAACATACTGCATTGGACAGCCATATCTTTTCGCAAAAATGGCTATAAAATTCTTTATTAGTTTCCATCTGGTCCTATCTATCATCACAAAATTTTTTTCACAGGAGTTACGCTTCGGAAATTGAATTCTAAAAATATCATTTTCATCGGAAAATTAACAATTTATACAAGGAGATCATAAACGTTTATGATCGGGGAGTCCTAGATTTACATTTCTCCGCGAAAGAGGAAGATGAGTCATATTTGCAGTTAATTATAGTTTCATCATTACTTTTTGAACAAATTTTCTTATGCCAGTTATTCGCTTTCGTGCTAACTGTAAGAATGCCATACAGATAAATTTCATAATTAACTGAGGATTATTAAATTGTAAAAAGTCGCAATATATTGAAAACTTTTTGTGGTAAATTGAAAAAAATTTATAGAAACTGTCAAATAACAATATCAGATCTCGTATCAACATATCCACTTGTAATCTTGAAGTAATTCAGCAAAGTGAATAATGACTGAGTTGACCACCACATTTCTTCGTCGTCTACCTCATTATAAATCGAGTATGAATTCTTGATGGAAGTATATCCCTTTTTGCACAAAACATACACTTGACAAGATATATATCCGTTCACGAAAGTTTGAGCGCATGGTAGGCGTCCGTTCATTTATCTAAAGTTGGTAGTATTTGCTAGCATAACATAAATAAAGTAAACGTTGTCGAATGTACCCAGTCTCGTCCGACTAACTTGCGAGTTATCAGAGAACTCTAATGCAATATTGACAACATTGCGTATCAATCTGACAAGAACATAAATAACATAACCTGAAAATCTAATATACACAGTGCGAAATATGCCAAATTTCCATAGCCAACCGACGCTCACACTTTCGTGAACAGACTATATCTAAGTTCCATGTTTCAAAGTTCCAGTAGAGTTTTTAACATTTACTCGTATTGCTCCTGAATACTTATGTTCGGTTTCCATGATTTTATATTTAACCTGCTCAATAACGATCAAAAGACAGGTGCAGAATTTCATAGAGGTCCATAAAATCGAAATCATATTTTTAAAAAATGCCACTGAAAATGAAAGAATATTATTTTAGTGAAGAAGTGATAAATGGATTAAGTTGTTAAAGGCAACTGCAGAATTTTCATAGAGACCTTTAAAATCGAAATCGTTAGAAAAAATGTTCCACTGAATATGGAAGAATATTATTTGAGTGAAAAAAGTGATAAATGATTCACTGATTGTAGGTGATTGAATTCTACGTAGCTTTGAACATAAAGTGTGAAAAACGGAGGATTGATATGATTTTCGATTCAATGTGTGCTGTTCTAGAGCTATCCAATTTCGTTGAATGTTTTTTATCTGCTTTATGCTGAATTCGAATGTGTATCAGCAAAATCAGTTAATCGAGAAATTCATACATGTATTCGTAAATTCGTTTATTGAATAACAAAAGAAGATAGTGAATTCAGATCAGGAATTCCATGAATTTTGTTGATAGATTGGTATGGATGTCCATGGACAATACTAATCTTATTGTATCGATTTAACATGCTTTCAATGAGTTACTTCTTCGTGAAGACATTCTGTGATTCGTTGGTCTCCCAAATATGAATTTATGTAAAAATATGTGGAATATCTGAGGAAATTGTTTGGCTTTCCAATAAGAGGTGTTATATTG
>CM024247.1:41076426-41146505 GCA_013421045.1 Propylea japonica
GTCTATGTTCAGGGACAATAAGGGTCTGACGATACATTTTTTGTATATCGGCACATAAGCAATTGCCTGCAGCGAAATTCTGAAAAATGTCTTGTATGTCAGATTGCAATTTTGGACCCTTTAGAAGACGCTCATTCAAAGAAATCCTGTCGAGTCGGGATCTGAAGCATTGAATACCACCTCAACTTGTTGTGGAACTTGTCTCTTTCATGACAGCGTGATGGGGAATTATGTATGAGGATGTAGAGGATGTTATAGACATGTGACCAAGATTGCGATATTCTGTCATGAAATTTTGATACATGTTGAATTTTTCTGGTGCTTTAAGAGTCTCTGTTCAAGACGTTTGAATGAAGTGTGTGATCTAGAGCAGTTTGATCCGAGGGGAGTTGAATTTGGTTTGAAAGGAAGTGCCACAATGTACCGCCCATCTTTGTCCCGAGAATGGGTATTAAGAAATGCTCTTCCACCCACACATCCTGTGGATCGAGCGGGGAACTAGGTGAAACCTCCTCTGTTTCCCAAACTTTTGGAGGGCTGAACTGATGTCACAATGTACATGGAGAGAGGTGGCAATAGATTCTGAATTTGAGAAGAAGTGGGACCAACCAGAACCCATCCGAAGATAGTATTGACCGCAGTTGGTTACCAGGATAGATTGAATACCATCAATCAAAAGTTGAGGGAGCAAATCGGCTCCAATCAGGAAATCTACTGGAGAAGGTAAGTCGAAATCATCATCTGCCAGCTGCAAATTCACAAACTTGGAACGCACTTCCAGAGGGAGCTCCGAAGGAGGACGGATGCGAAATGTTATCAAGAACGACAGCATGGCCCTTGACCATCCGAGAGGAGTGCCGTGAATGTAAGAAACATCAACGGACCCAAATATACGCAAGTTCGATTGACCTAAACCTGAAACAGAACAAGTAGAGGGGCAAATTTTCAAACCCAAGCAGGAAACACTGGACTTAGTAATGGCAGAAATATGAGAGCCAGGTCATAAACGGCTCTAAGTACGTGTCTTTGACCTGTAACATCTTCTAATTAGGAGACTTATAGTACCAAGAAGAATTGGTGAACTACCAGAAGATGCGATGCATGACACAGACTGAATGGGTTCAGCTTCAGATGAGTCCACCATGAGGGGACAGGTTTACATTAAGGAATTTGGGTAGAGGAGGGAGACGCAGTAATAGAAGAGGGGTGCAGAGAGGTATGATGTCTATTTGTTTTACAATGGCGGCATACAGAGCGAGAATTACAGTTTTCTCTACGATGTCGACCTAAACAGTTGAAACAACGTGAATTTTCTCTCAGATATTTATATTTATCATTCAATGTCATATTCTGATACCGTGAACATTGATGCAAAAATGCGAACTTTTACACAAGGGGCAAGCGAAAGTTCTACCATCAGAAGGAGAAGAATCTGTAGAGTTCACCAAAAGAACGTTTGAGCCGTGCGGTCTTGGTCTTGGAGAATTGCTATCAGCGGTTTTGGAAAGCTTCCATTATACGAATTTGCTGCGTTACGAACTCAATTAATTGTTTATAGTGGGAATGCCGTTTGATGGCAACTTATTTTCAAAGGCACGTTTGGTGTTCGAATCTAAGTTATTCAAAGCCAAAGAAAATAACAGAAAATCTGCAAGATCTGGAATTTTTAAAGATTTTATCGAATTCACGGCTGTTTCGTGATGTGTAAAATCTTTGAGCGATGACAGCGAAGGATGAGAGAGAGACTTGAATTGCAGTAATTCGAAAAATAAACAGAAGCAAGGCGTCTAGGGTTTTGGTAACGCTGAACTAAAGCATCATACGCTATATCGTAGTTATCAGGAATCAACTGAAGACCACTGATAACAGCCAGAGCTTCACCCTTGAGTGTGGTTTTCAATATTGGAATTTTTGTGTTTTTGTCTATCATGGAGTTTTTAGAACCAATGAGTTATATAATGAAATGAATTCTACCCAATTATCTATTTTGCCATCGAATGACGGAAGTGCGATAGTCGGAAGCATCTGTGGTACTGGTTAGTGCTAGGGGTGGTATCAGGTGTGGTCAAAACTGCATTTTGCTTCGCTAAATCACATTGTATACTATGAATGGAGGCTAGTATCTCCTCAAAGGAGGCTTGAACTTGAGAGATCTCGATTTTATCTTTCTGAGGCATATTCTCGTTGAGTGCCTCGATTTCACCTTGAACTTCTTCAAATTTATCAGAATATTTAATAAGTTGACTGACAAAGTAGTTAACGTTAGCAAGATTATCAGAAGAATATGTTTTGCACTATTGAAAATAGATGTACGGTCGCGAAAATATTATCTCTATGAGACAAAAGTTTACTCTGAACTTTCATCAGTTCAGTATCAATCGATTCCGGTTTAGCTTTTGAAGTCATTTTGTAAAGGAACTGAATTTCCTAAAATTCAAGGAAAAAGTTAAATCTGGCAACGTCGATTTCCCTTTCAAAAGGAATTATTCATACACCGGCAACGTCGCACAGGAATTCAAAATGAAGGATGCTAGGTACAAAAAATCGAAGTTGAATTTGAATATTCTAAATTACAAAATCCGGCCCGAAGGACCATGTTAAGAATTGAGTGGACTGTATATTTTTGCTGGTTCGGAGGCAGAATTTAGAATAAACAACTTTAAGAACCATCAATAAATAAAAAAATTCCTACCTTGAGATGTTGGGGCTGTTGCTTGGAAAACCCGAAATCTCCGCAATCCAACTGGCCAGAGGAGGGAGTCCTGCGGAGAGATCCTTGTGCAGAGAGGGGCCAAATCTCCTATCTGAATGGGTTATTGATAGTTCTTTCTTTAGCTTCTTTCTCGAGAAGCGGAATAAAAACAGCGAAACTTCACTATCAGAAGCACTAAAGTTCGTAAAATACTCGGAAACTGAGTAATTTGAAAAGGAAACGGCAGAAAATAACTTTGAAAAATTACGCAATAATTAATTAAGAAATTCGGTCGCAATCTATATTATTCTGATTCTTTTTCATTCCGTACACACATGTCGCGATATCGAGAATAATTCAAATATCGTGTATATCACGACATCTGCTGACACATCAAACAAATTAGAAGAATGAAAATATGAAATTTGAAGAAATCTATTTTCGGCGTTAACACTTTTATCATAATGATAATCGAAAAAATTTGACCCCATCTTTTGCTCACAGCAGTGGTTTACATAATAATTATAAAACTACATATAGATAATTCAATTTATTTTTTATATGTATTCTTAATCATTGATCATTGAGTTACTAACATCAGCTTTTGCAAGACCATAAATATCAAAAAGCACTAACAGGGTAAATGGAAGTTTATATTAGATATTACTAAAGGGTTTTCCAATAAGAGGTGTTATTTTGATATTAAAAAAAATGCCAATTTTCAATATAATGATCGGATGTTATAGGCAGCAATATTCTCGGCTGTTCTTGAGCGACGTGCTCGGGTTTTATTCTTCACATCACTAACTTGCCCCAACAGCTCGAATTTTTCCACCAATTTCTTTATTGCGGTCCGACAAGGTGCTTCACGACGACCCTAAAATGTTCGAGTTTTACGAACTGACAGATTTTTATAGTGAATTTTGATAATTTCAGTGCGTTCTTGAAGCGTGTACCGTTCCATTTTTATTAATGGCTTAGTTTCTACTTGTCAAATGTCAAAAATGACAGCTTCAAAAGACGTGACCTCTACCAAAATAGCGGGGTATTCAAAATAACACCTCTTATTGGATTCAGTGCGTATCTAAATGGTTCATTGAAATTTAATGTATTTCAATCAAAGTTGTCTGACTTCTGACAGATTGAGGTGTAATTAACAATCAGCGGAGTTCATTTTTGTGGAAAAAAGTAGGTAACACTAGCTTTATTGTTTGACTACACACCATTTCCAAGTGTATTTCAGAAAGCGTCAATTGTATTTCAGAAAGCGTCAATTGTATTTCAGAATAGTTAATTGTTTTTCAGAAAGCGTCAATTGTATTTCAGATTGATCAATTGTATATCAGAAATCATCAATTGCATTTCAGAAAACATCACTTGTAATTCAGATCAGTCAATTCAATTTCAGAAATCGTCAATTGTATTTCGGAAATTCAATTTATTGGTATACACATTTCATATAGCAGAATTGTTCATTTTAAATACGGTTTATCCTCCTCATCCCAAGACCACACTGAAATCGAGATAATTGTGATATTTGGAAATTAAAATAATATTCCTATTCTGAATTACAAATGACGGGTTCTGAAATACATATGATATAATCTGAAATACAATTGACACTTTCTGAAATACAGTTGATGCTTTCTGAAACACAATTGACTAATCTGAAATACAATTGACGCTTTCTGAATACACTTTGAAATGGTGTCGTTTGAATGAGTCTGGTTTGCATAATTCTATAGCTTGGAGATGTTTGTTAATTACTCAAAACGCAGAACTTGCGAAGAATACATTCTGAGATGAAATATAAAATGCAATTTCATCTTAGGGAGTTACGTAATGCTTTGATTACTTCTGAAATTGTGTTGCTCAGATTGAGGCAGCTCAGTCCTTCATTTTCATTTTTTTGGCATAGGATAATCCACACCAGAATAGAGAAACTCATTACCAGGACCAATTTTCTGTTTATGAGTGAATTGGAACAATGGATGATTATTTGGTTGGGCCTTGCTTCCTTGATCCTGGTAATGAGTTTTCTAATCTTGTGTGGCTCAGCCTCTGCCATGAATGGATTGAGTACATTTCAGAATCAATAAGACCTATCAAAAATAGAGATCCATATATATATTCCTCTGAAATGAGATCTAACAAAATATAATACATGAAACGAAAAAGTCCCTAGCTGAGATTGGTGCAAAACGAGGTACCCATACGTATGATACCAGAGCACAGGGAAAAACCTCAGTAGAAATAACCCCGTTTCCCGTTTTTACAAAATTGAAACTTGAAACTATTCGAATAAATACCTTCAATATTCAGATACAAAATACTAATTCTTGGCCATGGGCCAGGAGGGTTTTTTAAACGAGGTCTGGTATTTCAAATGATGATTTTTCGAATCTTCTGTTCTCCAAGACCGCTACAGGACCCTATTCAAGGGTAATCATCTTCCATAGATTTAAACAGTGGCATTCATCCTAAATATCGATTCAATTTCGGAATAATTATAACAATATATACATAGAAGATTATATCAAAAATCATCTGAGAATTAAGATGCCTAATTTACGGAACTCATTCTGAACATCCGTATAGTTATTCATATGTTTTTGAAATCACTGATGACGAGGAATCTGAGTGCTACCCTTGTACAGGTCTGGTTATTATATCCCTTCAATTTAAACTGAGATATTACTGCTAATTCGAATTCTATCGGGAATAAAAATGAAAAATTTTAGCAGTTTCTGTCAAAGTAACAACAAATGTAAAACTACTACCCAAACACTCCAAAAACTTCCAAGAGCACTCATAAACAGAGTAGTTCACTCCTCCACGACCTGGTGCAACAGTAATAGTAACAAGCCAGCAATAGCCAATTGACATTGCCCTCGGTACCGATTCTAGCAGAACAGTCAAAACAATCTTTCTTCTGCAGGAGAATACCACGGCAAACCCATTGACCCTCAATCAGTCAATTTATTTCATCGATCTCAACACGACAGTTGTTCTTGTACCATTTTGGACGACAACCGGCGTTTGGATTGTAGGCGTACGAAACACGAATCGGTTGTGAAAATTGGGAAATGTTATTGTATTGTAGCTATTGTACGACTACTTTTGCTTTTAAGGAGTGTCCCTTTCGGAAATATAGGTTAATGTTACTGATAAGTTTGAGTTTGAGAGGAATGGTGAAACCTTAGACGCTTAGGTGACCGGATTTAATAGCAAGTGTTTTTTTGGAGCACTTGTTTTCTTGGCTGAAAAGTGCAGGAAACTTCATTTATTCCACTTTCAATTCCAAAAGAATTTTTGGAAATTGGTGACCTGATTAGAGAAGCTTTTGGTCGTTTGTTCATATTAGAAAAACGATCATTCTAATTTGAATATTTTGGGAACTAATAGTTTTCTTCTATATTACAATGGTTTCCTTCTATTCACTTATGTATTCTTCTTTTCTATTGTTTCTGTTGTTCTTGTACCAGTTTTTGGACGACAACCGGCGTTTGGATTGTAGGCGTACGAAACACGAATCGGTTGTGAAAAATTGGGAAATGTTATTGTATTGTAGCTATTGTACGACTACTTTTGCTTTTAAGGAGTGTCCCTTTCGGAAATATAGGTTAATGTAGCCGATAAGTTTGAGTGGAAAGGAATGGTGGAACCTTAGACGCTTAGGTGACCGGATTTGATAGCAAGTGTTTTTTTGAGCACTTGTTTTCGTGGCTGAAAAGATGAGGAGCCTTATTTGTTTTCGATTCAAATGAAAGTTTCAAAAATAAGTGACTGCTCTTTTTTTCATACTGGAAAAACAATTATTCGAATTGAATATTTTGAGAACTGATGATTTAATTCTATTCGTCCATTCATTCTACTTTTCTATTCAAATCTTAAACCAATCCTGAAAATGTGGAGTTTTTCAATTCTTTCCGGAAATTTTAAGTATATAAATATTCAAAGTATCGTTTTCTCAATATATGAACAAGCGTGCGGGAGCTCACTGTCTTGTATAATCTTTATTACATAGAAATTGTTTCTCTGGGGCTCACAAAGTAGTTGGAGAGCCTTTGGAAAAACCCTACCGGCTCAAGAGCAACTTTTTCGAAGGATTTTCGAGAAAAGTTCGATTGTTACTATAGTACTAATTTGTGGTACTTAGGCTTACTTACTTCCTCGTGAGCTGTCTCCGTCAATTGTTCTGTTTTTTTCAGATGCAATTTTAAGTTGGCAAATCGAATGAAAGAAGAAGAGAAAATTCGGTTTAATGAAAAGAAGGTTTCGAAATGGATATCTATTACGATATACAAGCAATACATTTATACGGGTTGAATGTTTTTACTGAGGTTTTTCTCTTTGCTTTTGTATCACACGCAAAAAAATATGACCTTTTACATTTTCCTCTGTTCATAGGTACTGTGAAATACACATTGTAAACCCATATCTCTGAAGAATATAACAAATTATGTCTGTTTTTGCGCTTCATCATCTTCAGAACTTTCTAAACATAAACTTTAATTATTGAAATTGATGATGGAAAAACAATTGAATCTATATTTTATATTTGCATGAGTTTTTGTTTAATTGAATTTCTAAATTCGCAAGTTCCTTTGCTTCACCCTGTAGTATGCTACTCCATGTAATAGAGAAATTAATAAATTGTCGAATTGACTTTAACGAACTGTTACCGAAATATCAATTAAATTTAATAGGGAATTGTCCTACTAGGTATTATTGATACAATGGTATAAGCGCACAAAATACAGGGTCTCTATAAATGATTGTAACAGCGCAGTTGGCTTTGGATTATGCAAACAACAGAATTCTGTGATCATGCTATGCTCTGATTGGCTAGAGATTGGTATTCTATAATCCAAAGCCAACTGGGCTGTTACAATCATTTATAAAGTCCCTGTACATATCCCTTGCCTTCTTTTATTAATTTATTGGGACATAAAAAAGTATGAATTTTAATATTTCCATTGCAAGTAAACAATCATTCAAATCACCTCACTATAACCATAATTAACCTAATGACCAAGTAAACCAAATTAAACGTCATTAAATAAAACCAATCAACAAATTCTCTTCGATCTTCGCATTTATCTTTAAAAAATTACACATTATAGCACAAGGAAATGAGCAGTTATCCATAAATCTAGAAAATCGTCGATGCAATTACCAGCTTCAACAATTCCCTAGACATATCGGATATTATTAACATTCACATCATGATATATCAAATTTAAAATTAATAAGTTAACACAGCAACCCATGCTGTGATGAATTGCGATTCAAGAGAGGATAAATCAGTCGTTTTTTAATCCCCTTGAGAGTTTAATCGAGGTACCTTCGTATATCACTTTCACTCTTGATCTAAAATTCTGATAAATCATAAATTTGTGCCACCTATTTCACAATTCTATTTGAGAATTGACCAGTTGGAAGAATGGTGTATGTTAAACGTTCACATTTGGTGACTTAATTATACCAGCGATTGTAATTCCTGGTAGTTAGAGACAATTATGAGTCATTGTTGATAATATCTCATGATTTAACATTCATTTTAAAAGCAGTTTTAGGGTAATCGGTTTTCTATTAGGTATACAGGGTGTCCGGGGAATAACTGTACTACTCTTACCAGAGATAGAGTTGCACTAGCTGACTACTGATTGACTATAAAAAATTAATTTCTGGATTTCCCTAGAAAACTGCAGGGTGTTTCCAACTTCATGGAAATATTTAGACCATCATAAATCCAAACTTATTGACGGATATTATTGAAACTTGGGAGGTTATTGGCACATGCCTAGGTCGAGTCAGAAAGATATCAATTATTTCATTATTCCAGGGCCGGACTCATTAATCCTCATTTAAAGTGTTCAGGGTAAAAAAAACTTTGTATTTCGAATTACGAATAATTGATTCGCTTTTTAGAAAGAATCTAAATATTCTTCAATTTGTGGTATCGCTTAAAGTTGTCACATCAACAATTATTTTTTTATGAATTTTTGAATTTGGAAAAAGTTTGAAAATTGAATTTATTTACCTGAACAGGACTTAGTTACCTTTGGAGGTCAAAAATAAATAATAAATTCTCTTTGAAAAGTCACTGAAGGTGATGAAGACTATAATAATTGTTGATATACTGGGTGGCCACCCTAGACGCGCATCTCTTTGCGATGAAGTGAATGAAAGTATATTACGAAAAAAACTATTGGCGATATGTATAGGTGTACATAAGCATATTTCAAAATTATTCGTATGTATACCGGTGTTTCGACAACAAAGATATAGACCAAAGTGACACTTCTTCCAATGAAACACCCAGTATACATACGAATAATTTTGAAATATGCTTATGTATTACCTATACATGTCGCCATAGTTTTTTTCGCAATAACCTTCATTCACTTCATCGCAATGAGATCCGCGTCTAGGGTGGCCACCCAGTATATCAACGAATTAGTATAGTCTTCCTCACCTTGAGTGACTTTTTGAAGAAAATTTATTATTTATTTTTGACCTTTACAAGGTAACTATAGTCCTGTTCATGGTAAATAAATTCAATTTTCGAACTTTTTCCATATTCAAAAATTCATAAAAAAATATTGTTGATGTGACAACTTTAGGCGATACCACAAGTTGAATTGTGTTGTAATTCTACTTGTTTTAGATTATTGTTCTATACCTATTATTGTGTCTATAATGCTTTGCCTTTTTTCTTGGGATATTTCAATAAATGTTCGATCATCAAAGATCTCACGCCAACAGCTCAAAATATCGTAGGTATAACAATAAATTTCTATCATCATTCAACTGTCATTTGAGTGGGCAGTGAATGTAAGCGTGTTGATTTCCGTTTCCATATTTGATAACGAAATGTTTCACTTTCAACATTTCATAATTGAAATCAGATAGTCCATATTTTTCACCGAATTAACAATAAGATTGGCCTATCAGTAACACCAATCCTCTCCAATTATTTTCTTCCCATAAAAACCTGTTTCATTCATGCACCCGTCATCAGGACGCCTGAAGTAAGAGCTCCAATTCAAGCACCAATTTTTTCATCTTTCACCTAACCTACTATACTTTCCTGACAATCAGACATTAAACATAGGTACAGCCAATTAAAGGCTATGATCACAGTCACATTTCTCAGTTTCTAGACAGAATCTTTCACTTATCGTCGTCCCAGAAGGACCCAGCTTACACGCGTGATGTGTCGTAAGAAGTATTTCTGACCTGTATCCAATACTTGCGATGTATAGACGAACGTAAAAAATTGAAAGAAACATATTTTGAGACAATCGCCGAAAACCCTGTAATGAACCATCTGTAGATACCAAAAACATTTTTGTTCATATGCTAAGATCAAGATTGGGAAGAATGAACTAAATCTTCAATAAATCACAAAAATAGACTGAAATAATTGATTATTGGTTTTCCAGAACTTGAAAATGAAATGAAAATATTTCCAAAAGTACCTATCGAAAGTTGATATTTTGGAAACAAGTTTCAAGAAGATGGCTGGCGAATACTAGCCACAACGTTTAAAAAGTAGAGAAAATGAATGCCATAGCCTAACTGACTTCTCGATGAATTTTTTCATTATCATGAATATATAATTGGAAACTATTTGACCGTAATTTGAGTAGGCAGTGAATGTAATCAGTATAGATTTCAATTTCGATATTTGGCAACAAAAGGTTTCACTTTCAACAATTTATAATTGAAATCAGATAATCCCTGTTTTCGCCAAGTTGACAATAAAGTCTTGGTCGCACTACGCTTGTAGCTTAGTCGATTAGTGAGAAATTTAGTAGCTACTGTCCATCCTATCGTTCGCACTTTGGTCGAGTAGAGTTCACATGTGAGAGCGCTTTGTCGAATGAACTCCCATCAACGCATAAACGAAACGAAACGAAATCATTCGTAAGATGGACAAATTGCAACGAAATAAAATAAATTAACTTGTGAATGCTATTTTAGAAGAGGTGGATGATGAAATTTGTATCCTGATATGCGGATTGCTTCATTTGCTTGTTTTTGTATGATTGAGATTTAATATTAATAATAATAATTTACTTTATTTAGTAGGGAAAGATACAATGCTTATACAGATTCTGAACATAAATATACATATTAACCCTACCAAAAGGCTAAGTCTAGCACAATGCTAATCAACTTAACCTTCCACAAGCATTCATGTTCGAGGTATTTTGTTACAAATTTAAGGGTGGTTTCTTCGCTCCAACGAAATACATTTTCGGCATAGAACAACTCTTTTTACCTATGATTTAAGGTTATCTATCGACATGTTGGCGGCAATAATAATACTGATACACTCAACTAAACTGATCGGTTCGTCGGACCTGCTAGTCCGTGAGCTAGTGAAGAGTATCGCGTGGTGGGGTACTCTACTCGCCCGATAAATAGAACCAAATGGATCGACTCGACTAAATTCTTGGTGTTCACACACGTTTAGTAACTAAATTTTTAGCTACTCGACTAAACTACTAGCGTAGTGCGAACAAGGCTTTACAGCCTATCAGTACCACCAATCCTTTAGAACCAATTCCTACTCAATAACAACCCTTTCGTTCATTCATGCACTCCTCAAGTGAGAGCTCCCATTTTTTCATCTTTCACCCAACCTACTATTCTTTCCTGACAATCAGACATTAAACATAGGTACAGCCAATTAAAGCTATGAATCAGTCACATTTCTCAGTTTCTAGACAGAAATCTTTCACTTATCGTCGTCCCCAGAAAGACCCAGCTTACACGCGTGATGTGTCGTAAGAAGTAATGACCGTGCCTGGCTCGCATTATCCAATACCTGCGATTGTATGGGCGAACAGTTGGGCGCACCTAAATATTACCGAATTTGAATTATGATGCTTGCATCCGTCCAACTTCATCTGGATCAGATTGTCCGGCCGACTTTCCTCGGAGAAAGTTGAGTTTTGCGGCAATTTCGAAACGGAGTTCCCTTATGACTTGCAGAGGTGTAGCTAGACTTTTTTTTTGTTGAGGAAGGTTGTTACCTTCGTAGCAATGGAGAAACACTTTTTCGTTTCTTCATTCTTATAAGGAATATCAGATTCGTTAATTCAAAGTTTCTTCGAATTGTTTTCAAGTTATTTTTTGTTTAGTTTTTCGCGCTATTGTTCCTAGTAAAGGGTTCTCCAATGAGAGGTGTTATTTTGAATAGCCAGCTATTTCGGTAGATGTCACGTTTGAAGCTGTCATTTTTGACATTAGACAAGTAGAAACTACGCCATTAATACAAATGGAACGATACACGCTTAAAGAACGCATTGAAATATTAAAATTCACTATAAAAATGGTGAAAATTTGGCAGAGACTCGAACATTTTTGGGTTGTCGTGAAGCAACTTGTCAGACCAATAAAGAAATTGGTGGAAAAATTCGAGCTGTTGGCAAAATTAGTGGTGGAGAATAAAACCCGTGCACGTCGCTTAAAAAAAGTTGAGAATACCTATTGCTGCTGTAGCCGAAAGTGTTGAAGAAAACCCAGTTTGTTCATTCCTCGTCGTTCTTTGCAATAAGGCATTCCACAAACGTCATTACACACGTATTTTGGATTAAGATTTGGGCCCTAAGGCTTATAAAGTTCAGTTAACACAACAACTCAAGCCGGTCGATCATCAACAAAGTCGTGTCTTTGCTGATTGTGCCGTTGAATTGCATGAAAATGATCCGAAATTCCATGGAAAAATCATCTTGAGTGATGAGGCCCATTTCTACCTCGGTGACTTCGTCAACAAGCGAAATTGTCGCATCTGGGGCTCGGAAAACCCAAGAGTTATTGTGGAAAAGCCTCTCTATCCTCACGTGTGACTATTTGGTGCGGTTTATGGTCCAGCGGAGTCATTGGACCTTACTTTTTCGAAAATGAGGATGGAGCAACAGTTACGGTGAATGGATTCCTCTCTCGAGAGATGATTAATAATTTTTTATGGCCGGAATTGGACAGTATTGACCTGGATAACGTTTACTTTCAACAAGACGGCGCTACGTGCCACACAAGCATCGAAACCATTGATCTTTTGCGGGAGAAGTTTTCGGAGCGTGTTATCTCTCGAAGAGTTAATCACAATTCACCGAGATCTTGTGATTCAACACCTTCCGACTTCTTTCCTTGGGGCCACGTGAAAGAGAAGGTCTACGCCAATAGCCCATCGTCGATTCAAGACCTCAAAGATGAAATTCGTGAAGCTATCGAGGACATAGGGCCACTTTGCGATTTGGTTATGAAAAATTTCATTAAAGGATATGGTTCTGTAAGCGTGGTCTTGATGGTCATTTTCCTGATGTTATTTTCCACTATTAACGGCATAGCTTCTTCTTTTATAATGAAATGAACATCCGATCAATTATATTGAAAAAATGGCGTTTTTCTTTGAATATCAAAATAACACCTATCTTTGGAAAAGCCCTCAGTTTATTCAACGAGTACTTTTCAGGTCCAAACTTTTTTGTAATCGGTCATTTGATTCGATATAACATGTAGATAGAATCTGAGGAGAATTCAAGAGCCATTCGCAGAACTTGGAATAGCCATCAACAACCAAGTGAGAAAATTTCAAGGAAAACCCTGAGCAGTGCCTCTGAGCGGTCATTGGTGGAACAATTAGGCTCAAAATTCTGTATAGGTCTTGAGATTGATACTAAATATATGAATGCAAAATCTCAGCTAAATCGTAATTATGTATATCTGGAAATTATTTAAAAAATTTACTATACAAAAATCGATGACTAAAAATATCATTATTTTATGGTTCTGATTTCACAATCCATTTGAAAACTTGCATGATCATTAACTTCGCCAATTTACATCTATAGCTCTGTTAACACAATAGCAACAAAATTTCGTCTGTGACTTCTTATGAGTATCTTGCATGTGGCCGCAAAAATTTCATTTCAATGGCCATATTTTGTAACACTTTCGTACGATTTTGGTAGTCAACGAAATTAACCGACACTTTTAACCCACGAACAGAATTGAATTTAACCAAAACATCATCAGGAAGTCAGTATAATAGGCTCAAAATTATAAAATGACATACATTTGGGCAAAATTATAAAGCACACATTTAAATAGAACGAGCTCTCAAAAATGGCAAAAATCTGCTCTAAAAAATATCAATTGTTATAACGTCTTAAATTTATTTCCAATCATCAATTAATTGAATTGTTTTGACAATGTTCAATCAAACAGTTTTCTAGAGGAAATTCGCGAGGAGAAAAAAACCCAATGCTCATTATCACTCGACAGAAATTGACTTTTTATGTCGGGGTTTTTTCTTCTTTGATCAATTTCTCTCTTTTCACAGTATTTCACTTGCCGAATAGTTCTGAATGCTTTGATGCTAGTTCTATCATCAAACGCATACACCTCGTAGGTTTCTTTCAGAGCATTTGCATGGGCGTAGAAATAGACCGATATCCAAAGAATTTCTCTATAGTTAATGTTTGCATAATAAGTGGATTGACCATATAGAGTGCGTTGATTCAGCAAACTGGCGCAAAGTCGCAAATTATTTCAGACTATACGATTCATTGGGAATTTCTCGGAATTTTATGAATTGATAATTTTTATGGGATTATTTACGAAATACCTACTTGATTATGACCATCGCAGCCCAGCCTATAAATTTGATTTTATGTATAGGGTGTGACAATTAATTATTGCATGAATAAATTGGGTTCATTGATGAATCTACATGAATAATTGTTTCGTAAAACTTTCGTAGTTTCCATATTGTTGAATGTCTTGAAATGCTGGTATGCTTTCTCATTGTATTTATTAAAACCTTGCCCTGAAAAGAAATTAGATTAGATGTTTGAAAATACAATGCGCAAAAAATTAAAGCACATTCTGAAAATCTGAATTTTATTGAAAGTTAACTCTGCATTGACATAGACTCTTCTGTGAAGAGAACTCTTTCCCAATCAGCCTCTTTCCAATGGATATGCTCTCTCGCAAATCCAAACGCGCCCTTCGATATGCTGGGGTAAGAGCTGGGCCTCTTGCCGCGACACGAGGCCTTATATCATATTCTCTGAGGCGATTTCTTATTGTCTGAGTGCTAATTAGCACCCCATTAGTTTGCTCAAGCTGATTTTGAAGGAGGCGAGCAGTTGCAAACCGTTGTCTCAACGAAGAAACTCTGAAGTAACGTTCTTGAATGGCAGTTGTTACCCATGGTCTTCTAGTCTTCTGACATTCATACCTGTCTCCCTGAATCGCTGCAACATTCTGGATACACTTGTATGGGAAACTCCAAACCTTGCTGCAATTCTTGTGTATGTCCACCCTTCTTCTCGCAAAACTACCTCTTGGGCACGTTCCTCTTGGGTCAAATTGAGTGTTTCTCGTTGCATAGCGATCGAGTGTAGAAAATCAAACGAAAGAAAAACTATTGATCACTAGAATTGATCGAGAACAACTGATTTCTGAATGGGGCCAATACATTCAAAATCTGATAATCTCATCTTTTTTTATTTTTGCTGGGAAAAACATCTGTATTGAAAAAACGTTGAAAGTGGATAACATATGCATGCATAATTCTGATAAAAATAATTATCATTGAGAACACCTTCAATTGTAGAATAAATTCTACAAAGTACAAAGTGATTTTTCACAGATATCAAAATAATAAAAATATTATTCGGATAGTCCAATTAACTATATCTGGTTGTTCAAACTGGTTATCTGTTATCTAATCATAAGGGTTTTCAGTTTTTACAGTTCAGATGAAAATATCTTTGTAACATTTTAGATATTGATTCTTAGTTTTCATTCTTTTTCCAGAGGAAAACAATGGATAGCTTTCGAAGACGAAACAAGTGTTGATATCAAAACCAAATACGCCAGAGTACGAGGTCTCGCTGGAGTTGCTCTGAAAGATCTCAGCCAAGACTCCGAAACCAAGTGTGGATCATCCATACTCAACGCTGCTTTCAAGGGTTTATCCAAGCAAGCTCGTGCCCCAAGAGGAGCAGTTCTGCACACATTGGAAAGAGAAATTCTGTCTCCTTCATCAACACACACTGCCTCTGTTCACGACTCACCTTTCAGAATCTCCAGAATTATAGATACCGAAGGAAAAATCCACGTGGTTCGACAGGTAAAAAATATTTTCATTATATGTGTTGAGTATGTCTGAACTTCTACCGATTTAAATATCCCGACTCTAAACTCTTCTACCTTACGTCTAACTCGTTCAGCACTTTGAACTCTATTCCAATTCTAGCGTTTTCCCCACTGATTCCTTACTCAAATCAAGAGCGTACTGAGGGTTCTCCAATAAGGAGTGTTATTTTGAATAGCCCGTTATTTCGGTAGATGTCACGTTTGAAGCTGTCATTTTTTGACATTTGACCAGTAGAAACTACGCCATTAATAAAAATGGAATGATGCACGCTTCAAGAACGCATTGAAATGATTAAAATTCACTATCGACATGGTGAAAATTTGGCAGAGACGGTTCGTGAAACTCGAACATTTTTGGGTCGTCGTAAAGCACCTTGTCGGACCACAATAAAGAAAGTTAGTGATGTGAAGAATAAAACCCGTTCACGTCGCTCAAGAACAGTCGAGAATATTACTGCTGTAGTCGAAAGTGTTGAAGAAAACCCAGGTTTGTCTATTCCTCGTCGTTCTATGGAATAAGGCATTCCACAAACGTCATAACACCGTGTTTTGCATGAAAATTTGAATCTAAAGGCTTATAAAGTTCAGTTAACACAAGAACTCAAGCAGGCCGATCAACAACAAAGTTTTCTTCGCTGATTGGATCGTTGAAGTGCATGGAAGTGATCCGGAATTCCATCGAAAAACATCTTGAGTGATGAGTACCATTTCCACCCCGGTGGCTTCGTCAACAAGCAAAATGGTTGCATCTGGGGCTCGGAAAATCCAAGGGTTATTGTTGAGAAGCCTCTCTATCCTCAACGTGTGACTGTTTGGTGCGGTTTATGGTCCGTGGAGTCATTGGACCTTATTTTTTCGAAAATGGGGCTGGAGCAACAGTTACGGTGAATTGATTGCGCTATCCAGAGATGATTAATGATTTTCTATGGCCGAAATTGGATAGTATTGATCTGAACAACGTTTACTTCCAACAAGACGGCCAATAGCCCAGCGTCGATTCAAGATCTCAACGATGTAATTCGTGAGGCTATCGAGGACATAGGGCAGCCACTTTTCGATTTGGTTATGGAAATTTTCATTACAAGGATATGGTCTTGTAAGCGTGGTCGTGGTGATCAATTTCCTTATGTTATTTTCCACCATTAACGGCAAAGCTTCTTCTTTATAATGAAATAAACATCAGATCATTTTCATTGAAAAATTGCATTTTTCTTTGAATATCAAAATAACACCTCTTATATAAAACCCTTCAATACCTTCAAATCCATATCTAAAGCGATTTCATTGGTCCAATTTCACGACGATTTAAGTGCAGTAGTAGCACTAATTTGTACCGATGGGAACGCCTTGTGAAATATCGTCATTATTGCCAGATCGGGGTGAAATCTGAAAATTATCAGATTTGGTAAAATCAACTCTTCCAAAGCCCAAAACTTTTGCAAATAAGCCAACCCAACGTCAAAGCTCTAATTTCTTAACGCGACCCTCATGAAACCAATATATCGTATTACATAAAGTTTCCAAGTTTTCACAGCGCCAGTTTTACATCCGGACCATCATTATGATACATACTTAGTCTTCTAAACCTTCTCATAAACTTCAACTTTTATTTCTTCAACCAATCTATACACATTACGAAGAGAATCATTCCTTCATATGTATTCCAAAAGTATCTCAATAACTTCATCTTTGACAGGATACCAGGACAGAATTCGAATGTTCAAGACAAGGATATTTCGTTCACCCAAGGTCCTGTAACAGGTTCTACAGATGCGTCAAGTTCGATCAAAGAACTGAGGAGTACAACGTATTCGAATTCGACTGCCCAGCAGGTTTAACCTTCGACGAGAAAACTGAGGTCTGCGTATGGCCAGGAAGTCTTCCACATGCTTCAGCCTGCTCAGGAAGCAGTGAAATAGCTCCAGTTCCTCAAAAAAGATTTTCATGCCCTTCAGAACCAGGTAATATAGAACTTTCTTTGAACAAATGAGTTTTTCAACATTTTCTCTTCAGGTTACTACGCTGACCCTGAAAACTGCCGTTGGTTCTTCGCTTGTTTGGACCATGGAGAACCATCAATGCAAGCTTACGAGTTCAGATGTCCATTTGGACTTGTTTTTGATGAAGAAAACTGCTCTGTGAATGGCCCTGGATGGTGCCAAAATGTGGACAAGGTTCCTCCGTTTCATTGAACTATTACGGGGGTGTTTCCACCAATATCAACCAATATGATGGTTTGGGCGTACTTCAGACTGTTAAACTGGGAGGTCTCCAAGGCCCTATACAACCTGCAGAAGCAAAAATATACAGCAATGTTGGATTTGCTGGATTATCAAATAAGGCTTTAGATGACGGTAGAATTTTCTCCGAAAATTCTGCAAGATTCATAGATGCTTCCAGAAGGCTAGGATTGTCATTGAAAGCAACTCAGTCTCTGTATAAATCAGGTTTGCTGTCAGAAAAATTGGCTGCTATTGGACTTAATCAAGACGACTTCGGTCTTCAAAACTTGGCAGTGGAGGTCAATTCAGGTCTTAATCAGAATTCCCTAGGTTTCGGACAACAGTTAAATGGTTTTCAACAACTTGAAGGTCAACAGAATCAAGACTATCAGTATTCTGGACAGAATTTGAATGTGTTGTCTTCAGATCAACAACAAGGAATCACTCTCGATTCTGGTGCTGGCATCACATTGCAATCCAGCTCTCTTGGAGCCAATAGTGGCCAGTATCTTGGAAAATCCAATGTAGATCAAGCAAAGACTCTGCAAGTGCAAGGCAATTCAGGAGCATACAACCTCTATCAACTTGGTTCAGAAGAACAAAACAGACAACGTCAACTGCATGTAGATGACAGTTCAAGTCAGGTAATCAGTGGAGGTAACGTACAATACCAGCAAACACTCCAAGGAAATGGTTTCGCTAATTTGGATCAAATTTCTCAAAATAATTTGGCCCTACAACAACAAAACATTGATTTGAATCAGTATCGTCAAGCTCAATTTGGCCTAGGACAATTCACTTCAGGAAATGTTGGAAATAATGTACAAAGGTTGAACCAGAATTCAGAGTCCAATAGCTATTCAACCAGTTATATAAATCACGGTCAAATTTCTCAAGGTCAGTTAGGTTTACAAAAACAAAATGTTAATTTGGAATTAAATCATCATACCCAATTTGAAGGAAATGTGCAACTAACGAAAGAAAACAATGGTTTGAGTAGCTCAAGTTATGTAAATTCAGGAGGACTTTCCCAAGGAACTATAGTTCTTGGGCAATCTGAAAAAGCTGGCTTAGGACAATATAGCACAGTCAATAGTGGGCTGAACCAAGGATCTATTGGGCAATATGAATTGAACATTGGAGGAGCAGTCCAGAATAATCAGCAACAAAATGATAACTTGGGAACAGGATACTCCAGTAGTTACTTCAATTCAGGCAAATCTTCAGAAGCACAGTTGAATATACAATCACAAAATATTGGTTCTGGGCAGCTAGATTCAAAAACTCAGGATATTCAATCTCAAAACATTAATCAAATAAACGTTGGACTTAACGCCTACAGACAAAATGGTGGAATTCTCCTTCAAAATGTAGAAATAAATGGAGCTGCAGGAAGTTACACTGATGATATCACTCAATCCAACTCAAATATTGCTCTTGATTCCAGTGATTTCTCTCATGTTACTCCAGCATCGGTATCTCACACAACTGCCAGCAGTTTTGAATCTATAGTTTCTGCCACTCCATTGAAAACAATTGATACTTACAAACAAGAACAATCTGGTAACACTGCTGGAATAGAATATTCGATCAACAACTTGCAAGAACCACAGCAAACTATAAGGTTCGAAGAAAATAAGGGTAATCAAGCTTCAAGTTATCAGTTCATTCAAAAAGAACAACCATCTTTCGTTTCATCAACTCCATCATCTATCATTCTTCAACAAGATACACAAAAACTTTCTTCAATAGAATTCAACAATCAACCTAAATTGTCTGTCAATGGACCCCAAATTCAATTTGTGTCTTCTACGTCACGCCCATTGACTCAAGAACTCAATATCAAAACATACACTCAACAAGTACCACAAGTACCTGTTGTATCATATTCGTCAGTTGGAGAACAAGGTGTACTTTCTGGTCAGAAGTACTCACAGGATGGTGGTTACAGCTATGAAAAACCAACAACATCTTTTGAAGAGAAACCACAAGTAACTGTTAGCTCCACTCCCTCCTATGTATCTAAAAATATAGCAGTTACAACATCTGGAGCAACGAGCTATAGCTATTCTAATAAGGCATCTGAGAATGTGAGATATCAAGAAAATCCTCAAGTTCTTGTACAGCAACCACAAACCGTCGTTGCCTCACAACCATCAACTGGTACTTCCTCCAGCTACTTCAGGCAAGACACTAACAAAGTACAATATCAAACTCCACAGTTGATTCAACAGCAACCTCAAGTGGTTTCGAGCTACAACTATATCAAACCTGAAATTCCTCAAACTCTTCTTGTCCAACAGCCCCAAGTGATCAGCAAACAACCTGCTACAAGCTATAATTATATAAATCAAGAGCAACCTCGAATAACGGTCGACCAACCACAGCTCACTGTAAAACAAACTGAGATTTCATCAGGTTATCATTATGTACAACCGGAAATTAAAAAAGAGGTTATTGTTCAACAGCCACAAGTGCTTATTAAAAAACCAGAGGCTGTTGTGACCAGCTATAATTACGTAAGGCCTACAGTACAATCTCAAATTGTCTATGAGCAGCCCAAAATAAGTGTCCAACAACCTGTGACAGTTGTAGAAAATTATAATGTGGCTAAACCTCAAATTCAGCAGGCAAAACCAGTTCTTTCACAAAGTTATTCCTACACACAGCAACATGCAAGAGGTAGTTATAAATACGAAGTACCACAAGTTACCGTTCAAGAACAACCACAAGTTACAACCTTCCAAAAACCAACAGTATCTACCAGTTTCAACATCAAAACAGGTTATACATATGAAAAACCATCTGTGGTATTCCAAGAAGAACCAAAAGTGGTCCAGCCTGTCGTCCAACAATACTATGCTCAACCCGTGATTCAAGATAAACTCTTGATTCAAAAACAAATCAGTCAACCGGTTGTTCAAAAGCAGGATGTGACCAGTTACCAGTATTTCCAACCTGTGGTCCAACAACCGAGAGGCTTCGCAAAGACATCATTCCAAGAAGAAGCTGTGAAAACATACTCATACTCTAACCCTGTGAGGACTCAATATATAGCAAGACCAGCTACTATCACTACAACTAACTATAGAGCTCCAGTGGTCAAAAGCGAACAGATTGAATTTAAAGGATATGGATATCCTAAACCACAAGTTCAATTCGTCGAAGAACCCCAACCAATTATTACCAATTATGAAGGTAAAGTACCAGTTGTAGAGGAACGTATAGTTCCTAAAAAAGCCTACACCTTAGGAAATAGTTTCCAATACCAAACGAGAATCCCCACTGTTCAAGTTTTGAAGGAACAACCTGTATACACAACACCAAGACCGACTTTCATTTCTACCGTTAACTCCATTGTGGCTCAAAAAGCTAGCCCAGAGCCACAAAGAGAATATATATACTACGATAGTCGTTTAGACAATACACGACAGAATCAATACTTCCAAGCTTCTGCTGTTAATACGCCCTCAGTTCCCCAAAACGTTGAAATTAAGGGATATCAATACTCTAAACCTACCATCAAATTCGAAGAAACTCCTCGACCTTCCCAGCAGCAAGTTTATCAATACTACCAATCAAACCAAGTCGTCAAACAAAGACCTATTCAAGTTCAACCTCAAGTTGTGACATATACCACACCAAGACCAACATTCATTTCAACGATTAAGTCTATTGTGAACAAAAATATTGAGTCTTTCGAAGAGCAATTTATTACAACTCCACCTGCTCAAATTCAGTATCTGGAATCAACAACTTCGAGACCTGTATCGACAGTTACAACATCTTATTTACCGGCTAGGGAACAAAGGATCCAAAATGTTGAAATCAACGGTTATGTTGATCAAAAACCACAAGTGCAAAGTTACCAATACACCCAGCAAACTGCACCTCAGAAACAGCTTGTAGTTGAGCAGTACGATAGACCAACCTATTATACATCTGAAAGACCAATTGAAGCTCAAAAATTGACACCTGTTGCTCGAGAATATTTCTATTATGACAGCAGATTGACCAGCACTCAAGCTCCCGATGTAAAATACATCGAGACATCCACACGTGTACCAATAGTACAGAAAACACAGCAAGTTGAGTTTGGTGGTTACGACTATCCAAAACCAGAAGTTTCTTTCGAAGAACCAAAAACGGTGATCACAAGTTATGAAAATAAGGTTCCTGTTGTTGAAGCCCCAATAGTTCCCAAAAAAGCTTACGTAACAGGCGAACAAAGTTACACTTTCAATCAAAATTTGAATATTGAGCAACAATCAGTTAAACCTATAGTACTGGAGAATTACGTTGCTTCAAATTACCAAGAACATTCTTCAAATTCACAGTTGGCTCAAATCGATTATGTTACTCCTAAACCAACGTACTCTTCAACTATAGCCTCTGTAATTGCTCAAAAATTAACGCCAGTGCAACAAGGATTCACCTATATTGATAGTAGATATTCAAGTACTCCAAGAACTAGACTGATCGCTCAAAAAGTGAAAGCTTCTTCAGCTAGAGGGTACAGTTACCCAAAACCACAAGTACAACTTTTAGAAGAACCCCAACAAGTTGTGAATACTGTCGAAATAAGAAAAGAAGCACAGCCTGTTGTATTGGAGAACTATGTATCCCCTGCCTACCAGAAATACGATGTATCATATCAGTCAACCACACCAGCAACTATTTTGAGCCAGAATATCAAAGAAGAAGTGATTACATATAATAGAAGACCTAGACCAAACCTTGTTAAGGCTACACAAGCCCCAGTACAACTAAATCTTGCTAGAGGGTACAGTTACCCAAAACCTCAATTAAAACTTATAGAAGAACCCCAACAAGTTGTAAATACTGTCGAGATCAAAAAGAAGCCCAACCTGTTGTATTGGAGAACTACGTATCCCCGCCTACCAGAACTACGATGTATCTTACCAGTCAACAACACCAGCTACTATTTTAAACCAGAATATCAAAGAAGAAGTAATTACATACAATAGAAGACCTAGACCAAACCTTGTTAAGGTTACACAAGCCCCAGTACAATTGAATCTTGTAGTATCAACTGCATCTCCAGTTTTGGTACAAAAATTGGAACAAGAACAACCCAGGGAGCCCTTCTTTTATTACGATAGCAGGCTTTCTTCAACACAGGGACCACAAATTGAAGTTGAGCAAGAGAGAGAAGAAGTTCCTCAAGTCTATCGTCAAGAAGTTACCAGTTACGATAGTAGGTACTCTACATCTGCTAGACCGGCTATAGAAATCAAGGCACGACCAAGTGTGACCATAGTTGAGGAGAAGCAGCCAGTTCAAAAAATTGTAACAGAAGAACCATATTCATTAGGAGTTTCAACGGAGACTCCATCATCCACATATCTACCAATCAGAAAGAGAGTCAGAGTAACCAAACCATCTAGGACATATCTCCCCACAAGTACCACTCCCAGCTTAGAGTACTTGCCAAGTAGTACCCCAGTAACTGTCTCGAAAGAATATTTACCTGTATCTTCTACTGAAGGTCAGTCTGAAGGCAGCATCTCAGTAGAAAATTACCAAAACTTTGAGCTTGTGAGGAAGAGGAACAGACCAGTTAAAGTGGTCAAGATAGTGAGACCAAGAGTGAAGACAGTTGTAGTGAAAAAGAACGATTTCAATCCATTTTTGTCTGCCAAACTTGGCGCACAATGTACTTGTACCTCCAACACCATAGAGCTTCGCAAAGAACCCTTAAGAATCGAAGTTACCGATGAGGATGACGATTATGAGAACGATGATGGTATCCTGGTAGAGAAGAAGGATGGTGAAGCTATCGTTGTAGAGAGTTACGAATCAGAAAAATTAGATGCTGTTACTGATGAACCAGAGGTTTATATAAAGTCGAGTACTGTGGAAATACCAAGCAGTACCTACAGAGTAAAGAACGTTAACAGAGGTAGAGCTCGTGCCCAGAATGTTGTTGTAGAGGACATCTCATCCAGAAGGAAGTCGAGGATAAACGTTAAGGCTTCTGATGTTAACATAGTAGCTTCAAGAGTCAGAGTTAAGACACCTAGGGTAGACATTGTATCCGACGATAGTACTGAAGTGAATATTCAAACTGGACGTTCAAGAGCTAGCCTTGTGGAAGTAAAATCTGGTGAAAATATTGAAATCAACACCAGAAACTTTGACAGATATGGACCAGGTGGTTTAAGAAGTGCAACGGAAACTCTACAAGGCATCGATTGTCAACGTGCAGGTCTTTTTAGGCATCCAACACAATGTAACAAGTTCTACTCCTGCAGATGGGATTGCAAGAAGGAGAAATTTACCCTACATGTCTTCAACTGTCCTGTCCATCTAACATTCGACAACAACTTAGGTGCTTGCAACTGGCCAAGTCAAGGTCCAGCATGTTTGGAAAATACTTTGTTACCAAGTGAATAATTTACGTCAGCTCATTTTGACATAATTTCGTTTATGATTTCGTGATTTTTTACATTCTAGTTTCGCTATATTTTGTAAATAACTGAATTTTAATTATTTTATTACTTCTTTCACTATAATGTTTTGTATATAATTGCGTATTTTCAACATCTATTTCATTCGATTATTTATTTCACGTTGCATTGTAGCATTCTTTTGATGGTTTGTTGATATTATTTTTTATATATTTTTATAATTTTATTTGTTAGACTTGGCTTGAAAATCATTCGAAGATTTTGTAGAATAAACATTGATAAAAATGACTTGAGTTTTATTTTTATGGTTGGAAAAGAGTTTCTCCAATTTATAGTCTCTATTGAGCAGCTTCCACGGGGCCTTAAGAAAAGGATTTTTTCCGCATTACTATTATGTTTCATTCTAATAGAAATAAGAGACACAAAAGACACAATTTAACTATGATTTGTAAGATTGTTTTGACTTGAAATTGAAACATTTTCGTCATATTATAATGTTTATTGATCTGCTAGCAGTTTTTATCATCAGATATATCATTCCTTGGTTTCTCAACTAATGTTTAATCAGTTACTCACAGAGTATGAAATACCTCATTACCTTTTATCTCTTATCTGAGATTAGGAGTCTCGTATCTCTCTTGCGTTTCAGTATAAGCGAAATATACACCTGTTTTGTACCGTTGTATTGATTAATTTAAGAATTGTGTTGTTTTTCTTTGTGAGTTTTTTGGAAGTGCTACAAAATGACCAGTATTGAGACTATTGGGGCTATTGCCATAAGGATTGTGAAATTGGTGAGTGTTTTAATTCGACGAATATAGGTCGAAAAAGTTTCAAGTCAAAAGTGGGCGAAATATCAATAAATACGGATAATATTTTTTGATTATCATCCAAGCTGAATAGCGTCTGAGAGAGTTCAACGTAGTGTCTTCAGTATACTTTATTTTTTGTGAATAAAAATCAAAGGAGAATAGTTCTTGTTATATGAAAACCTCAATGGCCAACTACAAACAAAACTTCGGGGTGGGTAATCAGTATGATCATAATTATTACTCATAATCAAATAGTACAATAATTATTTGTCGAAAAAGACCTTTATGTGATCCCAAAAAAAAGGATCTAATTTTTGCATACCTACACAGCTAGTTCCTTAATCAGCAGAAAAGCAATATTTCAATATGACATGGGAGAAAAAACCATTCCATTTTTCGATTCAAAAAAAGGTCTGAATTCCGACATCAATTTATACTCGAAGTAAGAATTATTATCTAGGATGAATCACGGATCTTTTTGTGGATTTTATCATTATTATTTCGTAGGCTATGGTTTGGATAAACCGGATATTTTATATTTGAATCAATTAAAATGAAAAGGGAATAGCAATTCGTTTTGAAATATATTGAATTATTTTATCTTTTCATTATAAAAGTAGTTTTCAGCTAAGAAAAAAATAAAATCAGAGTACGTATTGTATCTATTTGGAATAGAAAACAGCGATTCTTTATAAATCATAATAAACTGAATTGTTTCCATGAAAAAAACAAAACTATGTAGTGAATCTCAGATAGAAAACCCCTAGAATAATCCAAGTACACACTGTATAATCCTTCAAAAGAGTTTTTCATAAAGCTCATCAGATAGTTTAACAAGATTTGTTCAACTATTTCTTCATCCAAAATATCTAAAATACGGTGTGGAGGTAATTCTTCTATCGAAAAAACTTAAATAGTCAATCGAAATTAAGTAGGAAACACACTGTACAACCAAATTCCAGATCTTGCTTTTCTGGGTCGAACGAACAATTTAATTTGATAAAATTTAATTTTGACCCTTCAGTTTTGAACACCTTGTACAATCGAATTCCATCACCTGCTGAAGCTTTTCTGGGTCGAACTCTGGGAGTAAATAAATCGGGACACACAAAGTCAAATATTTAGGAAGAACTTGTTCCTTAACCACTATCAGATTGTTCAAATAGAGCGGTATTTGGTGGAGTAACTAGGTTGGCAGCAGGTACGATGTGTAACGTGAAAAGCCATGAATGAACTCTAGATAAAAAAGAGATTGTTTAGCGTACTATTCGTTGAACTTCTGTATATACTATTCCAAGAAAAAGCATGCGATAGTAAAGAAAATATTAGATTTATTACATCTATCAAATAATACCTACCTATTCACTCTGCAAATGTACACGACCAACACTTTTTGGTATTAAACATTTTGTGCGTTTGTTCTTAGGAAAACAGCTAGCCATAGTTTCGGCCAAACGTCAGCCAGTTTTCGAGTCTTTAGCCGATAGTGGTCTCAAACGACTTCGGTCGTCTTTAAGCACTCTAACATTTGATCGAAATGAACAAAAAAACCGTTCGTTTTTCAGGAAGTATAGTTCTCGAGCTATGATGACTGGAATTACTTTTCTCAAATTTGTTCGGAACTGAGAACGCTATAAGGAACAACACATTGAGGTGCTCAATAATGGTATAAAAGTCTACAAAATTTTGTGACGATTTATCAAAAGGTTCTTGAGTTATTCAGATTTTAAATTCAAATTTAAATCGTGTGAGATTTTGTGGAGATATCTATAGTGAAGAAAAAACCCTGATCAGATGCTTTTGAACACTCGTTCATTGAAAGAGCTACAGTGCTAATATCTCGAAATTCTGTATAGGACTTGAGATTGAGACTGAATATCTGAATGCAAAATATCAGCATGATCTGAATTATATTCTGGATATTAGTCAGAAAATGAAATAAGTGAAAAATCGATAACCAAAAATATCAAACTTGTATTTTTCTGATTTCACAAGCCTTTTGAATATTTGCATAATCTTTCACTTCGCCAATTTACATCCTGTAACTTGATTTCATTTCAATCGAAAGTTTTTTCATGGGAATAGTATAATTAGGATAGACTTTTCCCACAAATTTTTGTTTACTGCTCTCAATTGGTTTTAAACATCTTTCTGTTGAAGCTTTATTTACTATGCCGTAATAGGCAGTTAATTTTTGTCGGTCTCTCCAACGAGTCATACACAAAAAAGCTTCAGAAGCAACCTTGCATATAACTTGAATCAAAGCTAATAGCTACTATCCATAAAACACAGTAGTAAAAAACTATTGTACTTCTTTTATAACTAAAACGTTTTTTTTTTCAGATCCTAAATCTCATCATAATAATAATGTATAGAACCGGCAACCACGGAAGTTTCCTAGGAGTTGGGGGAACCTGGAATTTGAACGAAGAAAAAACTGCAGATGTTGAAATCATAGCTTCGGGAGTTTTCGTCGGCTACTTTATATACACTGCGGTTTCATTGATGAGCCTCCTTTTCGGCACCAGGGATAACAAGGTGTAAGTACATGTTGCATCATCGTGCAAAATTTCCTGAATTATTTGAATGTTTACAGATACTTTACTGATGTCATCATGGGTGTGGTGGGTGTCTTCATGTGGTTGACAGTAGGAGCTGCTGCTCTGCATTATTGGCATGGTTATATTGACGAACACAAATATGTGTCAGTGTCTTCAGAAAGAACGGTATGAAACTTATTCCATAATAATAAAATTTTGAGTTTAATGATAAGAAAATTATCAGGCAATTGGACTATTTTTATTCTTCAGGTTTTAAAATACGTTCACCAATGTATCGACACCTTTCGTGTCTTTATCAAGGCTGAAAATTATTTATACTGTGAACATAACAGATCGAGATATAAAAGAGAAGAGACGCTATGACATACAATTGAGTAAGGAAAAATAGTACCACAGGGCGAGGCTAAGTCGGGGACCAATATGGCGAAAAGTTCAGGGTTGAATTAAGTTGCCAGTTTTTCTGTTTACAAATTTCACCCATAAAGACGACGTGTTCGGTCTTTAGGAATCCTGTTCAAATAAGGTCAATTGAATATCAAATAAACAATTTTTCTTCAGGTGATAATATACACATATAAAAAGATATCAGAATACCAAGACAGACAAGCAAAAATTTCGAATGCGGATCTGTTCAGTACTCATCCCCACCTGTGATATGTTTTTCCTCTGATTTTCTTCTTATCTGTCACTTCTCTGCTTGAAGAACGCCTTACACTGCACGATACCATTTTATTGTATATTATTAAGCAGAAAAATCGCAATTTAACTATAAACAGGCGCAAGAATCACAATTCCTCCAGAAAATTTAACGATTGTCAAATTTGACCTTCGGTGGTAGTAATATGGCGCATCTGATACCACGCATCTGATACCACGTTTATCAATGATGGCAACTCTATAGATCCAAGTGAATAAATGAAATAAATATAAAACAAACAAATAGAATAAGTCAATATGAAATATATAAAACAAAACGTAGATTTATTCATTTCATATTGACTTATTCTATTTGTTTGTTTTATATTTGTTGTGTTTATTTACTTGGATCTGTTATGTTCACACTATAAAAATTTTTCAGCCTTGATAAAGACACGAATGGTGTCGAAACGTTGGTGAACATTTGTATGTAAAAACCTGAAGAATAAAAATAGTCCACTTGCCTGATAATTTTCTTATTATTCAATATCATGGATGAGAATGAAATTAAAATATTCGAGTTTAACATGTTTTCGGTTTTTTTTTTAGGTTGGATTGATTATGGGCTCACTGTGTATACTAACAGCAGCTTTATATCTGTTGGATTCAGTTGTATCCGTTTTGTTTGTTGTCCGAGAAAAACTTAATGGACAATTTTGATTATCTTTAATGATAGTGATTACGAGTTTTTTGTATTTTTGTATATCGATATAGTGTTCAAATTCAATGGAGAAAACATTTCACTTGACAAATAAACTGAAAGTGGCAGATTTGATGAAATCGAATGGAAGACCTTTTACGTTTCTGATGAATAAAGGATTTTTTAGGATAAATACTCATTGAATTATTTTACCAAGCAAACATATTCATTTTTCATTCCTGTTGGCTTGAATTGTTTCGTACAAACTTTTGCCATATTATCAATAATGATAATATCAACGTAGAAATCTAGACCACCAATACTCGCAGAAAAAAAGTTATAATATCATTTTTATACAAGAATACAAGGCTTAATTCGAATTCAAAAGAAATAAACTT
This sequence comes from Propylea japonica, assembly GCA_013421045.1. Lineage (NCBI taxonomy): Eukaryota > Metazoa > Arthropoda > Insecta > Coleoptera > Coccinellidae > Propylea > Propylea japonica. Next base: position 41,106,064 of record CM024247.1, read on the forward strand.
ATAGCTGGTGGTCCTGGTAAATCGAACTCAAACTGACGAAGCAGAATGTTACCGAAAATTATTTCAATATAGTGAAAGCTATAATCGATTGAAATTAACCAACCTCGTTCAAAGCAAAATGCAAAGAAGTGGTATCAAACAGAGCACTTATGGATAGCCATTTCGTCCTTATTAGGACTCATCAGCACAGAATAGCTCTGTTTGATCTAGGTTTTTCTTGAAACTCACAGCAAAATGGCATTTTTTTTAAGGTATAAATATACTGAAGACGCCCTTCATACCTTGAAGAAGATGCCTTTTCGCTGTAAGTTCCAAGAAACACCTTGATCATTCAGAGCTATCCTGTGCTGATGAGTCCTAATAACTACAAAATGGCCATCCATAGGTGCTCTGTTGGATACCACTTCCTTGCATTTTGTCTTGAACGAGGACGAGATTATCTCCGAAGTATGAGTTTAATATTGGTTGATTTCAATCGATTAATATTATTCTCTGTTTTCACTACTTCGATATTCATGGCAATGTCACGTGTTAAACCTCTTCTTATTATTATATTCAATGAAACTGATAGGTATGCAACACGCATTTCAAATCATTTCATTTCATAAACTTATATATCATACAAAAAACAAACCATTGTTTAAAAAAACGTGTGACTACTATGAGCCAACCTCCTAGGAAAGTAGTACCTGTCCCATCCTCCCAAAATCCTTTGTGACATCCAGTCAACCAAAGAAACAATTCCACATACTATCATCATTATACCGAGTGGTATGAGACTGTTGCTAATTTCAACATGAGTCATGCAGCACGCCATTATTCCGAAAACGAAATTTATGATTCCAAGTACGAAAAGAACAACTCTTTCTAGTAAAACGCAAGGTCGGTCTTGGATATAAGACACTATGAAAACCACAGATATCAGCAGGTACCCTGCAGAACCACTGATGAAGAAGACATGGTACTCTCTGTCGATCCAGTATCTCACGTGGTTTCTTGCGAGATGGACGCTCAAGATGGCGGACGAAATCTGGAACAAAATATAGGGTAAGATCATTGGATAAAGCTGTTAAACAAAAAAGCTGATGACTGGTGAGAGTTAATGTGAACAATCAGTTATGAAGCCGGTGTTTACGGCCCCTCAATCCAATTAGCCATACCGATGGGTCTCTGTCCGTCGGTATTTCAGGCAGAGACACTTGCTATAAGGAAGTGCGTTGCGCTCTGTGCGAACGCAACTACCAAAGAAAGGAAATATATATAGCATCTGACAGCAGAGCAGCCCTGCTAGCGCTTGACTCTCCACAAGTGAAGTCAAAGTTTGTCTGGGAATGCAAAACGTCACTTAACCTACTAGAAGAAAAGAACCAGGTCAATCTCATCTGGATGCCTGGTCACTCCAGGATTCACGGCAATGAAGGGGCAGACCAACTGGCCAGGGAAGGGGGGACAACACCCTTCACTGGACTAGAAGCTTCCCTGGCTTCCCAGCCAGCCATCAGGCAATGGCTATTACGGACTGCGAACAAAAGAGGAAGCTTATGTCCTGGCGTACGACCAATGGTCAAAGGCAAGCTAGGTCACTTCTCTCTCACTCGACGAGCTGGACCAAGAAAGTCCTCTCACTCAGCAAATTGGAACTGAGGAAACTGACGGGCGCTCTCACTGGGCACTGAACCATAAGGTATCGGTTACAAAACATGGGAAAGGCGCCCTATAGTACATGTCGCTTCTGTCAGGAAGCCACCGAGACAGCCAGACACCTGCTATATGAGTGTGAAGCTGTTCACCAGAAACGGTTACGGCATCTTGGCTCCTGGTTCCTAAGGCCTGAACAAGTAATGGGTGTGGCCCCAGAAAGGTGGTGAAGTTCATTGAGACTTTGCTGCCTGACTGGTAAACAGCTCGGGGATCCACAATAGATCTTAAGGTCAAGGTGCTCGCGAGGTCGGTTCCGATCTGTCGCCTCCCCTCTAATCTAATCTAATCAGTTATGGAATTTTTGGTGGACTTCCGACGACAATCAAAAAGTTGACCGCTTTTTTTTCACGTTGACTTTATTATGACGTTACTGCCAACTTCAGATAAATAAACAAACACCTACTATGCGCTCCAATATTCGTGAACGGACTATAGGTATAATTCTACTCAACTAATGATTTCAGTGTCTTCTTCTATATATTTCAAATACATTACATGGCCATATAAGTAAAATGAACTTTCCTCTTTTCACAATATTCTGAGACCACTTGTGTCAAGACCACCATCCCTTCGTTGACTTAATATCCTTACTTTCAATCTCCTCTTTATAATCACTATCTTCATCATCATCATCACCTTCATCATCATTGTTGCCCTTAGTTTCCTGGGTGAATGAAACTCTTGCAGGTTTCTTTTTTCTCTCGCTGGGCGCAGACCACCAACCATGCCTTATAGGATTTCTCTCCCTTCTCAAATCTCTAGGCCAGTCCAAATATATTATACAAAGTAAATCGATAATCAACAAAACTCCTGTGATTATAAAGAAGATTCCAGATAGCATAAACTCTATGGGTATCAAGTCAGAATCCCTCATCATGACGTAGTAGTACAGATTTGTAATTGCGCAAATGGCGTGAAGAAAAATTCCTACGACCAGAAACATTGATTCGGTGAAATGCGACGTTTCTTCTGAGAAATACTCAGATATCAGGGTACCGCAGATCAGGAAGTAGGTGAAGGCAGTACATTGCAGCAGATGGTAGGTGTGTATACTGTGGATTTCGATATAGGTGCAGTAGATCAAGTAGACAGTGGTGATACTCAGTATCTGGAAGAAAAGAAGAATTGGTGGTTATCAGAAAACTTCGCATGAATGGACAACATAGCAATTGTGTGGGAAAGTGGAGAATCTTAGGATGCCATATTTTAGTCCTTAAAAGACATACGGTTGAAGACTCAGTTTTCATTTTGGATAAGCTCTATTCGTTAGATTCAAGAGGTACTCTTTGCTTAGCTTTGACCTAGTGGGATAATGTAGTGAGTCTTCTTCTCTATTTTCCGAATCACCTTTGGTGGGTATTATTCTTCAGCCTCTTAAAGTCAAGATTTGAACTATCTATTTGATATAGGTACACATGGTTTCTGCTTTTTGACCTATATATGAGCTGCTTTTTCTGCACAGAAAGCATCTCGTGTGGAGAAAATTCTTCTAAGATGATTTCGTAGCTTTACTCTAGATTGTTTAGAGTGGTCTACCACTTCTCTGTCTGTAAATAGAGGGCTCACTTCCCAGGGCTTTAGCGATCCTCAGTTTAGGTCCATAAATCCTAATCCAGTGTCTCTCTCTGCGTTACGAGGCTATATAAACTGTCTTATTAGGCTTTAATCTCATTATTTGCTTGAAATTTAGATAATCCTCATTCATTTTATAATGATGATTCGAAGGTATTAGAGCCTCTGCGGTACATTGCGCCTAATTTTGGTACGAAATAGGTATAAATCTACTCAAATAACCATTTTCAGTTTCTTTATCCATATATTTCAAATAGCATTACATGGCCATATAAATAAAGGAACTTTTCTCTTCCCACAATATTCTGTGACCACTTCTGTCAAGACCTTACACTTCCAACATCGCATACCATCACTTCGTTGACTTAATATCCTCACTTTCAATCTCCTCTTCATAATCACTATCTTCATCATCATCTCCAACATCCTCATTGCCCTTAGTTTCCTGGGTGAACGAAACTCTTGCAGGTTTATTTTTTCTCTTGTTTGGCGCAGACCACCAACCATGCCTTATAGGATTTCTCTCCCTTCTCAAATCTCTTGGCCAGTCCAAATATATTATACAAAGTAAATCGATAATCAACAAAACTCCTGTCATTATGAAGAAGATTCCAGATAGCATAAACTCTATGGGTATCAAGTCAGAATCCCTCATCATGACGTAGTAGTACAGATTTGTAATTGCGCAAATGGCGTGGAGAAAAATTCCTACGACCAGAAACATTGACTCAGTGAAATGGGACGTTTCTTCTGAGAAATACTCAGATATCAGGGTACCGCAGATCAGGAAGTAGGTGAAGGCAGTGCATTGCAGCAGATGGTAGGTGTGAATACTGTGAATTTCGATATAGGTGCAGTAGATCAAGTAGACAGTGGTGATACTCAGTATCTGGAAGAAAAAAGAATTCGTGGTTATCAGAAAACTTCGCCTAGCATAGCAATTGGGCGAGGAAGTTGAGAATCTTAGGATGCCATATTTTAGTCTTTAAAAGACATACGGCTGAACAATCAGTTTTCATTTTGGATAAGCTCTATTCGTTAGATTCAGGAGGTACTCTTTGCTTGGATTTGACCTGGTGGGTTAATGTAGTGAGTCTTCTTCTCTATTTTTTCCGAATCACCTTGGTGGGTATTATTTTTCAGCCTCCTGAAGTCAAGATTTAAACTATCTATTTGGTATACACATGGTTTCTGCCTTTTGACCTATATATGAGCTGCTTTGTCTGTACATAAAGCATCTCGTGATAATTCACAATCATGTGGAGAAAGATTCTTCTGAGATGATTTCGTAGCTTTACTCTAGATTGTTTAGAGTGGTCTACCACTTCTCTGTCTGTAAATAGAGGGCTCACTTCCCAGGGCTTTAGCGATCCTCAGTTTAGGTCCATAAATCCTAATCCAGTGTCTCTCTCTGCGTTACGAGGCTGTATAAACTGTCTCATTAGGCTTTAATCTCATTATTTGCTTGATATTCAGATAATCCTCATTCATTTTACAATGACGATTCAAAGGTATTAGAGCCTCTGCTCTACATTGCGCTTAATTTCTGTATAAATAGGTATAATTCTACTCAAATAATGATTTTCAGTTTCTTCTTCTATATATTTCAAATATCATTACATGACCATATAAACAAAATGAACTTTCCTCTTCTCTGCGACCACTTCTGTCAAGACCTTACACTTCCAACATCGCCCACCATCACTTCGTTGACTTAATATCCTCACTTTCAATCTCCTCTTCATAATCACTATCTTCATCATCATCATCTCCAACATCCTCATTGCCCTTAGTTTCCTGTGTGAACGAAACTCTTGCAGGTTTATTTTTTCTCTTGTTTGGCGCAGACCACCAACCATGCCTTATAGGATTTCTCTCCCTTCTCAAATCTCTAGGCCAATCCAAATATATTATACAAAGTAAATCGATAATCAACAAAACTCCTGTGATTATAAAGAAAATTCCAGATAGCATAAACTCTATAGGTATCAAGTCAGAATCCCTCATCATGATGTAGTAGTATAGATTTGTAATTGCGCAAATGGCGTGCAGAAAAATTCCTACGACCAGAAACATTGACTCAGTGAAATGGGACGTTTCTTCTGAGAAATACTCAGATATCAGGGTACCGCAGATCAGGAAGTAGGTGAAGGCAGTGCATTGCAGCAGATGGTAAGTGTGAATACTGTGGATTTCGATATAGGTGCAGTAGATGAAGTACACTGTGGTGATACTCAGTATCTGGAAGAAAAGAAGAATTCGTGGTTATCAGGAACTTCGCATGAAAGGCCAACATTGCAATTGTGTGAGGAAGTTGAGAATCTTAGGATGCCCTATTCAAGTCTTTAAAAGACATACAGCTGAATCATTTTGGATAAGCTTTATTCGTTAGATTCAAGAGGTACTCTTTGCTTGGCTTTGACCTGGTGGGTTAATGTAGTAAGTCTTCTTCTCTGTTTCTCCGACTCCTTTTTTGTGGGTATTATTCTTCAGCCTCCTAGGGTCAAGATTTGAACTAAACCTATACATAAGCTGCACAGAAAGCTTGCATAATTCGCAAGATCATGTTGAGAAAGATTCTTCTAAGATGATTTCGTAGCTTTACTCTAGTTTTTTCTAGAGTGGTCTTCCATTTTTTAAGGAGCTTGAATTGGATGAATAAAGCAAGAGTCATTCTTTTTTGGTTTTAGGTCCAGGGAAAAACTTGAGTAATCAACTGTTCGAAAATCATAAAATAAGTCTTCATCTATAATAAAGAAGAAATCCTTCAATATCGAAATAGTTTTCAAGTGTGATTTGTGTTGAAACAAGGTTTTTTCTAATGAGGTTTTTCCTTGAGCTCTGGTATAACAGGAAAAAATAGTTTTTTTTGCACTAACCACAGTAAGGGATTTCTGTTTTTGTTTTATATATTGTACTAGCCCAAGACCAACAAGACCTCGAGTACATGACAAGAAAACTCATTGAAGAATATGAGAAATGGGGGCTAGAACTGAATATTGCAAAAACACAAAAAATGAGCATAGGAGGAACTAGAGAAGATATCGTACTGGACGATGGACGAGTAATTAAGGACTGTGAGGAGTATAAGTACCTAGGATTGAAAATAACTAGAGATGGATTGATGGATGAGGGGATAAAGGAAAGGGTAGTTCTGGGCAGGAAGGCGATATCAATGTTGAATGGAGTTTTATGGGATCAAAGAATATCCAAAGATAACAAAAAGAGAATATATAACACCATTGTAAGAAGTATGATAACGTATGGGAGTGAAGTTTGGCGGTTGAAAAAAAGAATGGAGAATGTACTGTTGGCGACCGAAATGGATTTTTGGAGGAGGGCAGCAGGAAGATCTAGGACTGAAAGGATAAGGAATGAAAGAATAAGAGACATCATGGATATAAAACACACAATTGTGGACGACATCAGAACAAAACAATTGATATGGTTTGGGCATGTCCAACGAATGCCAGAGAACAGAATACCCAAACAGACATTGCTGTGGAAACCACTAGGGAGAAATAGAAGAGGTAGACCAAGGCTAAGCTGGAGAGAGGGAATTGACAAAGAACTAAGAGATAGAGACATACCTGAGCATTTGTGGACAAATAGAGAAGAGTGGAGATTGGGTGTCGGAAAACGACGTAGAACGTTTTAGGCCGGCTTATATATATATATATATGTATTTATTTATTTAAATAATGACAAGGGTTGAGATTATTAAATGTATAAACCCAATTCAAATAAATTCATAGTAAAACAACTGAAGGAACTATAAGTATTGTGTAAACAAAACATGGTAAACAACAAAATAAAAATTAACTTCGACGCCATCCATCCAGCCTGTTCTTAAAAGCGTTCACAGAAGGGGCCTCCACAATCGCCGTTGGTAGATTATTCCATGAACTGAATATTCTGTTAGGGAGATTTGAAGGCTTCCTTAGATAGCTTATACCTTAGACAAAGGCTTATACCGATGCCCTCGCAAGCTGTTAGTATTGAGGCAATACATGTCTAGAATCTCTCCACCGAAATGGCCATGAAGAGCTCAGAAGGTAAAAATGAGATTATATAAGCTCTTGATTTCGAAAAATTATAAGGAAATAAAAGCAATCATCCGATTATGTTCAGTAGTCAAATTTTTGAGAAAAATTTTTGATTTCGCCTAAATTATCTTGCGAATTCTTGCGATCATATAATTGGCGATTGAGTGTGACATACGCGTTAGCATTCATTTCATTAGTGGGATGTTGATTCTATTTTTATAACGATGCCAACTGGGCACTCTGATATGAATCGTTACATCACTAATTATGCTTTCTAGAAGGTCATCATGGCGCGACATTTGAACTTGCGAGTATAGAAATCCCATTTCCAATATTTCATTAAAAATCGATTGAAATTTCAAGTGAATAATTGAATAGGTATTGATATTCAACATAATTCTTTATAGAAAAAACCTCACAATTAAATATAGGTAGTGGAAATGCCCATCGAAAAAGATACGTACAGAACAGCGATGTCTAACTAAAAATAGCTATTGAATTTCCCATAACTTTATTTCTTCAGATGGTTATTGCAGTTTATGTTTTATATTAATTAATCGACATTTGTTATGGAGCATAAAACTTGAATAGAAATAAAAATGGCTACTAAGTTGAATGTTATACCCCTTTTACGGTATATCAATCGACAATTAATAGTTATCGCTATTATCACATAAAGAAATATATGAAAGTGCTGTTTTGAATTGAGGAATATGGCGGAAAAAGTAGTTATAAATGAAAACCATCAGAAAAAACTCTGATGATAGCCATAAACTCCAATCAATACCTAGTTATGTCTTTCGAAAGTGAAATAAACGATTTTGAGTTGACATTTTATGAGAAAAATGCAATGATAAACTATGGATTCATCATTTTATTCCAATGTACAAATCTTCCTATTTTCAAAAACAAATAATGCTAATATGAAAAAAGTTTTATTAACTGAAGAATGTTTACTTACGTTCAGAACTATATGACGTTGATGACCAAGAAATTATGTTGCGACTAAATCCACAAAAAGGGATATTCCAGTTGAGGACACCATAGCAAGTAGCCAAAGGGTACTCTTTTTCGAAAGATGTTCTGTTTTACTTCCAATATACAATGCTAATAATACACAGAAAAGGCTTAGAATACTCCATAGTATTCCAGTAGTAATAAACATTTTTTCGGTTAATTTTTCCGGTTTTTTCTTGAAATATAAACCCAAAAGAATACAGGAAAGCATGAAATAAGTGGAAAGAAAGGAGAAAACAATATTAAAGTAATGAATATTGTAGATGTCTATGTAAGAGTCGAAAACGAAAGTTAATCCCACTAATGTGAAAATCTGAAAGATATCACTTTAGTATGTGTTATTCAAGACAAATAGGTATTTACTAAAGTACTCACCGCCTCAAGAATTTTCATCCAGAATCCAGGTATTCTGATAACTACCCGGAAGCTGTTCATGCTTTCTTTTGGATTTGTGTATAATCGACTTCAAAGTCATTGTCACTTTGCATTATGTTTGACAAGTTTTGAAAAAGAACCGCATAGAAATTCTGTACTTTTTTTCGGTGCAGAGCTTTTAATAGGTTCATAGAATAATTAACGTTGACATTATGAGTTCGAATTCAGCCATATAAATTTCAAATGGGAATAGTAGACGTCTTAAATAATAGTGAGTGATGTCGATTTTATATTGCGATCTTACGTTCTTTTGTGCTCTTATTAGAGCTGTTTTCACCACTGAGCAAAAGCTCGTTTCACTTCTAGAGCTTCAATGAACTCCAAGTACTTGATATTCCTCCAAGGAGACTAGATCCGCGTTCTTTTATAGAAACAACATATTAATATCTTTAAAAAAACTAACAATAACAAAATAATTTGAATATAGAATAATATTGATCGATTTAAAATCAACCAATATTGAACTCATACTTTGGAGCTAATCTCGTCCTCGTTCAAGACAAAATGCAAGGAAGTGGTATCAAACAGAGCACCTATGGATGGCTATTTCGTCCTTATTAGGACTTATCAGCACAGAATAGCTCTGAATGATCAAGGTATTTCTTGGAACTTACAGCGAAATGGCATCTTCTTTAAGGTATAAATATACCGAAGATATTATTCTTGGGTGAAAAGGGTGGAACAAAAACACGTGTAGCACTAGACTAATTACTTTAATACTCACTCGACTCTACTTTGCTGGAACAACTTAGCTGTGACTACTTGTGCACAGGGTATCATCGAAAAATATACAAGAACACAGATGTGGTAGTGTTGAACATAGAACTTCATAGTCCTTCTTCAAACCAAAGGGCAATACATTTTTATTATTTCAACAGAAGACGTAAAATTTGCGAAACACAAGAACGCTTGGTCAATGCGGCAAATGGTAAACATCTCGCTACTTCGTTCAAGGTAAATGCTATGGAAGAAGGTTTTCGTGTGAACTAGAGATGGCGTCTTCGGTATATTTATACCAGAAGATGCCATTTCGCTGTAAGTTTCAAGAAATACCGTGTATCATTCAGAGCTATCCTGTACTGATGAGTCCTAATAAGAACGAAGTGGCCATCCATAGGTGCTTTGTTTGATACCACTTCCTTGCATTTTGTCTCGAACGAGGACGAGATTAGCTCCGAAGTATGAGTTTAACATTGTTGATTTCAATCGATAAACATTATTCTCTGCTTTCACTACATCTGTTGACTATGTAACTATGAAATACCTATTTCTATCTTGCTTCATCATAAAGTTCTGCAGTTCTGAAAAGTACCTATAAGAATGCTGCTATTCAAAATTATTCTATAGCTTTTCACATGGCAGCCTGTATACATCCTGACCTTCGTTTTCTATCAAACGCAGCTTAACTCGTAACTCTGGGAAGCAAAGAAGACAAAGTCCACAAAAAGAACAAACTGTAATGCCTCCATTCTATGTTACATTCTGATCGATACAATGCCACTTTATCATTGCATTATTGAAAGATGCATACCTAACATAAAACCGTATCTATTCTATCGTGTCTTTCATAACGATATAAAAATATTCTATGAACATCGCTCCACATAACCTATTCATTCGATGGTTTTGCTTCCATTAAAATTTCCTAAGTACGTAGGAGAATGAGAACAAGATGTATTTCGTTATGTATAAGGTATCTGAGATCTTTGTGTGCTGCAGTGATTCATTTGGGGGATTTTGTCATGGTTAATAATGTGGACATACTGACGAGGATGCATATAATGGAGAGATTAATGGAAGATGCGGTCTTCAACGTGGAGGCGTATGCCTTAGTTGGCCTTTTTGGGTTGGGTTTTATAGGTTAAGTTTGAGTGTACAGGGTGTTTTATGAGTTGAGTGTTCTTTTTTGACAAAAATCATCAAAATGAGTCATACCCAAATTGTTAATATGAAATCAACGCTTTCAGAGTAGAAGTACCTTGAATTTGTGATTTATTCAAATAGTGAATAAGTAGACAGTTCAAAATGAGGGTGTATCTGGAAGGGCAGGTCAATAATGTCGGAGAAGTGAAGAAGCCATTGAAAGTGATTGCGAAACTACTGGTTAAGATTTTGTATACCAAGAAAATATGGTGATCATTTCATTTTGAACATTTTCAGTACCTAATTTGAATCAATTTCAGCAGTTAGTTTTTTACCTTTCTCATTTTCTCTTCAATAATTTTCTAGCTCAAATGAACTTCAAAGGAATCTCCACAATTGATATCTGCTGAACAACAACTGGATTGTTCTGAAAGTTGTTTCAAATTACGCGTTTTTTAAGAATAATAAAATGTAGATGACGCTCTGTATTCGACTGGGTATTTGACATTTAAGATCCATAAAAAACGGCTTCGTAGACGATACAACATTTTTTGCATTCAAATTGTTGGATTTTTTCATGAAAATCCTCGTTCTGTGAAAAGTATTTCCAGAAAATCACGCGAATATTAGGTTTGACTTAATCGTCCATCTGAAAGCTCTATTAGCCGAATTATCAAAAAATATCAAGAGGCTGGTTAGGTGGAAGTTTTAAAAATTTAAGAAAAGCCCTGAACAGGAGCTTTTGAGCGCACGTTCTTTGGTGGAGCAATAGGACTGATACCTCAAATTTTATATGCGATTTGAGATTGATACCAAATATATAAATGCAGAATCTCAGCAAAATCGGAATTATATTCTAGAAATTAATCAAAAAATTTAATATGTGAAAAATGAATATTTAAAAGAATTGAATTCTATAGCTTTGATGACGCGATCCTCTTGAAATTTCGCCCGAAAATTCAGTATATCAGTCTTGATTCAAGAAATAAATTTAATTTGACTCGGTTATTCTGTTATGGAAATATGTAGATTCTTTATTTCAATATTCCAATTGAATTTTCTATGGTTCTGTTGACACTATTGAAACGAAATTTGGCATGAAAATTCAGTATAACAGTCTCCGTACACAAAAATATTTTACCTGAATCGGATATCCTGTTATGAAAATATAAAGAATCTTTTTTCAATTTTTCAATTGAATTTTTTATGGTTCTGTTATTACTATGGCCACAAAATTTTACCTACATGAAAATTCAGTGTATCAAATTTTGTTCATAAAATAAATATTTGAATGGGATATATTTTGTGGAAATAAGAAGTTTCTTCCTTTCAATATTCCAATTGAATTTTCTATGGTTGTAAACTAAGGCCACAAAATTTTGCAAGGGGCTTATTATGAGCATCTTGCAAATGGTCGCGAAATTTCATTTCGATTGATTTCGTTTTGTCTGAGATATCAAGTCTCTAGGACAATCCTTTCGAAAGTTAGTGTGCTAACGGACGGCTGGACGGCCCCACGGACATAATTGAATTTGACCACGGATTCGTCATCATTTGGACAAAACGATATAGAACTCGTAAAACGAGCAACCAAAAAGTGAAAAATACAGTCACAAAATAATATTGATTTGTTCCATGAAAGTGTTGCTGAAAATCCTGAAATGTCTATTAGACGACGTTCTCAATATATTGGACTTCGTGGGCCCATAACATCGCATATTTGATATGAGGAGTTAGTTCTGAAGGCATATATCGTAATGATTTCCTGAAGGACTGTCATTTCTAGAATGATTTGTTCTGGAAATGCCCTTTCCACAGTGTTCTCAAGCATTAGGCATCGCTCAGACCACATTATGGCCTATTAGATATAAGCTTATACTACACGTGGTTTCATCAGGATGATGCCACTGAGCGCAATATTCATTGAAGATTGTTCCGCAATTGCTATTCGAATGATAGCGATTTCCATCTATAATTTTTTGATTCTTGCCTCTTATAAAGAAGTTGTCAATGTTCTCATTGGAAAAACCGATAATTGTTGGTGGTCTAAGAAAGTGCATCAGGAAAACCACTCCGAATCGGCAATAGCTCATTTCCCACACAGAATAAAACATGAAAATATAATCAGACCCCTACAATAGAACCTAGATATCGCAATAAAGAAAATATCTCCGGTGCGTTTGCGTTGATTCGCATCAGATAGATCCTCGACGGACCGCTGTTATAAAAGCATGTCCTGGCTGGAGGCTGCCTACAGTTTGTACACAATCTCTCCATACCCCCAAAGACCGACAACAGCGCCACCTGTACACTTCCCGTGGAAAAAGTTAAAGCTCTCGGTTTGCTAAACTAGGGTATTAACATGTTCGTCTGAATTTTTGAATTTTGGCGGTGATTTTTCGAGTTTTTCAAAGCGCAAATTGAAGAAATGGGCCTGTTTGGAGTTGCTGTTCAGTTGATGATGGTCCTTTTGTTGTTTAACCAAGAGGTTGTAGGGTATGTTGTAGATAAGAGAAGTGCAGCGGCTGAGAAGGGTACAGATGATTTTCTGGATTATCAGTTAGGGGTGAAATATGATGAATACCCGGTAAGTAGTTACTGTTTTTTGATGGTTGGTTTAGCATTTTAAATTGTTAAGAAATTTCACTCCGGTCGAAGATTCTTTGTAAGTGGAGAACTGCTGTCGCAAAATTATAGCATACACAACCGCAAAATGAATTGAATCAGAGCATTAATGATTGTCGAAACTTTTTCATTGTTTCAATCTAACAGTTTCATTTAAATTAATTCGGCTTTGACTTGTACAAATTATTTCGTGCGTCAACTTATGAACTACTACACAATATTAACCCAGTGATAAATGAACACCGAAAATATTAATCAAATTGATAGGAAATAAATGAATAATGATTTATAAATGTAAGTAGAATCAGTATCAAGACATAATGAAAAGCTGAATAAAACACATATTACAGAAGTGATATCAATATAAGTTCGTAAGTATTCAGATGATATTTATGATTCACAATTTTTACTTCGAACAATTCAGTTGTAAATCGTACAAATTATTATGTGGTTACGCTAACAACTTGATTAAATGATATGAGTTTCATCTCAACAACGCTTCCTCATAAATAAAAACAAATTAATAAACACTACGAAATTCATCAGAACGAAATACCTATATTTAAATAGTTTAAATATTTGAACTTGAACAGATTCAGTCTATAAAACAGATTATTATATAGTTTCATTTTTGATTTTATCGAACTAAAAGTTTCATTTCAATTTGCGGATCGAGAAATGATCACAAAAATTAAGCAAAAGCTTTTCCAGACTAAAGGTTGACGCTCACTTGGACGAGACGAAGCGAAGAGTTGTTTTCCGCAGGCACGATTTGCATTGAATCAAATGGGTAGACGCTCACTTGGGAGGCGCGAAGCGAAGATCAGAATCGTTTGATTCAGTGCAAATCGTGCCTGCGGATAACAACTCTTCGCTTCGTCTCGTCTCGTCTCGTCCAAGTGAGCGTCAACCTTAAAGAAGAAAAATAATTCAAAGTATTTATTGCTCAGCAAACTGAATCAACAATTCTGGCGAAAAAAAAAGTTAAAACAATAATATGAAATCAAAGTGAAATAAGAAATATTCTGTAGGGAGCTCTCATAAAATATTTTTCAACAATATCCCTTCTTATTCTAGCTTCGTTGTCGAGAACAGAAAAGGAAAGTTATCATAAAAAATAAAATTTATTATTTCAGAGGCTGACTTCCCATCTTTTTCATATTACAGTGTATTCAATATGAAAAATTTCATGAGAAAACATTGATTATTATATACTCTGAGATAAATAAAAATAATCGGTATATTTTTTTACATTTTTGCGATCTTGAGGTTAGAGCGCCCCCTAATCGGGGGTAGCGTTTTTAAGAATCCACAGCACAGCAACAAGTGTCCCCCAAAATATTAGTGAAAGTATTTCTGTAAATTAAGCTACTTACTATATTGAGAGATTTATCCGGTATTCCCCCTCTTCATTGAGACATCTCGTAAATACATTTTTCAAATACAGTGGAACTTCCCTACAACGAAAGCGCCGAATCCGCAAGAAAAATTCGTTATAAAGAAATTTCGTTATACGGAAAATTTTTTCTATAGTCGGCAATGTCGCGATCGACTTCACTGATAAATTTGAGTTTATCATTCAAACTTAAGCACTTGCTTTCAGACATTTTCGCACAACTTTTCACACTAGTTTCACACTAGCGTAATGGTTAGATTGAAACCAAACAGCCAAGGGTGTATTTGAAACTGTTTCAGATGGATCTCTCTGTCGCCGTAATGATTTAGTTTAAGATCTGGATTTATAACGTATGTCCAGAAAAATTTCTGAAAAAACCCACCCTTAGACCTTCTTACCAATAACTATTCAAAGAGTGTTGTTCTTAGAATATTTCGTTATAGAGATAATTTACTTCGTTTTAGAGGATGATTTTAACATGGAATTTGGATTCAAGTTACAATGACTTGTACGAAATTCGTTATACAGACGTTCGTTAAAGGGAAGTTACACTGTAATTGTATCTTTATATGAAATCAAAAATATATTCGAAATGACGAAAATAAGACACCTAAAAATACCTTCTTTTTTCGTTCACAAAACAATATAAGATTAAACTTTAGCTGAAAAATCATTCAAAAATTGAAATTCAGTCAGAGAGCCCTTCGAAATATCAGTTAATTCATTATATGAAATAATTCCTTCAGATAATTAATGCTTTGTTGCTTTCAAAATGATAAATTGAACCAAAAAGAAACTGAAAAAAATCGATGAAATATCAGAAAATGGTTTATGTAAATTGACGTTTCCTCAGACAATAACGGTATGGTTGATCCTAAAAAACAGATTTAATAGTCCCCCCATATTCCTTCTTCATTCTAGTCAAAATATAATTATAGTTTATATCGCGTGAAGCGATGAATTTAATTGATTTTTACAGATATTAACATACTGCATTGGACAGCCATAATCTTTTCGCAAAAATGGCTATAAAATTCTTTATTAGTTTCCATCTGGTCCTATCTATCATCGCGGAAATTTTTTCACAGGAGTTACGCTTCGGAAATTGAATTCTAAAAATATCATTTCCATCGGAAAATTAACAATTTATACAAGGAGATCATAAACGTTTATGATCGGGGAGTGCTAGATATACATTTCTGCGAAAGATTTGGGCCATCGTGAAGGAAGATGAGTCATTATTGCAGTTAATTGTAGTTTCATCATTTTCTTTTTGAACGAAATTCTTTATGACAGTTATTCGCTTTTGTCTTAACTGTAAGAATACCATACAGATAAATTTCATGATAAACTGAGAATTATTAAATTGTCAGAAGTCGCAATATATTGAAGTGAAAATGTGAGTTGAATAATTCCTTGGAAATTTTTCGTGGTGAATAGGAAAAACTTGATAAAACTGTGAAATAATAATATCAGACCTCATATCAACATATCCACTTACAATCTTGAAGTAATTTAGCAAAGTAAATACGTAAAGTATCGATTGAAATATAATCTGGGAGAATTCTGCATTTCTTGAAACCTTTTTAGGTTTTCACTGCCAGTCTCTGAAACAGAACCAATTAAAAAAAATTCAATGAAGATGAAATGCTTCTGCGTAAATCCTTGCACTAATTTGTCAGTAGCAAATTGGTTTTGAAAAATTGTTGCCTTACAGTAAAACTAGAAGAGAAAATTAATGAATCAACATCTCTTTGTGTTGACAACTTTCAATGTCAATTAGACTACAAAGGAAAAAAGACACAATTCTAAAGATTTTCCAAGTTTGTCTGAAAAAGGAGTCTGATTTAGACACCGAAACTTCAAGTTATCCTTTCATTTATTTCCTTCTTCAGTTTTACTGTTAGACAACAATTTTTCAAAACCAATTTGCTCCTGACAAATTAGTGCAAGGGTTTCTGTTTAAGAGACTGGAAGTGAAAACCTAAAATAGTTTTTTATAAATACGTGAGGGTTCATACAGAGTGAAGTAATAGTAATTCAATCATCCACTAGTTATTCAATTCACCTGTTAATTAATAGCTAGAATAATGACTGAGTTGACCACCAGATTTCTTCGTCTACCTCATTATAAATCGAGTATGAATTCTTGATGGAAGTATATCCTTTTTTGCACAAAACATACACTTGACAAGATATATAGTCCGTTCACGAAAGTTTGAGCGCATGGTAGGCGTCCGTTCATTTATCTAAAGTTGGCAGTATTTGCTAGCATAACAAAATAAAGTCAACGTTGCCGAATGTACCCAGCCTCGTCCGACTAACTTGCGAGTTATCAGAGAACTCTATGTAATATTGACAACATTGCGTATCAATCTGACAAGAACATAAACAAAATAACCTGAAATTCTAATATACACAGTGGAATATGCCAAATTTCCATGGCCAACCGACGGCTCAATCTTTCGTGAACGGACTATACCTAAGTTTATATGTTTCTAAGTTCCAGTAGAGTTTTAACATTACTTGTATTGCTCCTGAATACTTTTGTTCAGTTTCCCATCATTTTATATTAAGCTGCTCAATAACGATCAAAAGACAGGTGCAGAATTTCATAGAGGTCTAAAAAAATCGAAATCATATTTTGAAAGAGAATTTGCCACTGAAAATGGAAGAATATTATTTTAGTGAAAAAAGTGATAAATGGATTAACGTTATTAAAATTTAACTGCAGAATTTCATACGGACCTATAAAATCGAAATCATATAGTAGAAAAACATGTTGCCACTGAATATGGAAGAATATTATTTAAGTGGGAAAAGTGATAGATGGATAACGTTGTTAAAATGTTTTGAAGTTCATACGAGGATTTTGCACAGATTGTAGGTGATTGAATTCTACGTACCTTTGAACATAAAGTGTGAAAAACGAATTGATATGATGTTTTTATTCAATGTGTGCTTGTTCTAGAGCTATCCAATTTCGGTTGAATGTTTTTTATCTGATGTATGCTGAATACGAATGTGTTTCAGCAAAATCAGTTAATTGAGAAACTCATACATGTATTCGTTTATTGGATAACAAAGGAAGGATAGTGTATTCAGATCAGGATTCTAGGAATTTTGTCGATAGATGGGTATGAATATCCATGGACAAATAATAATCTTATTGTATCGATTAAACATGCTTTCAATGAGTTACTTCGTCGTGATTCGTGGCTCTCCAAATATGCGTTTATGTAAAACTCTGTGAAATATCTGAGGAAATTGGTTGCAGCATTTATTCTAAACGGTTTTCCAATAAGAGGCGTTATTTGATGACATTTTTCAATATAAATTATCGGATTTTTATTTCATTATAAAAAAGAAGTTATGCCGTTGAAAGTATAAAAAAAACATCAGGCAAATAACCACCACGACTACACTACTTACAGGACTATATCCTTTTAATGAAGTTTCCATGACCAAATCGCAAAGTGACTGCCCTATGTCTTCGATAGATTCGCGAATTTCATTTTTAGGGTCTTGAATCGACGCTGAGCTATAGGCGTAGACCTTCTCTTTCACATGGCCCCAAAGCAAGTTTAATTGTCCATATCAATACTATCCAATTTCATTCATAAATGGAATGACTTATTCCAAACGAACGACGAGAAATGGACAAACCTGGGTTTTCTTCAACACTTTCGGCTACAGCAGTAATATTCTCGGCTGTTCTTGAGCGACGTGCACGGGTTTTATTCTTCACATCACTTACTTGTCTCAACAGCTCGAATTTTTCCACCAATTTCTTTATTGCGGTTCGACAAGGTGCTTCACGATAACTCAAAAATGTTCGAGTTTCTGCCTAATTTTCACCATCTTTATAGTGAATTTTAATATTTTCAATACGTTCTTGAAGCGTGTATCGTTACATTTTTATTAATGGCATAGTTTCTACTTGTCAAATACCAAAAAATGACAGCTTTAAACATGACATCTACCGAAGTAGCGGGCAATTCAAAATAACACCTCTTATTGGAAAACCCTTTAATATGATGTAGTGAACGCTTTTCAGAGTTTCCAAAAATATGATGATAGTGTTTTTCGTTCGAATAACAAACTGATATAAGGTCTTGTGCAAACACGTAAGATTTTTCCTTTAAATTTGAACACACTGTATAAACTACTGAATGAAATCAAATACCAGCACTGTTCATAAATCGCTTAATACGCCAACAATAAAATGGATAATCATAATCCTCCACTTCTTGACGTAGGCGGTTGGCGTATTTCCCTTGTCTTATATTTTGTTTTTAATCTTTAGGACAAGTAGCATTAGGTACATCCGGTATTATCTCTTATTCAATCTCGATGTAAATTGAGCCTTCAAGCTTCAAGTTTGTCTTTGAATGGGGATCAAGCAAGTTATACTTCCTCAAGAGTTGAGTTATAGGATTTGCTGGAGGTAGCAGACATTTTTCATAAGGATTTGATGGAAATTCTTTATGTAGAATGAAAATTGCTTGTAGGTATTCAGGATAATTTCTATCCATTCGATGAGGTATTTTACTATTTTAGAATCAGGGAAAAAAAGGGTTTTGTGAATGACTTAGGTTCTGATAGAAATTGGGAAAGTTTCCAGGATAATGCCGAATATCCTTTACATTAAAACTTATTTCATAATAGATTGAAAGAAGTTGAACTGATTGGTGTTAATTCCTAATCGTTTTCAATATCAGAAAAACTTGAGGAAAGTCTGACGTGCAACAGAAGCTTTATGACGCTGTAGATAATTCATAATTTGTTTTCCAAAATAATCGATTCACTCAAAAAATCGATGAAGTTCGTTAATTCATAAATATGTTATTTCACGTCTGATTCGATTGGATTTTTTCCTCAATTGTAGGTATGTTCATCCTTAATCAATAATCTGTTTTGAATTTCAAGAAAACTCTGCTTACGTCATTTTATACAGAGTGAAACAAAGTATGTTCTTTTACCCTAACTTTAGAACCACCTCTGCTGTGTTCCAGTTGTTCCACCGTGTGATTTCTTATTTCATTATCGAGAC
The DNA here is from genome assembly GCA_013421045.1 of Propylea japonica. Taxonomy (NCBI): domain Eukaryota; kingdom Metazoa; phylum Arthropoda; class Insecta; order Coleoptera; family Coccinellidae; genus Propylea; species Propylea japonica. Next base: position 41,125,772 of record CM024247.1, read on the forward strand.
ACATCTTCTCTTGACAATTGAGTTCTCATTTTTTACAATAGCTTAATTTTTGTTTAAAATACCGGGTTTTCAGTAAAACATTGAACTTCGCTAAGGCTACAACAGTACTTCAACAAATTCAACCTAAAATTCTGACCTTATCATAATAAAACTGAAAACTTAGTCAAAAACATAACGTGTTTTCCGCCCAGACGCAGATAGCAGGTGCAATTTGTCTCGGCATGTTCTCTTTAAGGTTTTGAGTGAATTAGAGCTTCTTTGAGCTGCTGCAAATTTTCAGGAGTTGGTACGCGAGATAGAATTTTCCTCCCAAGAGCATCCAAACATGCCCAATGGGTTGAAATCTGGTCTCAGAGCAGGCCAGTTGAATTCTTGGATATCAACCTCTGCTTAATAGGTACACTTCCTGGAAATCCTAGCCAAATGCGATTGATCCGGTCGGCCATTATAATACATTAGCACGAAATCGTCTCCAATGAACGGTGTATAAGGAACAACATGTCGCGCTAAAACTTCTCATGTTTCATGTTTTTCCTCACCTTCAAGTTTATTTTCACAACGTTCGGATTTACAATCAAATCTGTGAAAGTACCTTCATAGCCATAGCGAAATTGTGTAATTCAATATTGCACTGAAAACCCTGTACATTTAATAACAATAATTAAGCTATTGTTAAAAATGATGAACTTAATTGGCGAGAGAAGATGTGTCTCGATTATGAAATAAGAAATCACACTCTGAAACAACTGTAACACACCAGGGATGGTTCTAATGTAAGGGTAAAAAACAGATTTTGTTGCACCAAGTATAAAATGACGTACGGCAAGTTTTCTTGAAATTCAAAAGTTGAGGATAAACAAACCTACAATACCGATAAAAATTCAATCGAATCGGACTTGAAATAACATATTTATGAATTAACAAACCTCATAAATTTTTTGAGTGGATCGATTATTTTGGCGGTGAGTGTACTTTTCGCACTTGCAGTTTTGAAGTTCCGAAGGAACTTTTGCGATGATCCTTTTTCCAAAGAGTCCTCCACAGTGCTTCTCTTTCAGTTTCGCCTTTTCCAAAAACTCATTCTCATTGGTGCATTTGCCTATATCACAGAAAAGTTCTTTGATTCCCGAGTGATCAGGAACCAAGACTAAAAGAACTTGTTGTTCTTGCGTAATTCTTATATTACAGACATTTTCAAAAATTGATGACATAGGTACTGTATCCATAGGCACAAACGCCCAAAAGCTGATGCTTTCACGTAGATCGTTTCGAATCACGGAATAATTTCGCATATTTCTTCAATTCTGTTATTTTATTCCGCAACGTTGAAACTCTCCAGTTTTCGAAATATTGGAGATAATATGATATTCTTCTTACAAAACTACCTAGAAAAACAAATATATACGCGGAGTTCAAATAGAGTGTTCAAATATAATGAGTAGGAACAATAGATTTCAAATGTGTTGCCCATCTTATAAATTGGCGTTATCAATTCTAAACAAATGAAAATATTGTTCGTGTCTACTCCAAACATCGATTTAATTGAATAGGTTGCTACATATGTTTCCACCCTCACAAATTTAGGGTAATCTTTATACAGAAAAAAAACAACAAACAAACGTCAAATCCTGACTAATTAGCCACGTCCTGTCTCAAATAGCCTGAAGATGACCCTAAATTTGTGAGGGTCGAAACATATGTAGCAACCTATTCAATTAAATTGATGTTTGGAGTAGACACCAAAAATCTTCCCATTTGCTTACAATAGATTTCCCCAGGAATTGTGGTTTTTATCAGTGGCGGCTCGTGAAATTTCAATCAGAGGAGGCCCGAGACCATGCAGTCAACAAAATAATTTATTTCGAATTGGGCTTCCTGTCAGCCACTTGCATTTATTATACCATTCTACGCAGAATAATTGCTGGTCGAGGTGTCTTAATTACTTGAGTTATGAAAATTTTATCATCGTTGAGAGGATTAATACTTCGTTAATTAAAAGGAAGGGAATCTCAACAACAGCTGATCTCCATCCACGATCGTCGAGGGTGATTCGGGCCAATCGAACGTTCAGTTTTGGCTTAGCTCGTTCACCTAGAAGCGAATATAATGCCACGGAGTCGGGCCTCCGACACGTGATCTACGACTCGAATTTCCCGCACCGTTCATTTGAAGAAGTTTGAAATGTTACCTTTAAACGAATCTCGACTCGTTGAGGCGCTAAGCGGTTTGCCTGCTATCCGTTACGATGTATTGTGTGTAGCGGATAATCTATGAATGTTTTAGATCGCTGAGTAATAAACAAATGTTCATTACTTCGAGATTTGGATAGAAGATAGAATAATGGAAATAATACAGATATGATTATTTTTATTGGAACTTGAATTTAAAATTGAATAAAATGCAGAGAAATTAGGGTAGGCCCGGCCTCCTCTGAGCAGCCGCCACTGGTTTTTATCTCATAGTAACTGTCTAGGAAACCGCCCATGAAATTGTGTAGGTAGGAGCAGCAATATTATCAACCCATTTAAAATCTTCCTATTACATTACGTTTGCGATATAATCTCCACGCCAGATTATCCAGGTTTCATCTTAAATTCAGTCAGATCTGAAATAAAGTTATTAAGCTCGCCTTTTCAAAAGACCGAGTTAATTTATCCTGCTTGTGATGTTAAGAAATAAGATACAGCAATCAAATATGAGCCTAATGAAAATTTATATCTACTGCGTTCGTAGGAAATAATTTATATGCAGAAGAAGTCTTCTGAAGATGCTTTTCCTAAAGAGGCGGGGTAACATCAAAGATTGGGCATATAATATTTTAAGAGGGGACACTTCAATCACAGAACATGTTCTGTGCTTTAATCTTGATTCTATTATAGATATTCAATAGGCGAGTATAGTCCGTTCACGGAAGTTTGAGCCGTCGGTTCGACATGAAAATTAGGCATATTCCACTGTGTATTTAAAAATTTTAGGTTATGTTTTTTATTTGTTTCTCATTTGTAAACGTCAGTTTCCAAAAACACAATATTAATCAAGAAAGTTTATTTTATCAAGTCACTAACTTGTAAAACTGACAGTTAACTTGTAAAATTTTTACAAGTTAGTAGTATTATTTACATTGAGATTTGTCAAGTACTTGCTTCTAATTTCATTCATCCTTGTAATTTCAGAGTTCCTGGAACAAATGTATTTCTCAATAAACGTTCTCGAACTATTCGAAACCGATATTCGTACCCTGTTTTATTCGTATCTATGTTTTCCTTCTCAGAATTGCAAATATCCTAGAGGTTTTTGACCTGTAAACTCACTGACAGTTTCACGTACTCGCTTCTAATTTCATTTATTCGTCTCATTTCATCGTTCCTGGAACAAATATTTTTAGTAATAAACGTTATAAAAGTATTTAAAACGATATTCATGCTTTGTTTCATTTGGATCTGGCCTTTTTCATCAGAAATGAGCAAATATTCTCGAAGGACTTCCCTCTCGTAAAGCCACTGACAGTTGTCATAATTTTCCGATGTCATAAATAATCATAAATAATGCAACTTACGACATTTGCGACAAATTCTTGAGATTTTTTTGGAATGTATCTAACCTTTTTACAAATGAGAAACAAATAAAATATAAAACAATACACGCAAGGTAACGGGTTTTACTGGCTCAAGGAGGTAACTGACGAGCCGCAGGCGAGTCAGTTATATCCTCCATTCGCCAGTAAAAACCCTCTTACCTTGCTAGAAATACATTCTTATTTTGCACAAGACATACATTCGACATAATGAAATTGCTATGTTTTTATGTGACAGTAGAGTTTTGACATTTCTCTTTGCTTCTGAATACTTTGTGTAGTGTTTCCATGAGGATTGCATATTGAAAAAGCATAAATTGGACATTGAAATAGTTATTCCATCAATTGGGTTATTAAAGACAGCGACTAATGGTTAAGATAGGTATTTTAAGGCGGGAGAAGAGCCAACGCGTTAATAGTTCGAGACCATTAATCGCTCGATTAATAACCGAGTTGATTACAAGATTTTTCCGACGATCTCCATATGAATTATTGTGTATGAATTCATTCCCATTTTGACCAAGACATGCATTTCACATAAAATTAACTCAAATATTTCTATGTTCCAGTAGAGTTTTGAAATTACTCTATTGCTTCTGAATGCTTTATGTTCGGTTGCCAATGGAAAGTGCACATTAACATTAATTGAACATTAAAATGAGTCATTTATATTCCATTTCTTACACATTAAAATCACCTTTTTGGGTCGACGAAATTAAAGACAGGTAACCATAACGACATACTGAAAAAAGATATAGAGAAATATTTACGTCTTGTCAATAAATTAGATAGAAATGTTTTTTATGGTTTTCTAAGCTCTATATGGCATTAATTCAGTTAACAAACTGTAACTAAAATTTGTTCTCCAACAAATTACTTGAGACCATGATAATAGATACTTGAATCGTATGTTGAAAAAAGGTCACATTGCTCCATAGAATTTTCCTTAAAAAATTGCCATAACATCATTACAATTGGTTCTCCATGTCAAAATAATGAGAACATAAAAACTTGTTCCAGAAAGTACATACCATACAGCGAGATCGTTTATTTAACACAAGAGTTGTAATGCAAGAAAAAATCAACAAATTATGTATCTAAAGAAGTGGAGCTGAAAAAATTAATATTTTAGTTCTTTGTCTATTCTAATCATGCGAAAGTCTGTCATTTTCGTGTTTCATGAAGGGCTTAGCTTGTTAATTCCTAAAAGTGCCTGGGAGCACTGCGGTGCTCGGAGCACTTTTTCGAACACTAAGCCCTTTCGAAAATTTTGCGGAACACCAAGCACTAAGCACTGCTTTAATTAAGTTCTCAGGAGCACAGTGCTTACGAGCACAAAAGTGCTTCTAGTGGTTTCACGAGCACTAGGCTCAAGGATTCGGCATAGCTCTGTATACCCCCTTGGATGTTCTTCGGACGTTGACGTCTTTGCTTTTATTGTTTATATTTTCTAACTGCCCCCCTATTAACGCACTAATTTTCATTTTTTCATTCTGAAGACTAACCAATTCGCTCCCACAGTCATCACACTGAATCTGGTACCAAGCATGGGTGCCCCTTCCCATTAATTTGCGGTTACTCCCAATCTTCCAGGGTGAGTGAACCTGTTGGATTTCCGCCAGATTTCTGATACAGAATCTGGCTGCTTCCCCATTATAATGAGATATGACAATAGCGTACGAAGGCCAAGAAAATTTCATTATGCAAGGAATGCGCCATCGTCGTGTATGTGTCCGACTCTGTTTGTATAATGGATGTTTAATTTTTGCCCTTGCATTTGTGCTTGTTCATAAGGATAACTCGAGAAATGTCCTGACAGTCTTCAGAAGCAGATATTCAATTACAATTATTCAAGCTCTAGGATAACTTGTCTGTCGTGGGTTCAAGAACATTTTCCTGAAAGTAATTTATATGAATACAAGTGCATAGGATAATCTTATAGAGTTTTCTTCAGAAGAAAAGGGGAATTTGAATTTTATAGGGAACTAGCGACCCGCCCCGGCTTCGCACGGTAATTCGATCCGAGTAAAACTGTTGAATAAAGAGAGTTGCATCAAAATTTTATCATGAATTCCCTAAATTATGGCGCCTACCGACCCTCTAAGTTAGAAAAGTGATCAAATACTAACTTGAAGTCTTAGTAACACTCAGTTAAAAAAAAACATCAAAATCATTTCAGTAGCTATGGCGTCATGCGCTTCTTGACACGATCACGCTATATTTCCGCGGGAATGACGTATTTTCCCGCCGTAAAAAGTAGCCTGTGTCCGTGCCTAGGATTCTATCTTTATATTAACCAAGTCTTATAAAAATCCGTTCAGACGTTAAGGCGTGAACGAGGTAAACTTTCAAAACAAACGATTAAAAATCACTAACTTAATTAGTTTTCTGTCTACGCCTCAAGTTCGATAGCATGAATATTAATAGCCCATATCCTTTTCTAGGTTACTATCTATCACCTAACTAAATTTCATCAAAATCCGTTCAGCCGTTTAGCATGATAGAGCAAAACTCCCAGCAAAAACCATAAAAAAATCACTAACTCAATTCAGTTTTCTGCCTATTTCCTACCCCCTAAGTACGATGACGTGATCATTTTGATCTTATTTCCGTTTTTAGGTAACCATCTATTACCTTACCAAATTCATCAAAATCTGTTCAGCCGTTTAGACGTGAAAGAGCAAAGTCCCAACAAAAACGACTAAAAATCACTAACTCAATTTAGTTACCTGCCTATGCCTACCCCCTAAGAACGATGGCGTAATTATTTATAGCCTATGACCATTTCTAGGTTATCATCTATCACCATACCAAATTTCATCAAAATCCGTTCAGCCGTTTAGGCGTGAAAGAGTAACAGACAGACAGACAGACAGAATATTAGTATGGATTATATTCCTTCTCAATGTCTATTTTTTATCCTCATCTCATAAATTATGTTGGAACGCTTTCCTTTCAGTGGTCTCTTCAGTTTTGGGAATAGGAAAAAGCCGTTTGGAGCCGAATCTTGGTGTGAATTAAGGTTGTTTTTGGCCACAAAATTACGTACAAACTTTGATGTGTAAGTTGCAAACAAATCGTGATGCTGAATTTACAGTTTTTGTTCCCTAATTCCGATTAAACGTTGCAGAAATTCTTTGTAGGACTTGTAGTATTTCTTATTAAACGTACAATTGTTGGCAAGAACTTATAATGCATCACATCAATTTTTACCGTTTACAGTTTGCACTGACGTAAATATCTTCCGTCCAGTTACCCAATTTAAAAATATTTGGCATATTGTTTGTTATAATGTTGTGATGCCACAGTATAAATTTGAGCACCGGTCAATCGATATTTCTCTTGAAAATCGAAAAAGAAATTCTAGTAACTGTTTCATAATTCAGGTGCCATTTGTCTTAATAGGAGCCAGACCTTCGTTTTTTTTAGTTAAAAATAAGTGTTTTTTGGGTGATTCCCACTCTTATGAATACTTGGCACTGTTCCTATCTCAACTAACCTAACCTAAGCTAATAGGTTAGCTTGAGTTCGGTTAGGTTAGGTTAGCTAAGATAAGAACAGCAACAACTGTTATAAATACTTGGCACTGTTCCAATCAAGTATTCATCAGAGCGGGAATCACCCAAAAACACCTATTTTCCACTAAAAAAGTTCTGACTCGAATAAAGAAAGAGGCAGTTAAGAAATGAACGATTTGTAGATAGTCTCTTGCAATTTTCTTGGGAAATTTTGATTTTCCGGTTCTCAAATTGGAACTGTGAAATCTTAACGAAACAATATGCCAAATAAACTGAAGATCGGTAACTGGCAGTCCATTTTAACAAATTTAGCAAAATCCATAAAATCGAAGAGCACACAGAAACTTGAGTAACCTTTCCGATCGCCAAAAACAAACTGATAATTTAAATTAGCTATTTGTAAATATACTCCTGCTAAAAATTATGATTTAAAGAAAATTATGCGTTTTCAATTCATTAATCATTCAGCTTCCATTATGAACTATTGAGTATTGAATGCGATTTATGGATTAGAAATCCATAAACCCTAAAACCCTTGATGTTTCGACCGAATGTAACACACGAATATTTTTTTTCGTGACCAAGCTGGAGGATTTAATCTTTGTATATTTGTAGATTTTATGGAAGCTTTTTATGTATAGTCCATTGTAGTATACCTATGGATTAGTCTACTCAATCCGAATGAGATTATTCTTTTGCCTGTCTATTCATCATATTTCGAAGAATTTTTAATTCTACGCATTTCTGTCAACTAAGTATCTCGCAAAAATATCTAAAAACAGGATGCAAGACGAAAACAGCATTATAATATATTGATATTTATTGAAAAACTTCGATTCTTCTTATCTACGCCTGAAAATAATCAGAACTGGAGGAAAAACCTCAATTAGATTAGTTTGTGCTCGATTGGTACGGTGACTACTCAGCACCTCGACCAATAAGTCTTTTGTGATTTGACATACTGAGCTACATTCTGCCCAAGAATGTTACCTCCTTCGCATTCCTTAGGTATTCCTTAGGAATACCTAAGGAACTTCGCTCCTATGTCGACTGGCGTTAAAGTCGCGTCACCTGGCTGATCTACACAAGCCACAGATCGAAGATTTTCTAACCGATCTTGTGCAGGTGATATCCAGCAAAACAATATCATGTGAGAAGCCCAGTAAGCAGCCGTCCGTCACTTGTTGTTTTGACAACAAAAGTGCTTGTTGGGCCTTCATTTCTAAGGTACAATCAGTCTCTTTGCTTGTCTTTGACCTAGTGTGTTTATTCAGTGTTTCTTTTTTTCTCAATCATCGATCTCCACCCAAAGCAGTGAGGGTGATGTTCAACATGAGGGCATGGGTCTGGCGTAGGGTTGTGTTTGCTTCTCTTATTGCAAGGGTATCAGTTATCTGATTTACCTCAATTCTCTGATGGGCAAGATTCAAACTAAATGCCACTAACGCCATCTTTAAATTCTTAAATAGAACTACTCTTGACCAAATGATATATTGCTATCTGCACAAGATTCACACCTGGGGATAACGACAGAATTTCATTCAAACAATAGTAGTATATTATGCAACGATCGTATAATGATAGCTATTATTTGCGAGGTGTAGTTAAGGCCACGAGCCGTATAGGCGAGTGGCTGAAATCACCGAGTGAATAACAGCCATTATACGCGAGTAGCATACTATACTTTATCCACGACTACTGAATATATTCTTGAAGATTTTAACATTTGGTGACCGCGACAAGATTCTCTTATGACAAACGTGGAATATGTCAAGTTGACACATGAGAATTTTTGGAAAACTGGTCATTGTATATTTTGTAATAAAAAAAGCTTTAATTGATATGATGAAAGTAGATTTGGCCTCGATTGACAAAATATGCCCATATTTATTACTTGGAGTACTTTAGAATACAGAAGAAATACCAATTTGAAGAATATTATATCACAGGTAAATCTATGAAGCATATGACAGCAGTGAATTGTAATCTCATTATACCCTTGTGATTAATCGGTATTATTAGGCCGAGAATAGAAACGTACAATGGACGGATTTTACAATAGTCATAGATGAAAAACTATTACAACGACCATTGCATGTTTTAATCGATTGAAAAACACCCAATTTCCTAGCGAGATTGAAGCCATTTTCGTCATGATCAGAAATCAAACATTTATTGAAAAATCATAATATGAATTCCTGATGAATTCTGATCTAATGAAATCACTTGTGTGCAAATCTAAATTCTCAAAATACTCATTCGATATCAATATTGATGCATCGATGGAATACCCATTCACTAATGAATTATACCTTTGAAAACTCCGAATAGATTTCAGGGATATGCAATTTATTACTTCATAAAAATTCATCCGTACTTAATAAATCCTGGAATCAATTTTTTTATACAACCTAGATTAATAGTTCCGTATTCGAAGGGTGAAAGGTCATTGGAATGAAAACACGTACAAGAGATCTTTGGAGCAATGCCCAGCTAAGGGATGGGATTGAGCATTTCAATGCTCAATTTATGCTTTTCAATGTGCAATCCTCATGGCAACCGTACACAAAGTATAGTCCGTTCACGAAAGGTTGAGCACATAGTAGGCGTTTCTTTATTTATTGAAGTTGGCAGTATTTACTGTCATAGAGTAAAATAAAGTCAATGTTGTCGAATGTACTCGGCCTCGTCCGACAAACTTGCGAGTTATTATAGAACTCTATGCAATATTGACAACATTGCGTATCAATTTGACAAGATAATAAAGAACATAACCTAAAATTTCAATATACACAGTGGAATATGCCAAATTTTCATGGCCAACCGACGGCTCAACCTTTCGTGAACGGACTATATTCAGAAGCACTACGAGAAATGTCAGAATTGTACTGGAACATAGAAACATAGAAATTTCATTATGTCAAATGTATGTATTTGTAAAATGAGATTGTGTTTCAATCAACAATTTATACACAATTCATGTTAAGATCGTCGGAAAAATCTTGTAATCAACTCAGTTAATAAGTTATCAATCAAGCGATTGATGACCTCGAACTATTAACGCGTTCGCTCCGCTCACGCTCCAAATATCCTGACCATTAGTCGCTGTCTTCAATAACCTAGATTATTGAATAACTATTACAATGACCATTGCATGTTTTCAATCGATTGAAACAACACCCAATTTTCCCAGCGAGATTGAAGCCATTTTCCACATGATCAGAAATCAAACATTTAGGTATTAAAAACATCATAATATGAATTCCTGATGAATTCTGATCTAATCAAATCATTCTGTAGTGCAAATCGAAATTCTCAAAATTCTCATTCAAAAGCAATAATAGAGCTTCAAAAGAAATGCCCATTTACTAATAAATTATACCCTTGAAAACTCCGAATAGATTTCAGGGATATGCAATATATTACTTCATAAAATTCATCCGTACTTAATAAATCCTGGAATCAGTTTTTATACAACCTAGATTAATAGTTCCGTATTCGAAGGGTGAGAGGTCATTGGAATGAAACACGTACAAGAGATCTTGGAGCAATGCCCAGCTAAGGGATGGGAGGCAGTAGCCCCCCATTCTTTTGTTGGATGTCAGGGCTATCCATGGCTTCTGCCATGACTTCCGTCTTGCGTATTTTCTCTTTTGAACGATTTCCTTTTGTTTCGGGAATATTCGGGAATATTAGACTATGAGCTACTAATTAAAATATTCCATCTCAGTTGAGGTGGCTTGAGAATGGCATCAATCAGGTACAATTTGAAACTGTTAATTGCCAATGTAGTGAAATTGCTTTTTTACCTGAAAAAAGGTGTTAAATGACATTTTGAAATATCTTTTCGATCGCCAAAAAGAAACTAATAATTTTAATTGGCTGTTTGTAATTATATTCCTGCTGAAAATTATGATTGAAAGGAATCATGCAGTTTTCTATTCATAAAAATTAAGCTTCCATTATAAACTATTGCATATTGAATGCAATTTATAGATTAGAAATCCATAAAACCTAAAACCCTTGCTGTCTCGACCGAATGTAGCATTTACGTATTAAACGAATATTTTTTTTCGTGACCAAGCTAGAGGATTGAATTTTTGTATAATTGATTTATGTACTTCCAAGTTTAGATTTACGGACATCGCATAAAACATTCCTTTTGATCCTATTGCACCAACTTTTTGTGATAACTGATGAATTATGCGATTTTTATGCGAAAAATATATGTAGTTAGAAGACCAACAGGCTGGGCAGGTAAAGTTCATTAGCTGCAGAGAAAGCAATTTACCTAAGAGAACGACACTCTGAAATCAAACGCTGGCCTTCCAGGTTGGGGGTTGAGGCATCGGGCTAACTCCTCGATACTCATAAAAATGGTGACATGTTAAAAAACCCAATAGTAGCCTTTAGATTACCAAAGAAGTGATGAGATGGATTGATGGCTCCTCGGAAAACAGGAAAAGAGGAAGACCAAGAACGACATGAATTAGTGGAATAAGAAAATCAATGAGTGAAGGAGGGCTAAATGATGAAGACTACAACAATAGAAGGCATTGGCAATTGGGCATCAGACAATATCTTTAGGATGTTTTAACCCGAATAAATAATAAATAATTGATTTCATGAAAGCTTTTTATGTATAGTCCGTTAGTAGTGTAGGTATTAGTCTACTGAATCTGAATGAACTGATTAGTTTGCCTGTCTCTTCATCAATTTTCGAAGAATTCTAAAAATAGGTGTTAAATGACATTTTGAAATATCTCGACAATTTCAGGAAGATGGCTCAACTAATTACTAATTTCTTAAGTTTTACTTTACTGAAACAAATACTACATTTTTCAAAAATCGAAGGATTTTAGATTGCAAATGTAATTTTTCCGCTGACCTCGAAATAAGAGGTGATTTTTTTGTGTACGAAATTGAACATAAATGACCCATTTTAATGCTCAATTTATGCTATTTCAATGTGCAATCCTCATAGCAACCGTATACAAAATATTCAGAAGCACTACGAGAAATATCAAAACTCTACCGAAACATAAAAACATAGAAATTCCATTATGTCAAATGTATGTCTTGTGCAAAATGAAAATGTAATTCAGTAAAGAATTTATACATAGTTCATGTTGAAATCGTCGAAAAAATCTTGTAATCATGTATTAATCTAGCGACTAATGGTCTCGAACTATTAACTCGTAAACGGTTATCTTGACCATTAGAGGCTGTCTTTAATAACCTAGTTGATTAAATAACTATTCGAGGTTTCAGACGACCTCAATATGAATTGTGCATAAATTATTGATTGTAATACATCCTCATTTTGCACAAGACATACAATTGACATAATAAATTTCTTTATTTTTATTTTCTAGTTGACTTTTGACATTCTCGTAGTGCTTATGAATATAGTGTTTCCCAATAAGGTTGTAGAACTTTGTAAGGTTTTGGCGGCCATATTTTTTTATCAATTTTGACGTCGAAGTGTCATTTTATTCAGAAAGGTTCAAAGTTTTACCATGAAAAGTTTCACGCTCACACAACGTTTGGAAATCGTCCAAATTTATTACGCAAATTCGCGTTCGCCGGTGGCCACGCGAAGAGAGGCTCATTTCTGGCTGAACGGCTTCGTTAACAAGCAGAATTGCCGATATTGGAGCGATTCTAATCCACAAGTGGTGCAAGAAAGACCTTTGCATCCACAAAAGATCACAGTTTGGTGTGGATTGTGGAGTGTGGTGGCATCATCGGGCCGTATTTTTTCCGAAATTACGCCGGACAAGCCGTTACTGTGAACGGCCAGCGCTATAGCGACTTGCTGCGTGAATTTCTCTTCCCGAAATTTGATGAAATTGGTGACGACGATCTTTATTTCCAACAGGACGGCGCCCCCCCCACACATTTCGAACGACAACATGACTTTATTGCGCGATAAGTTCGGCGACTCATTAATTTCGAGAAACGGCCCCATCGCCTGGGCGCCAAGATCGTGTGATTTAACGCCGTTGGACTTTTTTTATGGGGATATGTGAAATCACAAGTGTACAGCAACTCTCCAGCGACAATTCAAGACCTTGAGGAGAACATTACGAGGTGTATCGAGGCCATACCACAGGAAATGCTAGGCCGAGTAATGGAAAATTGGGTCAAACGAATTAAGGTCTGCAAACGAGCTCGTGGAGGCCATTTGAACGATATCTTGTTTAAATCATAAACTTATACACCATATCTTTCGAATAAATGTTTGAGAACCAAAATCGGTTAATTTGTTGTTGTTTTATTCAATTTCAAAGTTCTATCAAGCTTATTGGAGACACTTTGTGTAGGGTTGCCATTAGGATGGTAATTGAAATAGCGGAAATTGAACATTAAATGTCTCAATAATATTGAATTTCGTACACATTTATTTATTTTATTTTGAGGTCAACACATTCATCTTATATTTACATGAAAAGCTTAAAGTGAATCAATTTTTTTCAAATCCAAGCATAAACGTTACGAAAATTTAGGAAATTTATTTCATTCGTTTTATTTCTCTTTTGAGAACTAATGTTACTTGTAATCCAGAGCGCAGAATATAGGATATGCTATCAAGAAATTATGTAATTTAAAATCAAAAGCACAGAAAACGTGATATTTAACGAGTTCAGCATAGATGAAAAAACAAATTTCATGCTCACAAGACTCGAAATAGGAAAAATCCCCATGCATGAAATATCGTCCTAGGAATTGGGAGAGAGAGAAAAGGAGATAGGAAGTCTGGATAGTTCAGTGTCTATGAATTGTGAGAAATGGAATTTATGATGACATGTCTTTCGACGTAAATGTCTTTCGATTTACATGAATTTTCTTTTCTGAAACCTGCACCAATAGTTTCAGGCATAAGTGAAAAATGCGATGTATCTACGTATTTGAGCGAAGATAGTAAAATTTAAAGTACAATTTGATTCAATATAATGATTAATTTTTGTGGAAAATGATTAAATGAAGGTACACTTTAGTAATGTTTCGTAATGTTTCTTGACTGCATTTGCTTGAGAAACACGATTGTTTCGAAAAATTTTAAAAATGTGATTTTACATGATATTTCTGGGAGCATAAGACTGATTTTGGACATCATCGAAAAGAAATAATTGGACCCCAAAAAGTGAATTTCTTATTCGATAGTATCAGAACATAAAATTTTTAAAGATTTCCATGAAAAAATTTTTTAGAAAGTCGAACCGAATATTTTTTTGCAATGTCTTGAAAAACACTCTAAGCCGATAATTTTTCTTATGTATCCGATTTCAACAAAAAATAAAAAACACAATATAAAAATTTTCAACGTCTTTTTAAAACGATCCGGAATTTCGGAATTAATTTTTTAGGAGGAAACTAGTTAGACTGCTGAAAACATTCCAGACAGCAATATAAATTTACCAAATCATAAAAAAAATCCTCAGGAATAGATCTCGACTAGGCGGAAGTCTATAGATAGATCTTCAAATTGGAACATATTAATTCTCAAGTATATCTACAGGATATCTTAAGATGTTCAATATGCCAATATCTTGACCCTTAGAAATGATAGAAATTTCAAACAAAGAGTATTTCATATGCTAGCAAAAAATCATTTTACGTAGATTCAACCCCTAAACATAAAAGCATATACTTTTTTATTATGGCACCTTCTTTAATTTAAATCTTTAATTATCAAGTTTTCAATACGAAACGGGGTTTCTTTTAGGAAGCCAAAAAATTTCACCAGAAAACTGCAAAATGGCGAATGCGCCATGATTCATAGCTATATTTTGAGACACTAAAAAACCTAGGTTCCACAAAACTCCCTGATCACGTTCATTGATGAAATGACATTATTTCTCTGCAAATATCAGTTCATTTTTAATGTTAACCATTGATTGCCCAAACAAGCTTTGTGACACCCGCAGTAATTCTAGTAAAATTGTTTTAACATACAGTGAAACTTCCCTATAACGAACATCTGTATAACAAATTTCTCTGTATAACAAATTCGTACAAGACATTGCATCTTGAATCTTAATTATATGTTAAATGTTAAATTCTATGTTAAAAACCCCCTCTAAAACGAAGTAAATTCTCTCTATAACGAAATATTCATAGAACATCACTCTTTGAATGGGTATTGGTAAGAAGGTAAACCACTGGGTTTTTTCCGAAATTTTCCAGGCGTACGTAATAAATCCCGACCTTAAACTTAATCATTACGGCGGGTAGAGATCTTTCTGAAACATTTTTAAATGCAGCCTTGCGCTTTGGTTTCGATCTAACCATCACGCTAGTGTGAAAGTTGTGCGAAAATGTCTAAAAGCAAGTGCTTAAGTTTGAATGATAAACTTAAATTATCAGTGGAGTCGACCGCGACATTTCCGACTACAGAAACAAATTTCTGTATAACGAAATTTCCTAAACGAAATTTTTTGCGGATTTAGCGCTTTCGTTGAAGGAAAGTTCCAACTGTATTTGGTACTTGGAAATCGTTTGAAAGGAGAAAAAGGGACTAAAAGGGTGCAATTTGAAAAAATACAGCAGTATTTTTTTATGCGGATAATCAGGAACAAGATGTTGACGACAGATTCTGATGAAGTTTTTGCTGACACTCAGAATACTTTTTATCTCAGCTTCTCATCTTTTCTGAGAGGCAACAAAGAACATTTGGGATACCCTATATATCAAAAGGCAAAAAAAGATTCTCTCGATGTGATTTAGACTCTATTTTCGTTCATCCAGTTCATGATGAAACACCCAGATAAAAGAAAAGATATAAATATCCTTCGTCATTCCTCCTCTCGCATCCCTCAAAATCAATTGATCCAGGAAAATATCACACCCCAATACGTGGTGCCATCAGTCTCTTAGGGCGAATAGCGAAATATTTATGGCATTCAAAGCCAACGCAGATTCGATATATGTGCAGTCGGCTCAAAATTATTCGTTTTAGAGTCGGTGAAATAGGAAACTGTAACGTTTTCTACTTCTATCGGCTTCTAATTCGCTTTGATCTGCTCCTGGTTGCGATGACATCTTTTATAAGGATTATCTCACGAGGCATCCTAGGTTTCAAGCTATTCAATATGGATTTTCTGAACAGTGGAGGATGTTAGAGTAGATATACATATTTGGTTGGTAGGATTGGGATTTGAAATGCGGAATGATGAATTATAACATAAGGACATACACAGGGATAAATGCGCATAATGCATGTGAAAATAAAAACTATGGAAGTGCAGGATAATACACTCAGCGGCAAAGTAATCGATCCACTCAAGAAATCGATGAAGTTTGTTAATTCATAAATATGTTATTTCGAGTCCGATTCGATTGAATTTTTTTAAGTATAGGTATAGTCCGTTCACGAAAGTTTGAGCGCATAGTAGGCGTTTGTTTATTTATCTAAAGTTGGCAGTATTGGCTGTCATAACGTAAAATAAAGTCAACGTTGCCAAATGTAGCCGGTCTCGTCCGACGAGCTTGCGAGTTATCAGAGAACTTATGCAATAAGGACAATATTGTGTATCAATCTGACAGGAAAATAAACAACATTACCTAAAATTTCAATATACACAGTGGAATGTGCTAAATTTTCATGGCCAACCGACGGCTCAACCTTTTGTGAATGGGCTATATGTTCATAATCAATCAATCACCAAATTGAAATTTCAAGAAAACGCGTAAGTCGTTTGATACAGGGTGAAACAAAATCGGTTTTTTCACCGGACTTTAGAACCACTCCTGGTGTGTTTAAGTTGTTCCACCGCAAAAATTTCTTATGTCATCATCAAGACAATTTTTTCTAGATAATTTAATTCATCATTTATACAAAAGCTCAATTTTTGTTAAAGATACAGGGTTTTCAGAGCAACATTAAACTCCACAATTTCGCTATGTCTATGAAAGTACTCTCACAGATTCAACCTCAAATTGAACGCTATGAAAATAAACTGAAAACTGAGTGAAAACATAAAACAAGAGGAGTTTTAGCTCGACATTTTGTTCGGTATGAACCGTTTACTGAAGACGATTTCGTGCTAATGATTTATAATGCTTGACCGCACCAACCGCATGTGGCTAGGATTGCCAGGGGGTTATACCAGAGGTTGATATCCAAGAATTGAACTGGTCTGCTCTAAGCAAGATTTCAACCCAACTGGGCATGTTTTGATGCTCTTGAGAGGAAAATTTGATCTAGCGTACTAACTCCTGAAATTTGAAGCAGCTCAGAGATGCTCTAATTCATTCAAAACCTTAAAATCGACATGCCGAGACCAAATGCACCTGTTATCTGCGTCTGGGCGGAAAACACATCATGTTTTGACTTACGCCAGATTTTCTTGAAATTTGATACTGGTAATTAATTAAGGATGAAAATAGCTACAATGTCTGATTCAATATCTTCGTAAAACTCCGAAAAATACTTGGAAATTCAATCCAAACAGAATTTTATTCATAACTTTCGTTGAATGAATATTTCCTTCCATCGAATCGTTCATTTCCTCTTGGTAAAACAAAGTTGTGATTCTCGTCATCAAAATTCGGTTTTCCTTACTTTAAAGGACCAACAGAAAGGGTTAACTGAATTATCCTAGTTCGGAAATTAACTTCAGTTCATGAATATTTCACACAAATTTTCCATGAATAATTTCACAGTGATGTGTTAAGAGCAATAACTTTATTATTTTCTAGTTTCATGAGTTAAAAACTGTAATAACAGCTCATGTTTTCCGTAGAATTCAATGTAAAGATTCGAATGCCGATGGTGGATCTCCAAATTATTCTGTTCACTGAATTAGATGCCTATTTTGAGAGGTGTTTCATTATTTTCAAAAAATTTATGAGTGGTATGATAAATCTTTTTGAAGAATCTTTTTTTGAAATTTGTCGAATTGTTAAGATTCTTAAATAACGTTATGCAATACATTATTATTGTATGTTTTCGTGCTTTAATTTTCATTTGAATCAATTTCGATACGAATTCGACCAATTCACAATGGACGCAAACAAAAAGCGTGAAATTTTCATGTAGTTTGTAAAGGATGTGGATTATTCAATTGACATGAATTCACTTCATCCGAAAGATGATCTTGTGGCAATAAATTTTAAATATGATATCTGGCATATGACCGCCACGGCTAGCTCGGATGCAGTCGAATATGGACGTCCAATTTTCGATTACTTTTTCTAAAATTTGTGTCTGTATATCGGCAATAACACGGCGAATGTTGTCTTCAAAATAGTCAAGCGTTTGTAGCTTATCCGCATAGACCAATGACTTTACATAGCCCTACAGAAAGTAGTCTAGCGGTGTTAAATCACAAGATCTTGGAAGCCAATTCACAGGTCCAAAAGTGAAATTAGGTGGTCACCAAACGAGTCTTTAAATAAATCGATTGTGGCACGAGCTGTGTGACATGTGGCTTCATCTTGTTGGAACCACAGCTCCTGGACATCATGATTGTTCAATACAGAAATGAAAAAGTTAGTAATCATGGCTCTATACCAATCATCATTGACTGTTACGTCTGGCCATCTTCGTTTTGAAGAAGTACGGACCAATGATTCCACCAGCCCATAAAGCGCACCAAACAGTCAATTTTTTGGCTGTAACAGTGTTTGGACATACGCTTGAGGATTAGCCTCACTCCAAATGCGGCAATTTGTTTGTTGACATAGCACAGCCTTCTATAGAGACTTTAGACGGCTGTGACATAGCCATTCAACCAGAAGTGCCCGATTTTGTCGACGATAAAATGGACGTAGTGCGCAATACGTATTCCTCATAGACCCATCATTTTCGTAATAAAATTGCACTATTTGCAAGCGTTATTCAGGCTTGAGTCTATTCATGATAAATTGCCAAACCAAACTGAAAATAGATCATTTGACAGCTGTTAAATCGGTCGCCATCTTGAGCAGTAATGCCATCATAAAGTTCTATACCTCGAAAAAAAACACCTGTTTTATGGAAATCACGCTTACGCTTAAGCTCAAGTCCAATGTGAATAAGCATGAGCGATTTCCAGAAAAATTTATTTTAAAAATAATGAATCTTGTTTTCGGTAGAAAAATTATTGAAATTACCGACATCAACATGAACTTGCCCATGGTTCAAAGGTTAAGGACTTTCTATCTGTTCCATTGACATCAGTTGCCTTTTCACCCTCTTTTGTTCTAAACTACGCACCCTCTTGACTCTCTAATCTGCTTCCTCAAATAGCGTAGGAGGAACTTGAATGAACATTCTGTGCACTTCGATTAGAGAGACGTAGCAGATCAATTATAGGTAGCAGGTTTTGATTAGCAGGCTTGATTTTTATTGCGTAGACCCTGTGAAATTCAACTCCTATTAGGAATTGGAACAAACAATGGGTTCGAATTTCTAATTGACTGACGTGATTCCTGAATAATTTCATACCAGCGCAATTCTCTCACGAAAATTATTAAGGATATACAGGGTTTTCCTTTTAAGATGGCCTATTAGACGTTTTTGAGCAACTAGAGAATATTCGTTCTGAAATTTTAGGTGGAGCCTTGAGGATGAAGAAACACTCTTTGCTTAAAATATTTTCAAGTCGACAGTGTTGCCACGTCTATCTCAAATGCATATCTCCTTTCTTATTTCGAATGGAACTACCTAAATTTTTATTATGATCGATTCAATACCAATTCGCAATAATCCTACTGAAAACTTCTCTGCCATGCGCTGTTGCCAAGTTCGTACAACATTCTTGAAAATTTTGACACCTGCATTGCAGTTTGGAAATGCCATATCTCGATTATTTTTTATGCGAACGGAACCAAACTCAGCAGTCTTATAGTAAAGAATCCATGCATTAAGTCATGTGTAGTACATTCAGTATTTGATACATCGTGAGGTTCTTCGAAAATTTTTATCCGAAATGTGGAACTCAAAATTGAACTTTTTCGAGGTTTTCGAATGGCATCCCCAATTTATTTTACAGTATTCGATTTAAATGAAGAACAGAATGACAGTCTGATATTCACTATTTATTTATTTATTTAGGAAGTCTTTGAATGAGATGAGAAATACTGAAAATGAAAACCGAGGATAATAATTTACTTTTTGCTATATTTAGAAGTCAATTGTAAGCTTTTATCAAATGTTAGGTTATATTATTGTGATGATGAACTGAAATTATTGTGCAAATTAAACTGATTTTTTCAGAAAGCAACATCAGTTGGAAAGTGATGAGCATCAGTTCAAAATCCCAACCTTGCAAAAATAGAAAGCGCATTAACTGATTTTTCATCAGTTGGGAAGTGATGCAGCTTTGAATCTTAAAACAGTACGGAATGGATCTTCGAGAAAAAAGTAACACTTTTCGATCTTGAATTATTGAAATTGTATAAAATAAGGAATCTACATTCCAAAGAAGAATGACTCAAGGGTCTAAGGGATGAAAAAGACCCCTTGAATGTTGAAACAGTGCGAAATGTATACATACTGAATTCCACAACCTATCAAGAATTGAATAGGTTACCACTAGAGACCCTATTATTGTCAAGTCCTTCCTCAACTCAAATTCGGTTTTCCTCACTTCAAAGGATCAACAGAAAAAATGAACTGAATTATCCTAGTTCGAAATTAACTTCAGTTCATGAA